>OX335784.1:20188733-20728733 GCA_946896805.1 Scutellaria galericulata | reverse complement strand
AAATCATCGATATCATGTGAGATTTTCTAGCAACCATTCGATCAAAATTGGATTGAAATTGAAAATAATTGAAACATATAGGACCAAAATTGGAAAACTTGACTGAAATTGGAAAATTTTGAAACATATATGACCAAATTTGAAAAACATATACTTGATTGTCCAAAAATGGAAAAGGCTTTACATATAGAATCAAAATTGAAATTATTCCTAATTTTTAAAAGTAAATTCTTTTTGACAATATGTTGAGATTAGGCAAGTTTGAATTTTGGGGCAGCATGTAGGGGTTAGAGTTGGGCTGCTATAACTTCCATGATCAATATGTAGTTAATTCTCAATTATATATAATGGTAAAATTCAAATTGACTCACCGTACATACAAGGTACTTGAAAGAATCAATCTTACTTTTAATTTGTACAAATTAAATAATAACTTTGAATTTTATTCTGATAAAGTTTCGTCAAACGTAGCGCATAAAATACAATTGTAGTAGAAGTGTACATATCTAATTCTATAAATCAAAGTCAGACACTTACTTTTGTAGGAAATTGATTTGAACTCTATTGCTAATTGTTTTGTGCATATTTACGCTACATACATGTACTTTTTATTTTACAAATGAACTTAAAATAACCATATATGTTTTTTTAAGGATACGATAAGTATATATATTTTCAACTAATAACTAACTTTGAAAAGTCATGTTACATGTCGTGCTTAACTTAGTTCATATTGCTTAGTTTGTAATTTGTCTTTATTATTCCTGGTAATCTTTTGTGTAAGCCAGTGATATATAAAAGTATATGAGCATTATAACGACGTCGTTTCTTTTTTATGAATAATTTATAAGGCTCCATGGATAGATGTATTTGAAGAGAAATTTGAAATTCATTGTATTAAATCTATCGGTACTTTCATTTTGAACTAACTAGTATAAGTCTCGTGTGATGCACGAATATATAAATTTTATTATTTATATATTTTAATATGAAAATGTTGGATATAAAAATTAATAAATTTTATTAAAAATTTCAACTAATTTATTATTTATGTGACACAGCATCAGAAAATTTAAATATTTCAAAAAATGTTAATCATAACGGAGCGACTCCTAATCCTAAATATTTAAGAACAGTTAAGTTTTTTTTTTTTTTTTTAGTCTAATCTTAATTGGAATACGAGATCCGCCGACAAACAATTGCTGATCGACATGAACACTGACGAATCCAGGGTACTGGCCCCCTGAAATTCGAAATAAAAATAAAAATTAAGAGTGTATTGCATTATATATTTTTATTTATTAGAAAAAGAAAAATATGTATATTAATTAATTTAATCTCGTATTATCAATTTATCATTGAATACACCAATTTTTAGAATTTTAAGGTAAATTCTTCATATTAAACTCACTATTTTTTTCATTGATTATTGATTTTTATTTTAGTTTATTTGAGTATCAATTTTTAGTAATCGAGTATAGATTATATTCGTTTTTTTTTTTTTCACTTAATGAAGTAGGAAGGGATTGAAAATAATTATTACTTAGTTTTTTATTATATCATCAATTATTAAGTGAATTGATATTAGATTAAAGTTACAATTGTAGATAATTTAAATGTTCATGTTATTTTTAGATTACAATTGTATAATATATAATTTAATTTGATGTTATTTTTTAATCCTAATTTTGTTTTATATTTTTTAGATAATGAAAAGATACCATGAAAAAATATCACTTATAGTATAAAGAGCTAGTCACTATGAACACTAAAAGTTCACCTATTATTGAATCAAATGAACGATACACTACTATTGAATGTTGTTTAGTAACATACATTGAAAATAAAGTATTTGAAAATGTTAACTATTAAGTTGTTATGCAACAGTTTCAAAATATAGAAAACATAATAGAAATTTTGCGGTTTTTTTTTTGTTTTTTGTCGATGTTGTCGTGTTGACATGTAATAAAATTATTAATTTCAAATATTGTTATTTTATAATATAATATATTAACTTGATCAAAATTGTTACTAATTAATTATGACGTTATATCTAGAATTATTAATGTTTATTTTTTTTTATAAGTAGGGTCCTCCTAATTAAAAATGTTGGGGCCTTCACAGTAATGTTTCAAATTAAGGATTTTTATAGTATGAAGAAATCAACAAAATAAAGTGGAAACAAGGCATATTCCGGTGGGATTGCAGCAAAGGCCGCCGGAGACTGTCAAGAGTGACTGGCCGTTGGCTAGAGGATTTGCAGCGGTGAAGAAGATGATAAGAGTGGTGAGGAATAATGCACAATTATTGTTATAACCCATTTATGTATTTGTGATTTGAGATTATAAAAAGTATTTTCTTGTGAACAATGTCTTCAGATTAGATGAGTTTGTTTGAATTTTGAAGTAGAAGGGGGATTAGGGTTGGGCTGCTTTAAATTGATCATCTATATGGTTAATTCTCATCCATATTGGTGAATTCAAATTGAGCACGTACCCACCATGAACATTTTGTACAATTTGTCGAAATCGTACTTTAATTAAATACCTTGTTTGAGATTTATGCAAATTTTAAATACCTTGTTTGAGATTTATACAAGTTTTTTCACAGTTTCGTACTTTTGCCAATTTTATGTAGGTTATTTCTTAATTTAAATATTAATGATTTTTCAGATTTTATTTATTAAATTCTAAATTATTTGAAATAGGGGAGAATTAATTATGGAATGTTGCGTAAACATTAACACAACATTTAATTTGAAACAAAATTTAGCTTTTAAAAAGACACTTGTTTTGAATTGAAGATAGTATCAAATGAAATCTATTCCTTTTCTTTCCTCCTAATTAATCTGATTTATCTTCAATTGTGACTTTTGTTAAAATTTATTAGATTGAATGTGGACATTACTTAGTATGTTTGTTTAGGATTTCAATAGTCAGGATTTCAGATTTCAAAATCTCCAAAGTATGTTTACTTTGAGACTTCAATTTATATTACAAAATTCCAATACAATCATACCCTATTATTACCACCTATATCTATAAAAACATATTTTGAAACCTATTTATTACCTAAAACCTACTCTCACAATACACATTCAATCATTACCAAACTCATTTTATTAAACATAAAATATTAGATTAATTCACCTTTTCCAGCATTAATTTGACATCTACAGTATAATCATTCCCTATAAAATCCTCAAATACACATATATTTACTACAAAATCCAGGATTTCAAAGTCATGATTTTTCTCAATCCCACATAATCCCTAAACAAACATTCAGGTTCTTGGTCCTTTGACTTTTCATTTGTAATGATCTTTCAAATTCAAAATGCATGTATATATATTGTATTCATTTTTGAATGAAAATAGTTTATTTGGTTGCCACTATTATCTACTCTATATTATCATCTTATATTCATTGCAAACTATTATATTGTTGATGTGTTAATACTTGTGGACTAACAAAACGTTCGTGATAATCCATTTTACAACAACTGTGAGTCCCAAATCCCAAATCCCAAATCTTTTGTTTAATTGCGAATAGGTTCTTTGATCATATTTCGACTTTGGAGACAATGTATGCTTCTCATAAATTGGAGAAAATAAGCATTCAATAAAAAGTTACACACACATATATCGAAAACAAGCATCTCATGTTATTCTGTATAAATTGATTGAAGAAAATAAAATTAGTTTTCTTTATTCAATTTTTACCTATTTTTAATGAATTAATATTGGTGCCTTTTTTTTTTTTTTTTTTTTTTTTTTTTATACATAAGTTCGGTTTTAGTATTTGGTTTGAGTTATATATATTGGTTTACATATACACCATAATTTTATGACATAACAAAAGCGAGAAAAAATTGATATTTGGAATGACAGTGGACCAATAATTTTTTTTCGATGTTATTGGATACCCTTATAGAAAGTGGATATAAATAAATATACACAGATCATGATTCAGGAATGAACAAAATGAGGTAGCTATTTATTCTTTGCATGACACATATATAACATACCTGATTGATTGCTACTTATTCAAACTCGTATATTTTATATAAAATCAAACATAGTAGAGAAGAATATGATCGATCAACAGTTGAACACATGATGGCATTAATGCCTCACAAAGAAATACGATGCCGACAAGAGTACCGTTAACGGTGGATCTTAACGGTGACGATGCATGGAAGGAGGTTGAAAGGGATAAGCCCTAATGAGCTATTAAAAGAAATGTTAAAACGTCCTCCACCAATCCTTATTGTATTACCTAAAAGTCCGTTACAGTCCAAGTTTACTAGGGGAGGCAGATTCCGGTGGAGGTGCCGCCAAGAGGGAAAATGGAGAAGCATGGTTATAACTCATTTATATATATATTATATTTGTTGTGTCTAAATGTAAGGAAAGAAGCCTTATTCATAATATATGGTTTTTTTTTTTCTTCCTCATGTTTTGATTCTTTGTTTGGTTTTGGTTGAGATTCGTATTTTCTTTGGAATTAAAATTAGGCAAGTTTGAATTTTGGGCTGCTATAAATTGATGGTCAATGTAGTTAATTCTCAACTATAGTGGTTATAAAATTCAAATTGACCATATGCAAAAGTCTTACATTAATTTGTAGAAATGTAATAGTAATTTCTTTACTAGCAATTTTAATATATACCACATTTGATGAATATCAATAGATATGATGTTTGAGAAAATTACATGTTTATTCCTATACAGTAGAGAAGTTATACTACGTATCTAATTTCTATAAATTAACGTCAGATATGTACAAGTTTTGTTGAAATGATCACCATTCAAAAGAGAATATTGCGGTCAGTTTTTACACTTATAAACCATAACGATTAAATTTTCTTTAATATGCATATATAAATAATTTTAAATAGGAGATAAATTGAAATGTAGGGAGTACTAAATTGTATCTCCCAAAATATGCATGACTACGAGAATTGGAAAAAGAAAATCGAGAATAGAGAATTTTATTTACACTCATGATCTAACTATTAAATGTTTCTTTAATATGAATAAATAAATTAGGATGTGTTTAGATGGAGGGATTTGAGGAGGAAAATCAAAATCCACAATTCTGAATTCATTGGGGATGTTTGGATTGATATACATTTGAAATCTATCATTTTTATTTTGAACTAATTTTATAGCAATATTATGTGGAATTGAATCCACCTTAATTTGAGTGGAATAATTGAAATCAATTCATTTCAAATCTAATATTATTTTAAATCTCTCAATCCAATCACAATTTTTAAATAGCAGATAAATGTGAAATGAAAGAAGTAATATGACTATATCGGAGACGAGAATGGCAGTGCAGTTGGAAGAGACAATTGGAATTAAGCTGAAGAATGGCGGAAAATGGAAAAGTGGGCTTTTAGTTTGGCATCGCTATCTACAATTCAAACACATTTTCATGTGAACTCATCTTAGAAAATTAGATTTGTGAGGCAATCTCACAAGATTTTACTGTTTTTTGAAATATTTTTTTTAAAATAATTCTACATATAGTTCTTATTTATGAAACATTTAATTGCATGCATGTCCACTTGTAGTTAGACGATTTTGATTCAATATTCTATGTAAAATAGCAAAATAATTGAAGCCTGCCTATTTTAGAAAGTACTGTAGCGTAACTAGCCAGCTAATTAATTCCCTTATTAATTACATACAATTTTAAGTCTAACTTTTAGATATTTATAGGAATTTTATTACCAAAATGTTTCATTAGAGTTTTATTTTTATAGTATATATTATGTAAACTAATAACAAACACTTTCAAGTTTCTATTTTTATTTTTAATGAGTTGAAAGATGTGAAAGGGATGAATAGGAACTAGAAAAACTTGTATGATCCATGGTAGTTTTTGAATAATCAATTTCCATGCATATACAAATATCTATACGATCTAATTTATTTTGTTAAGGAACAAATATATATAGCAATACCCATGGGTTCAAGAAATTAATATAACAAAATATTAAAATAGTATTCATTTGCTTATTAGATTTTCCAAATTATATAATTTGCTTATCTTAACAACTGATAAACAAATACTTGAATCCAATTTGATCAATTAATAGGAATTCTTACTATCAACTATTTTACAATGAATATAAAAATAAGGTTTTTTTAAGGACTAAAGTATGAAAGTTGTTGTAACATAGAAAAACATACATTAGTTCTAGGGTAACATGAATAAAAAAACATGTAGTAAAATAAGACATGTAGCATTATGATCGATCGATCAGAGAGTACGAGAACTTTTGGCTAGATAAATATTTCATGTCTTACTCAAAATATAACGATTGTGCTTATTAAAGTCATGAGTGAAATTTGTTTTTTTTTTTTTTAATCGAGTGAAATTTGTTTTATGCACCTTAAATATAGATATAAGTTTTTTTTTCCTCAATAAATTAGGTGGTCTAAACAATTTCGGATTTTAAGTTTTTGAGCTGGTAAATGTAGGATTTTAACTTTTTGGGCTTCGCGAATTTTGCCCAATTTCAGTCCGAATCACGTAATTGGACTGAATCGCACGTGAACTCTTAATTTCGGACTCAATTTGCTAATCTAGAATTCAATTTGCCCAATTTTGAAACATGTTTGTACACATGGTCATCTCTTTTGAATGAAATAACTTATGTGTGGATTAAATAATATTAAAAAAATACTAAAAAAGATTTAAAAAATAAATAAATGAATATATTAAAGAAAAAAAAAATTTGGTCTTCAGCCCCTCGTCACTCTCAGCCGCCCTAATCGTCTTCCTTGGTAGATTTTTTTTTTTAATACAACCTTCAACAACAAAATTCTCAGAAGTTTAATTGCAATATGCAACAAATAACAATTAGTTCCTAATTCTATATTTTCAACCAAAAATTTGAAAAAGAATTAAAAAAAAAAAAAAAAGACTTCAAAGGTCATTGCTTTCGGCAGCAGAATCGGCGGCGCCGCTTCCCTCAAGTTCCCCTCTCTGCATCCACCTATTGATTTTCATCTTTGGTACCGCAATGGTATGCGAAGATGAGAGAGCGGAGAGGAGCGACGAATCTCGCCGGCGGTCGGGAATGAAGGGAGTACGGCTGGCAGAGGTCGCGCGGTGGCTGCCCTGCACGGCACTGCGTGCAGCGGTGAAGATGTTGAGACGTGGAGGGGTTGGACAGTGCGAGGAAGAGATGGCGTGGGCGGCGGCGATGGTGGAGGTGGACTGCGCTGTGTGCAGAGAGAAATTAGGGCAGAAGAGTGACGATCTTTTTGCAGAAAACTAAGATCATTTTTTACTTTTTTGTTTTATTTTTATTTCTATTTATTTATTTATGAAATTCTAATTTTCAGATTTTTTTTTTTTTTAATCTTTCGTGGCGTGATAATGTATAAATTTTAATGTTTTCGGGGTTGTCCCCATAAAAATTAGGGCATCATTTGCGATTCACGTGCAAATGATAACATGGATTAATTGTCCCCATAAAATGCTCAATTTAAAGCGCCAGCTACATGAGCATACCAAAACTAACGTCAGCAACTATATTGCTATGAAATTCTGATTGAGTAAATTTAGAAATGGTTGCGGCTATCCGTACCCGAAAACTTACTAAACACACCTCATCCATTTCTAGATCATTTCTATACAAATGAAAAGTATAAAAATATTAAAAATGGAGTATGTTTAGTAAGTTTTGAGATGCGAATAGCTAGCTGCACCCTTTAGAAATAAAACAAATTAAAATGTAAAGGACCACTATATTATAATAAAAACACAATATAACAAAAATAAAATATATCAGATTGAAATATTCCTTGAAGCATGCGTCATAGAAATAAATATAAATTGTACTGCTAAATAACTGAACCAAATCACGTTAAAACAAAACTTTAATTCTCCATTATTCAAAGTGTGAAATACATAAAGGAATGCAGAAATGAACAAAACAAAACCGAAACAAGCTATTTATTCATTTGCATGATACATATAAAGCATGCATATTCAAACTGCTTTATTAATCATAAGTGGTGGAGAATAATATCATGGATGATGGCAATTAGTTCGAGCTGATGCTTATGAAGCCTAACAGTGTAGCAACGAGTTGACCTAACAGCAGGATAATAGGGCCAACAATTCCGACAAGAGCGCCGGTAACATTGGACAAAATGGGGCAGACAGCTGAGTTGAGTGGAAGCCCGATTCTGACGGTGCATGCTACAGGGAAGCTAAGAAGACTTGTTAAATTAACAGTAACGCTAAAGCTTCCATTGGCAGTGGTGATTCCTTGTCCAATTCCTACAATATTACCGAAAAGTCCGGTGCAGGTCACGTTCACGAGAGCACCGGGGGCGGGCGGGCTGCCCAGGGCGCAGTTTCCGGTGGGGGTGCAACAAAGGACTCCACGAACAGTCACGTTTTTTGGCAGGGTTGGTAGTGGTAGTATGCCTGGTAGGCCTCCTAGTATTGGTTGGGCATGGGTTAGTGGATTTGCAGTGGCGAAGAAGATGAGAGCAATCAGGAAATATGCTGAAGCATGGTTATAACCCATTTTTATTTGTGATGATCGAGTGTACTATGTTTGGTTTGCTTTCGATTTGGTGTGTTTGAACGTAGGGAAAGAACCCCTATTTATACACTTGAGATTCTTTGAATTTTCTTCTTTTGATTAAGATGTTAGATTTGGGCAAGTTTGAAGTGGATATTAATGTAGGGGGTTAGGGTTGGGCTGTTATGTAATTGATGATCTATGTGGTTGATTCTCAACTATAGTGGTAAACTTGAAATTAATCCACCATGCATGCATCTATTTTTCTGTGCAACATGCAAAGTCTTTCTTTGGTGAGTAGAAATTAAATACTAACTCTTTAATTATTAAACTTTTATAATGATTTTTTTTATATTAATTTGATTTTTTTTTTCAATTTTAATTTGGTTTTGGGTGAAAATTTTGATTCACAGCATTACTAACATGAATGTCGATGAAGTTGATGTGACATTCTAAATCAGGATTGCGATTGTATGAATAGAAAATTAATATATGTGGCATTAAATTGAAGGAAAGTTCATCTATGCATCCCAAATTAGGTTTCTCAACGAGTGGAAAAAAATTAAATCTAAAAGATTATTATAGAAACATGTAAAGTTAGTGGTTAAAAACGGTTATGACCAAAGTTTTTATTTTCTTTAAGGGAAAATTTTATTTTTCGTCCTTCCCTATAGACATTATCCGTTTTTGATCCTCTTATTTTTCGATCATCAATTTTAGTCCCCCTATCTCAAAATTTGTCCAATTTTGGTCCGATTTTCCCCGAAATCTCGATTTTCCAGTCAATTTCGGACGAGTGCACAACATTCTCCCCCAATTTCAACCAGCCCTTGATTTTACGTTGATGTGGCATTTATTTTCATACGTGTTATTTATTTCCAATTTTATTTTCCATCTAAAATGCCATATCATATAACATGTCATTATTTGGCAAACAAAAATTATAAGAAAATTAAAATAAATGAAAATCAAAATTGAAAACAAAAATTAATTAAGTAAAAAAAGAAACAAATCCCAAATCGAGAATGAAAATTCATAATTCCTAATTGAAGAACACACAAGAAACCATCACAATCATCTTCATCACCACCATCTTCATTTCCATCTCCATGGATCTCTTCGTGGAATGAAACTCGATCGCCCCAAACAATTACATGCCAGCCAAGATCCTCCGTCACTTGGAGCACTCAATCATCTCCATCTCTTTCACCATCTACGCTTCATTCATCATCCTCCTCGAAAGAATCAGGCTCGACGTGGGCTTCTCAATTTCCTCCAAGCCATTACATTCAAGCAGTATCTAATTCTCCACCTCCAATTGACAAATAACAGGGGTTGAAAGAGCACGGATTTTCAATAGTTTTTCAAGGGGTTTGACTTGATGTTGTGGATGTCGGAATGAATACTCACATGATGTTTTTTGAAGTCAATAGTTTTTCAATAGTTATCCATTTGCTTCTTCTATGTCCCACCTTGAAGAAATTAATAGAGATTAAATACTAACTCTTTAATTATTAAACTTTTATAATGATTTTTTTATATTAATTTGATTTTTTTTTCAATTTTAATTTGGTTTTGGGTGAAAATTTTGATTTACAACATTACTAACATGAATGTCGATGAAGTTGATGTGACATTCTAAATCAGGATTGCGATTGTATGAATAGAAAATTAATATATGTGGCATTAAATTGAAGGAAAGTTCATCTATGCATCCCAAATTAGGTTTCTCGACGAGTGGAAAAAAATTAAATCTAAAAGATTATTATAGAAACATGTAAAGTTAGTGGTTAAAAACGGTTATGACCAAAGTTTTTATTTTCTTTTAAGGGAAAATTTTATTTTTCGTCCTTCCCTATAGACGTTATCCATTTTTGGTCCTCTTATTTTCCGATCATCAATTTTAGTCCTCCTATCTCAAAATTTGTCTAATTTTGGTCAGATTTTCCGGTCAATTTCGGGCGAGTGCACAACATTCTCCCCCAATTTCAACCAACCCTTGATTTTACGTTGATGTGGCCTTTATTTTCACACGTGTTATTTATTTCCAATTTTATTTTCCATCTAAAATGCCATATCATATAACATGTCATTATTTGGCAAAAAAAAAAAAAGATAAAAAAATTAAAATAAATGAAAATCAAAATTGAAAACAAAAATTAATTAAGTAAAAAAAGAAGCAAATCCCAAATCGAGAATGAAAATTCATAATTCCTAATTGAAGAACACACAAGAAACCATCACAATCATCTTCATCACCACCATTTTCATTTCCATCTCCATGGATCTCTTCGTGGAATGAAACTCGATCACCCCAAATAATTACATGCCAGCCAAGATCCTCCGTCACTTGGAGCACTCAATCATCTACATCTCTTTCACCATCTACGCCTCATTCATCATCCTCCTCGAAAGAATCGGACTCGACGTGGGCTTCTCAATTTCCTCCAAGCCATTACATTCAAGCAGTATCTAATTCTCCACCTCCAATTGACAAATAACAGGGGTTGAAAGAACACGGATTTTCAATAGTTTTTCAAGGGGTTTGACTTGATGTTGTGGATGTCGGAATGAATACTCACATGATGCTTTTTGAAGTCAAATAACGTAGATTTGGGGAATTTAGAAATTAGGGTTCTTAGGGATTTGGGGAATTTTGAATTGCAATCCCATTTTTTTGTTGAAATTGTATTTTGTGTTTTTGGAATTTAGAAATTAGGGTTCCTGGGGATTTGGGGAATTTTGAATTTCTATCCCATTTTTTTGTTGAAATTGTATTTTGTGTTTTTTATTTTCATTTATTTTAATTTTGTTTACCATTTTTTTTGTGCCAAATAATGACATGTCATATGATATGGCATTTTGGATGAAAAATAAAATTAGAAATAAATGACACATCTGAAAATAAAGGTCACATCAGCGTAAAATCAAGGATTGGTTGAAATTGGGGGCAAGTGTTGTGCACTCGCTTGAAATTGGCCGGAAAATCGGATCAAAATTGGACAAATTTTGAGATAGGAATACTAAAATTGATGATGGGAAAATAAGAGGACTAAAAACGGATAACGTCACTACGGAAAGACGAAAAATGAATTTTTCCCTTTTCTTTATTGATGTAGAGAGAGTGTAAGGGAGTGAATAAAGACAAAAAAAAAATTGTGTGATTGAGATTTGAAGTACACTGGTCATCAAAATTTACATTTTCATTAAGATATGGTATCACTTAAACTATAAGGCTCGTATATGACCAAAGTTATATGACCAAAATTCATAATTTCTCAATATATTTAAATATATGTGTATGTATTTAAGAATTTTGCTAAAAAAAACGCACCCCACTATGGAATGTAGGGGAGCATTCCCACTTGTACTTAGCTCAAACCATTTTTGGTCCAATATCTTATCACAAATAGTAAATCTATTTAAACTCTACCTATTCTAAAAGGCAGAGTAACTAGCTAATTAATTTTAACTTTCCAATATTGAAGAATTTCTTAATGTGACACTATAATTGGACATTTTCTATTCATCAGGTATGTCGATGTGGTCCACAAGTACACGTACTTTAGCTGCTTTAGCATATTAATAGATTTTCTTGTTTAAAAAAAAAGGTCAACTGAAATTCTCAATACCAGGAGATAGGGTTTGTTATCTATAATTTGGGCCTGGAAAGCCAGAAATGAAATGCTCACATGCAAATTCAGTCCAATTGACGATTAGGATTTAAATTGGGCAAATTTTTAGATGCTCGGACTAAATTGTCAGCTTTAAAATTTAAAGTTTTAAATTGTCAAACTCCCTAATTTACTGAACAATTTGGATAATAATCTAAGAAAATATTCCAATAAGGAACCAGCAATTGTGTACTCTTCAGCTAAGACATGACGTAAGCTAAGAGTTGGGTTCCAGTTTCTTTTCAATGCATCAACACGTATCTCCCCATTAGTTGCAATATTTGGATGAAAAGTCTTGGTCATGAGGAAATAGCCTTATAGTTAGCCAATAACTTGAAGATTAGAATGGTCATATATATGCATTTTTCAAATGACATTTACTCATAAGACAATCCAAAACTAAAATCAACAAGAAAATTATACTAAGGATTCATCTATTACTTTACAAAATTAACCCCAGTCTATTCATTTTCTGGACCGCAACTGTTGAGTGTAGCATGATGAAAATGAAAAGGTATGCTTCACCATACACGTACGACACTTCACAAAGGACTGCTGAGAGTAGATATCAACAAATAGTAGAATTTTTGTCACATGAGATCTACTATTACATTTAGTGTATATTTCATGCTAATTTCATGATATATATTTACTACACGTCACATGTTAATTAGTTATGTCTTATAAATACTAAACGTGGGATGTGATGATTAATTTGAAATAAAAATGGTAATACCAATTGTAATAGAAGATCTCGATGTGATTATTAAATTCTACTACTTTTTGAATAATTCTATTTATAGTCCATATTTATGAAACATTTAATTACATGCATATTTCCACTTGTAGTTAGACGGTTTTTATCCAACATTAATCTATGTAAAATAGCAAAATATTGAAGGCAAGCTATTTTAGAAAGTACTGAGGCGTAACTAGTCAGCTAATTAATTCCCTTATTAATTACATACAATTTTAAGTCTAACACTTAGATGCTTTATGGGCGGGTACGTATAAATTTTCTAACCAAAATGTTAATTAGAGTTTTCTTTTTATAGAATAGATTATGTGTGTTTTTTTAACCAAAGTTGAAAATTTAATTAAGTGGAATGATTAAAATCAACTTTCAATAAAATATGAATATAATTTGGAGCAATTAAAAAAGAGGCAAGACAAGAATGAAGCAGGGGTGCACATACTAACATATGCGGAGTCTGCATCTTCTATTACATTTGGTGTTACATAACATTTAATACACGCCACGTATTAAATAATGATGTCATTGAATACACGTGACGTGTGGTGATTGATTTGGAATAGAAGATGTAACACCAAGTGTAATAGAAGATCTCACTCCACATATGCGCTACCTCGATGAAGCGACCAAACTCACAAAAATCTGCCTTTAATTTGAGTCAACACGCCAAAATAACATTGATATATCTCAACCTTTTAACCCAATTAAGAGCCTCCTTAATCGCAAAAGTGCAGCCCCTTTGGTACTTAGCAATAAATCCTCCTTCAGACTGTAAATTTAATAAATAATTTATATATATATATAGGACTACGCCATGTGTTCAAGAAATTAATATAACAAAAATTAAAATACCACTATATATTCATTTGCTTATTGGAATATCCAAATTAATATATCCCAATTTGATCAATTAATAGGAATTCTTCCTATTATAATGTTGTATTTTTTTATTATCCAAATTATTTTACAATAAACATAATATAAGTTTTTTTTTCCTAAGGGTTAAAGTCTAAAATTTGTTGCAACACAGAAAAACATACATTAGTTATAGGATAACAATAAAATAAAATAAAAAATGCAGTAAAATAAGACATATATATGTAGCATTTTGATCGATCGATCAGAGAGTACGATTAAATTTTTGGCCAGATAAATGTGTCATGTCTTACTCAAAATATAACAATTGTGGTCTTTGTAGTGAGTGAAATTTGATTTTTTTATTTTTTTTTAAATTGAGTGAAATTTGATTTATGCACCTTAAATAGAGATTTTTCATTCATTTATTGCAACATGGATTAATTGTCCCCCATAAAATGCTCAATTTAAAGTGCTATATTATCATTCCAAAACTAATGTCAGCAATTATAGCTATGAAATTCTGATTGACTAGATTTTGAAAAAAACATTAAAATGTAAAGGACCACTATATTATAACAAAAACCCAACATGACCTAATTAGTAAGCGGAATTAGATTGAAATTTTCCTTAAAAGCAAGCAACATAGAAATAAATATATATTGTACGGCAAAATAATAGAACCAAATTAATCAAGTTAAAACGTACTGAACTTTAATTCTCCATTATTCAAAGTGTGAAATACACGAGGGAATGCAGAAATGAAGAAAACTAAATCGAAACAAGTTGTGGAGAATATAATATCATCGTTAATGGCAATTAGAGCGAGACTCTAACCAAGCTTAACACTGTAGCAATGAGTTGATTTAACAGTAGGATAATAGGGCCAAGAATTCCGACAAGAGCACCGTTAACGTTGGACAACAGGGGGCAGATAGTTTCGTTGAGTGGAAGCGCGACTCTGACGGTGCATCCACCAAGAAGGTTACCGAGGTTAAGAAGAGTAGTTAAATTAACAGTAATGCTAAAGCTTCCATTCCCAGTGGTGATTGCTTGTCCAATTCTTTGAACATTACCTAAAAGTCCGGTGCAGTTGAGGTCCACGAGGGCCCCGGCGAGGGGTGGGCTGCCTGCGGTACAGGTTCCGGTGGGGGTGCAACAAAGGACTCCAAGAACAGTCACGTTTGTCGGGTTTGGTAGTGGTAGTATGCCTGGTAGGCCTCCTAGTATTGGTTGGGCATGGGCTACTGGATTTGCAGTGGCCAAGAAGATGAGAGCAATCACCAAATATGCGGAACCATGGTTATAACCCATTTTTATTTGTGTAGTGTATACTATCTTTGTTTGTTTTGCTTTCGATTTGGTGTGTTTCTATGTAAGCAAAGAACCCCTATTTATACACTCGAGATTCTTTCAAGTTTTTTCTTCTTTTGATTAAGATGTTAGATTTGGGCAAGTTTGAAGTGGATATTAATGTAGGGGGTTAGGGTTGGGCTGTTATATAATTGATGATCTATGTGGTTGATTCTCAACTATAGTGGTAAACTTGAAATTAATCCACCATGCATCTATTTTTCTGTGCAACATGCAAAGTCTTATATTAGTTACTAACTTCTTTAATTATTAATTTTTTATATTCTTTTAACACCTTTTGTTTTCATATTCTAATTTATCGGTACGTTTAGATCCTTTATAAAGGAGAAATCCTAAAAAATACATTTTTTTATTTTTCTAATTTTTTAGCAAAATATTGCTAAAACCCCCTACCCCACTATCGGATGTAGGAGAATTGGTGCATGCCCACTTATACTTAGGTTACAACTTTCGGTCCAATATTCTATCAGAAATAGTAAATCTATTTAAGTTCTACCTATTCTAAAATACAGAATAACGAGCCAATTAATTTTAACTCCGCAATATTAAAGAATTTCTTAATGTGACACTATAATTGGACATTTTCTATTCACCAAGTCTCGCGTTTAAGTCCACTAGTATACGTAGTTTAGCATATTGATGCATTTATAATGGTTCTTTTAATATCTTATTTTTTTTCAATTTCAATCTGGTTTCAGTTGAAGATCCGATTTTTAGGCGCTAATATGAATGTAGATGATGCTGATGTAACACTACGTACAATCTCAAGAATTTCGATTGTATGAATAGAATATTTATTTATGTGGAGACAGATTGTGGAAAAGTTCATATTCTCTACAAGTGGAAATAATTAAATTTCAAGGATTATTATAGAACATGTAAAGTTAATGGTTGAAAAATAGGATATGGCCAAAGTTATATAACCAAATTTGAAAATTTCTCAATTTATTTTTATACAACGTGTATGTATATATTTACGAATTATTTCTGATTAAAATTGAACTACGAGAGGAAAAAATTAAACTTAAAATATTATCATAGTCAATAGAAACCTACAAAGTTAGTAAATGGAAAATGGATAATACTTTCTTCAAAAGAAAAAATAAAAGAAAATGGATACCCCGAAATCATGACCAAATTGAAAATTTCCCTATTCATTTTCACGTTAAAATTATAAGCGTTACATGTGGTATACTTTGGTTAGACAATTTAGGTTCAATACACTCTATCAAAAATAGTAAATCTATTTAAGGTCTACCTATTTTAAAAGGCAGACCAGTAACTAGTTAATTAATTTAAACTTTCCAATATTAAAGAATTTCTTAATGTGATTAATTAATTGGGCATTTTCCATTCATCAGGTATGTCGATTAAGTCCACTGGTATACACATACTTTCGCATATTAATGCATTTTTATAATTTTAAGTTCTGATTGACTAAATTTAAACAAACAATTAAAATGTAAAGGACCACTATATTATAATAAAAACCTAACATGACCTAATTAGTAAGCGGAATTAGATTGAAATTTTCCTTAAAAGCAAGCAACATAGAAATAAATATATATTGTACAGCAATGTAATAGAACCAAATCAAGTTAAAACGTACTGTACTTTAATTCTCCATTATTCAAAGTGTGAATACATAAGATAATGCAGAAATGAAGAAAACTAAATCGAAAGAAGCTAGCTATTTGTTCGTTTGCATGATACATAGCATGCATGATTGCTTCCTGCTTTAGCTTATTCAAGCTGCTTTATTATTCATAAGTGGTGGAGAATATAATATCATCGTTGATGGCAATTAGACCGAGACCATAGCTAAGCCTGTCAGGCTAGCAAAGATTCGACCTACAAATGAGAAAATAGGGCCAATAGTTCCGACAACAGTGCCGTCAACGTCGGACAAAAAGGAGCAGATAGTTGGGTCGAGTGGAAGCGCGACTCTGGCGGTGCATACACCAAGAAGGTTAGGGAGGTTAACAAGACTAGTTAAATTAACATTAATGCTAACGCTTCCATTCCCGGTGATGGTTGCTTGTCCGGCCAATTCTTTGAACTGTACCTGTTATAAGATTGGTGCAGTTCAGGTCCACGACGGCCCCGACGAGGGGTGGGCTGCCTGCGGTGCAGTTTCCGGTGGGGGTGCAAGAACAGTCACGATTGTTGGCAGGGTTGGTAGTGGTGGTGTGCCTGGTAGTATTGGTTGGGCATGGGCTGGTGGATTTGCAGTGGCCAAGAAGATGAGAGCAATCAAGAAATATGCACAAGCACGGTTATAAGTTAGAGTTTATTATTATTACCGTCCATTATGTTTGCCGTGTGGCAATTTTGCCCTTTTTGAATTCGGGCTTGCAATTTAGGACTTTATTTTTCAAAATTTAGCAATTTCTGCCCAATTTCGGCCCGAATTGCTTAATTGGGTTGAAATCGCATGTTTTTTGCACGTGACCCCTGAATTCGGGCTGAAATTGCTGAGGTGGCGGTGATTTAGCGTGTCGCATTTTTCAATTAATTACGGGAAGTCACGTGTATTTTGGTGGGGGCCACTTATTAAAAATTATTAAATTCAAAATTAATTAATAAAAAAAATCTTCTAGAATTAAAAATAAAAAAAAATCAAGAAAAATCAAAAAATCCCAAATCAAAAAAAATCCCAAATCTGCAGATTGATTCCCAAATCCAGCGCGCCTCGGAGATGGAGAGAGATGGTGGTTGTTGCAGCGGCGATCGGAGAAGAAGGCGGTTGGGGGAAAAGCTGATGGTGAGAGAGATAGTGATGGGGAATCAATGTGAAACAGGGAAAGCTGCGAAGATGGTGATGGAGACGGGAAAGGAGAAGAGACGATGGTGGTCGAGCAGAAAGGAGAAGAGGAGCTGCGCCGTGAAGATGGTGGTCGACGGTGGTGGCAGATGAACAGTAGCAGCGGCGACCTGCGAAAAGGAGGATCTGTTGATTGGAACAGAGCAGCGGCGGCGGCGATCTGATGGACGGAGAAGATGGGGTCGATGATGATGAAGACGGTGGAGAGCTGTTGGAGAAGAAGAAAAAACTATGGCGATCGGAGTGGTGGAAGAAGATGGTGGTGATGAGATTGAAGAGGAGAAGAAGACAGCGGCGGTGGGTATCTGCGAAAAAAGGGGAAGACAATGAACAGTAGAAGAAAGGGTTTTTTTTTCTTTTTTTAAATTAATTTTGAATTAGGTAGTGGTTTTTTTTTCTTTTTTTTTAATTAATTTTGAATTAGGTAGTGGGGCCCACTTAAAATACACATGGCGCCTGCCAATTAATTGCAAAATTCCACGTCAGATAATCACTCGCCACCTCATCAAATTAAGCTCGAAAAACGTGCAATTTCAGCCCAAATAAACAATTCGGGCTGAAATTGGACAATAATTGCTAATTTTTAAAACATAAAATCCTACATTGCCATTGATAAAAAATAAAGTCCTAAATTGTCGGCCCGTAAAACAGAAAGTCCTAAATTGCAAGCCCGAATTCAAAAAGGGCAAAATTGTCACACGGTAAACATAATGGGCGGTAATAATAATAAACTCTATAAGTTATAACCCATTTTTATTTGTATCGAGAGGTTTTGTGATGAGTATACTATATTGTTTTGCTTTGGATTTGGTGTGTTTGAATGTAAGGAAAGAATCCCTATGTATACACTTGAGATTCTTTGAATTTTCTTCTTTTGATTAATATGTTAGGTTTGGGCAAGTTTGAAGTGGATATTAATGTAGGGGGTTAGGGTTTGGCTGCTATAATTGATGATCTCTGTGGTTGATTCTCAACTATAGTGGTAAACTTGAAATTCATCCATCATACACATATTTCTGTACAACATGCAAAGTCTTACTTTAGTTACTAGCTTCTTCAATTATTAAATTTATAGAAAAGTTATTTTTAATATTTGATTATTATTTTTTCAATTTTAATCTGATTTGAGATGAAGATTCGATTTTCAGCTGATAATTGCTAACATGAATGTCGATAATGCTGATGTGACACTCCAAATCAAAGATTTCAAATAGAATATTGATTTATATGGTGCTACATCTATACATCCCAAATTGGGATTCTCTACAAGTGGAAAAAAATATATTTAAAGGATTATTATAGAAACATGTAAAGTTAGTAGTTGAAAATTTGATATAATTGAATTTATGACCCAAAATTGAAAATTTCCCAATTTATCTTCATATAATGTCTTTGTATATACGAATTACTTTCGATTAAAAAAAAAAAAAAACTTAAAAGTATCATAACCTATGGAAACCTATCAAGTTAGTAGTTAGAAAATGGATAATGCCCGAATAGAAATTTTCCCAATTTATTTTCATGTTAAAATAGTACATATCTACATGTGGTATAATATTTATACACAAAAACTTGCATGAGATCGTTTCACGGATAGTTTCTGTAAGACGGGTCTTTTTAACCTATAAACTAAATCCATTTCCACCAAATTACATGTGAATTGTAAATGGTAGGTAGTGGGTTGACCCGTCTCATGTAACATGGTCTATGAGACGGTCTTACATAAGATCCACTTATATTTATAAATTTTATATGGCATTAATTTTCATTATGTGATGAGCGACAAATTAAAAATCAAATCCATTGATTATATGACACGCTTAATGTTCAATAAAATGAATACCATTTCTATAAGTTTAATAATAATTAGTTTTTCAATGGATTCATAAAATGAACTTATGAATATAGGAGAATTCTATTCTTGGACAGAGCATTTCAAAAATTATAAATTTTAAATTCAGATATTAATTTATTCAACTTCATTTCATATTTCGAGAACATCTCTGATACGTAACACTTTTTCTTCATAAGCTAATTTATCAATTGGTAAGATACGTTTAAATCCTTATTAAAGAGAAATCCTAAAAAAATACACATTTTGATATTTTTCTAAATTTTTAGCAAACCAAATAAAAAAGTAGGCAACATGCTGCCCTGTTTTGTAGGTCTTCTAGTACTTGTATTTTCGAATTATTACCATATATCATATATAAAGATAATCATATTCATATATCCATGATGCATATTATAAAACCATTAGATGAAATATCATGTCTTCGAGAGAAATACAATTGTTAATCCAACGTCAAAATATGAATCAATACTACACTATTCCCAGGCTTAATAATTAAGTAACAGAATTAATATAGGCTAGTCTCCTACTAAAATACCATAATTCATAAGAAATTGATGGATGCCCAACTTATACTTACGTTAGACAATATTTGGTCCAATATTTCTATTAGAAATAGTAAATCTATTTAAGGTTCTACCAATTCTAAAAGGCAGTAACTAGCTAATTAATTTTAACTTTCCATTATTAAAGAATTTCTTAATGTGACGCTATAATTGGACATTTTCCATGCATAAGTCCACTAGTCGACAGTACTTTAGCACATTATTGCCATTTTACTGAAAGGAAGAAAAAAAGTCAGCTAGAATTTCTTTATTGTATTATGAATAAGAATAAGAGGAAAGTATGAGATTTACCATGAAAAGTATAATCATTAATCCTAATTACCATGAAATATAATAGTATGAACCTTTGTACCACAAAATATAATAGTGTGCCATTTTCTACCATAATTTTTGTCAAAATCAACTTGAAGGATATGACAATTAATATATTTTATTTATTTTGGTCAATTGGAAGGACAATGGATAAGATGGGAGGGCACGTGTAGTATATTTCATTTCCTCATTAATTTTTTTTTTTTTTTGGGAACAATAGATAAGAGGGGAGGGCACGTGTAGTAATAGGGTTGCAAGTATTAATTTGGTCATGCCACTATTACACCAAATTTTTTGTTTTTTTTGTTCTCATTATTTATTATTTTGTTCATTGCATTTGTCCATGCAGTGTATATCTACCATTTTAAGGACTATGGGTTACTATTACACAGTTATGTTTTTGTTGTTTTCTTCTCATTATTTACTGTGAATTCACTTTATACTGTGAATTCACATGTAATTTTCCTGTGAATTCCGTGTATATATAGGTTGATAATTCAGACATGTTAGAAAAAACAATATTTTCTCGAAAGATACACTTTAAAAAAATTTCGACATTTTGGCACTTGGAAGATTGGAACAATTATCGTCGAACTAAGAAAAGGTATGTTTCTAACCCAATTTTGAGTATTAGTTGAACAAACGGAGGGTTAATGTCATCGCACTCAATTCATTAAACTTAGATTATTACGGATTCGGTTTAATTTGTTTTAATATATGCTTGAATTCATGTTTGTCATGGTTAAACGGGTTTAATATTGCATTTGATATGGTTAATTTGTTTGAATGCATGGACATCACGGACGTTTGACACTCTAAATTTCGAATTTATAAATAAATTCGAAATTTGGAGTGTTAAAAGTGATTTTTCGGAAAATCACGTTAAACAGTATAAATACATAAATCACGATAAACAGTATAAATACATACTTCATCGACTTAAACGTGAATTTTACTATAAATTTCGAATAAATCACGATAAACAGTATAAATACATACTTCATCGACTTAAACGTGAATTTTACTATAAATTTCGAATTTCATCGACTTAAACGTGAATTTTACTATAAATTTCGAATTTTTAGTGTTAAACGTGATTTTTTTGAAAATTCACGTTTATGTGCATGCGCGCGCGCGACGGGTATCGGGTGCTGGACGTGCGCGCGCGCCCCCAGCACCCGATACCCGCAAAAAATAAACACCCACTGTGGGGCTCGAACCCACGACCACAAGGTTAAGAGCCAAGCGCTTTACGAACTGAGCTACACATGCTTTCGTTTAATATGCTCAGAGATATGATATTATTATAGTATGGATTTAAAAATAAATAAAATCAATTTACTCCATATGCTAAGGTAAACCATATTATTGTTTAAAAATATATTAAAATGAGATCTTATATTTTATCATTGCATTTTTTTTAAATAATTGATAAAATATTAAGTTCAGTGGAAAAATAATTGATTTTACATAATTTTTGTTCATTGCATTTTTTTTTAGATATTTTAGATATATTAAAATGAGATCTTGGATTTTATCATTGCATTTTTTTCTAAATAATTGATAAAATATTAAGTTCAGTGGAAAAATAATTGATTTTATATAATTTTTTATCATTGCATTTTTTTATTAGATATTTTAGATATATTAAAATGAGATCTTATATTTTATCATTGCATTTTTTTTTTGTAAATAATTGATTAGGGAAATAGTAACTGTAGGATAATAGATTTATTTTTTATTTTGTACGATAATAACAAACATTAGTTATTGATTTCAGATGGAAAATTATTTAATAATTATTCTTATACTAGTGGAAAATCAAGTTTTATTGCTTTTTTATTTTATTTGTTATTTATTATGTATTTCATAATACTCACATGACACTATATTTTCGGTGTTTTTTTTTTTTTTGCAGTATCCACAAAAAAATGACTATTGAAATTATTGTATGGTACGGTGGCTACTGGGAAGGTTTAGAATACACCAACGATTTTGAAGAGGTCATTCACCTTCGTGAAAGAACCCTATTTGGTTTAATGTCTTCCATTCATGAAGTTGTGGGTGCCGACATGACACAATGGGGTTATTTGATTCACTCACTAATCAATGATGGAGGAAGGATGAGGAAGATAAAAATAAAGACTACAACAGTTTTGCAACGAATATTGTCAATGATTGATGGGGTTCTTGTTGTGTTTGTTACTCTAACGAGTATGAACGTTGGACAATCTGATGTTGTCGTGTCGCCGAACCCTGAAAATACACCCCCCTACAGTTGGATCGTCATCTTCTGAACATCTGGGGGGCCATGTCACTACGGATGAGCAACGTGAACGGTCTGATGAAATTACTATACTGTTTTCTTCAAGATATACGGATCCCCCCTCGTATGTATACACCAACAATAATCCTTATTTTAGTTCTGTTCCCCTTGGCCTCCAATCCGACGACGGTTTTCAAGCAAGATGGGGAATACCCAATGAAAATGACAGTGCTCGTGTTCAGTGTTCTTCGGGAATGCAGTGGGATCCTTCACCACCAGAGCATGATCGAAATGATTTCGGTGGCAGACTCGACTTAAACAGTGCACCTGGAAGTTTCGAACCCGAAACGGTGCAACCACGTGGAGGATTTGCTCAAACGACTTGTCAACGAACACCTTGTGATGAAGATGATGGTCGAAGTGGTATTAAGCACTTCAATTATTGTTTCATTTATTTTTAAAATTATTGAATTCGAGGTTGCATTAGATTTGATTATATGTATCTATCTGTAGGTTCGGACCATGCAGGGGATGACTTCGAACTAAATACTGATCAGGAAAATGCTTTGGACGCTGAACAACGAGAGGAGTATGAGCAATTCTGTGCATACATTTTGAGACCGGAATGGTCTATCCCCGAGATGTGGGAAATCGAGCTTCCCACAGCAGGACAATTAGAGGGGGATGAGCAAGTAACACACATTTTGCAAAAAGGATCCACCTTTTGCAGCAAGGATGAGTTACAGAATGTTGTTGGGTTTCATCATCTGGAAAATCAAGTAGAGTATCGTGTGCATCATTCTGACAGGCACAGATGGTTTGTTAATTGCCCACATGAAGGATGTCCTTTCGCGATACATGCGACCGCGAAATATGGGATTTGGAAGATCTCAAAGAGTGTTTTGCAGCACAATTGTAGTTCGGATCTGAACCGTTCGTCTCCACGTCGACTTTCTTCTAAATTGGTCGGTGAATATTACGCGGACACACTTCGTAAGGAATAATCGAATATCGGGCCCAGGGGAATGATGGATGAAATGACCCGACGACATGGTTTGACACTCAGTTATAAGTCCGCTCTTAAGGCAAAACGACATGCAATGTTCCTCGCCTACGGTGATCCGAATAAATCATTTTGAAATCTTCCATCTTACTTGCAGGTGTTAAAGGACACCAATCCGGGTACCTATACAAACTTGGAAACAGATTCGCATGGAAAATTCAAATACGTGTTTTATGCATTGGCCGCCTCAATCACAGGATTTGTCAGATATTCACGGCCGGTAATTGTGGTTGACGGGTGTCATTTGAAAGGTTTGTATAAAGGAATTGGATTTGTTGCTGTCACTCAGGATGGAAACGATCAAATATTTCCACTCGCAATCGGAATAGGAAATGTTGAAAATGATGAATCTTGGACATGGTTCTTGAAAAACGTCTATGCCGCGTTTGGATGCCCAGATCAGCTGCTTATTGTATCTGATCAACACCTTAGCATTGACAATGCGATCAAAGAGGCGTACCCAGAAGCCACACAAGGGCTATGTAGCTATCATATTCAACAAAATTTAGTAAGGTATGGAGCACACCTGGTTGGACTTTTCAAGAGAGCTGTCTATTGCTATGATCCCGACAAGTTCGAGAGGTATGTTACAATCCAAATTTACTGAAATATGTAAATACATTCCGTTATACACCTACAAAATTGTGCGAATTAAATCACATTTTTTCCAGGTACATCAACAATCTGAATTCATTACAGGTTCAAGGTGCACTCAATTCTTTAAACAAAGCAAAACCGAGTAGATGGTCGCGCGTGCATTGCCCGGTGCGAAGATTTAACTTCATGACGTCGAATGCTGCGGAGACATGGAACGCTCGCCTCCTTTGGATGAGGAGGCTCCCGGTTTGCTCGTTTTTAGAGGGTGCACGAAAGATAGTTGAGAAATGGTTTTACGAACGAAGAACGGCGGTTGAAGATAGAGATGAAATCCTAACTAAAGTCGTGCACGATCGACTAATTGAATACATAAAGCTTGGCCGACTTATGAATGTGGATCAACTTGGCCGCCACAAATTCAAGGTCACAGACCGTTCGAGGATTTTCATCATTGATCTAAATACGAAGCAGTGCTCGTACAACGTGTTCCAGATGGACTTGATACCATGCTCGCATGCTTGTGCCGTCATAAGGTATGTAATTCAGTATAAGATATTATCTATAAATTGTATAACAATTGTTTCATTTCGACATGCTCTGACACTGCTAATCATCCCCAAAAATGTTTTGTCTGCAGTTTCGCGAACCAAACAGTGACTGAATACGTTTCTCCGTACTATACGACGATCTTCTTGAGGGGAATGTGGGCCGGTGTCGTTACCCCTGTGCCCGAAGCACAACATTGGAACGTGGGGGACGATGTTTGTAATGTACTATGTCGGGCCCCTGACAAACCAAAACAAGCTGGTCGTCCGAAAGGTAAACGAATTCCATCAACGGGTGAGACTTCAGGGCGAAGAAGGACAGGGCCATGTGGTCTTTGCGGCGGTTCAGGTCACAACATATCTAGATGCCCCGAAAAGGTCGTGCCCATATCTGCAGGACAAGAAGACCCCGTAGAACAGGTGAGGACGAGAAGACCCCGTAGATGCAGTTTGTGTCGTTCAGCAGAACATACAAGAAGGAAATGTCCTCTCTATCAATGCAATGCTGAGGAAGATAGCTAGTATTTTTAATAAATTGTCCGCCATAAGTTAATCTTTGATAATTATGTTTTGTAACTGTTTGTACCAAAACGTAACACTGATAGTTGTGGATCTACATGTTAGATTTCAACAGAATTTGAAATTGTTCAATTTTGAATTGTAGAGCTAAAAAAATCAACAGATGTGGTAAAGTTTTAAACTAACTTGATTTATATATATATATATATATGTCCTTAATGGAATTAAGCATTCTCACAAGATGTTCAATTGAACTGTCCCAAAATCGGAAAATCAAATATGGGCAACCAATCCGTCATTAGGAGCTGAAAAACTCATCTGAAACTGTGTTTCCATCAATGATCCATCTGTAGATGTCGAGACCAATTCGTCGCCTAATCCTGTCTACACCCTCGCTCAAATAGGGTTTAGGCCAAATACGAGTCAGACAACACTCAATGGACATCAATGCAAATATGGCGCAAGAACTGTCGTCCTTCTGTACATAACACCTGGTCTCGTCTCCGGAAACCAACTGATACTGAGGGAGAATTGGAATAGGGGCATAACCCTCCTACTGCCTTCTGTCATTGAAGGATGCGTACTCAAATAGAGGTGGTAGAACGCGTCTCAGGGGCAGTGTCTGAGCTAGCCGGCGTCGTTCCTTTGTGGGGTTGTACGTGTGCAACATGCTATCAAACATTATGACACGACCTTGGTTCAGCTGAATCTCAACGGCAATCCAATGTTCGTTGATGTTGATCACGGTGAGTATCTGCACCACACATTAAGTGTACAGTGTTATCAGTCAAATAATGGTAAGAAAAGCATTACATAATATATTATAAGTAATGAATAGAATGTTAAATTACACATACACTATCCACGTCCCTCCACCAGGGTCTGATGCGGCCCCATCTAGGATGTGTACCTCGTACGTAGGGCATCAACATGTCCAGGGATGCAGCTGGGAAGTTCTCCCTTTTTACGCCGATGTCATTTTGTATATGTTCGGGTTCCCCAGCGTGTGCCTCCTCGAATATTGCCTTACATTTTTCCTGCGCGAAACATGAATTGTGAGAAAATACTAGAGGCCACATATTCTATAACAATAAGTAGACCAGGGGTCAGTACAAAAAAATGTGTGTCCACTATCAGAATTTTGCCAGCCAACTCGCGATCGCGTTTAACATTGACGAACTTCGCATTTGACTGGAGAATGCCGAAGTATACATCAATCGGCTGTTTCAAAAGGATAAATTATCAATAAACTCACACCTATTAAAACTAGGACAACAACAATATGTAGGACGTACACACATGTAAATTGTGACAAGAAAACACACCTGATAGTTGACGTCCACACCCGGGGCCACGAATGTACTGAAGAAATCAGGACCAACTGAGTAGCCAATCCCCACATTAAGCCTGAAGTATGAACATTAAAATTAATTAATATATAATTCATTAGCAGTAGAATATTATCGAGTGAATAAAAATAGAGGGGACTTACTGTTCGGCATTAGACCCGGACGCCATATATATCTCGAACTCCTCGTCCTTTGCCTCCCTTCTTGGTCGTCATTCATCCCTTATGAACGGGCTCAGGACATATTTACTCGGAGCTCTATGCCGAACATTGCGGATGCCGGCACTCGTCCGAGGGATACAAGCTGAAGAGTTGGAATATTCTGACCCCCCCTGCAATATCGTTCGGTGTGCAGGGCACAAGGGCACCTCCACCTGTAGAAGTACCCAGATCGAAATGAATCGGGGATAAGCGTACCTGAGGGTCACATCTGGCAGGGGGTGCAACGGGAGTCAACTCAGAGGGCCCACCTTCATGTGTGGACAAATCCTGCTCGAAACACTACCCCGGAGGAGGATACGAGGTCTCATGACATCCAGGTGTAGGATCGGGCGGATAGTAATGCTCGCCTGGTGGGTAGAACTGCTCATGATAGGAGGGCACATGGTTGTAGTACTCCTCGATCCCAGACTGGATCATGTCTGGAATCTCCAACTCCATCCCCTGCAGTCTGTCATCGACGTATGATCGTATCTCAGAGAACTGATCACCAACATAATTCCTTAGGCCCATCAGGCTCGTGTTCATCTCCTCGAACCCGGTGCGGAACATGTTCTTCAACTAGTCAAAAATCGCACCAACTCCCTGCTCATCTCCCTGTCTCGTGTGGGGGGATCGCTCGGCAACTGAGGACCACCGAAATCCTGAAACTGATCCTCACGTGCGGGATGACCCTCAACCGGGGAGAGAGGAAGTCCATAATCACTCTGTCTCGGAATCTCATGCATATCCGAAACAGGGACCTCAACATACTGATGTACTCGTTCCTCATCCTCATCAGCTATTTACTGCAAGTCCTCAACATTATAAACATATTCTACGGTCGACATGTGTCGCCGGCCACCTCATCAAGAACTCTCCCCTAAAGATAATATCGACCGGCTCGACCTCATAGTCCTCGGTGCTCGTGGGGGAACAGTAATGGCTTCTGACACCACAGTCCTCAAAGCCCTCGGACGACCCCGTCTCATCCCAAGCAGCTGAACACCGTCGGCGAGATCCTGATCGATGTTCTGCAAGTACGGCATTCTTGTCTCCCGACGCTCGATGTGGAGGCTCTCATAACACTCCAGACCCTGCAATACATACAATTAAGGGATACAAATTAATCAAACATATGTCTTATTAACAGTATATATAAAGAATACGAGACTACGGGTGTACGAAAATCTAAATTCAACATACCTCCTGATCTAGCTCACTAGAGACGTCGGCCTGTGGAATCTTTGTTGACCACCTCAACAGCCTTGGCAACACCTTGTGAGACTTCGAAAGACGTCGTCCGGCATATACACCGGTGTATGGAATCGCCTCGAAAGCCCATATCTATAAAGTTGAAGACACATTTCATGTTATAAATGAATTGATTTATTCTGTCAGAATATAAAACAATCGAAATGACAATTAATACTTACCATTAAGGCTAACGAAAATCCGTAGAAGTGGTACGCCGAGGGTCTGTTTCCATTTGGCTCTGGCAACTCATTGGGTAGTTGGTTGATTTTGTTCAGGAGGTGAAGATATGAAATCTTACCCCATGGAAATACCTCCCATCACTCCTCGTCCTCCACCAAGTCCCAAACCCAAGGGTCAACAGAAGTGGTGGCTGGGTCGACTCCAAGTAAAATGCTGTAGAGGAGGATGATCTTCGCAATCTTAATCGTGTCATCCCGTCGGGCAACGAACTCCTCTGCTCTAAATCTCCTCAGAAGAGCGGACACCGTAATCCTATCCTCGCCGTCACATACTCGATAAAATAGACCATCCAAATGTTGTGGTGTCCCCCGAGCAGTCGGCTTGAAATCAGAGTCGCCGAACCTTAAACCCGTAACAAGTGCGAACTCCTTCCGTGAGAACCGACATAGACGACAGTCTCGCTCAACATGAAACCATACCTCACCCGCAGGGGTATGAGGCCCACGCACCTCACGTGATATAAGATCGTGCAGGAAGATCTTGCAACTGTCACAATTGGTCTCCCAGCGCAAGAAATGGCCGAAACAGCTCCCCTCAAAATCAGTCACGCACTCATTATGGATCCTCAGTAATATTGCCCTAATATAGCCTAGTACTCTAACTCGAGTATACAAGTTAATGTATGCCTGCTTTCTTGGAAAATCCTCACGCACCCAAGCGACCTGAAAACCAGAAAAAATTTGATCAGGGGTCATTACATTAACACATATATTGAAAGTACACATTATAGAATTAATTTACAAAAAAGCATTACTGTTTGGTTTTGGACCTAAATAATGTCGAAATCTGTTTTGTAAAATTAAATTTAATCTATAACCAAATTAATTAAACCACTAAATAAACAAATTTGGTAATTAACGAAATCAATAAATTATTAAAGTGGGATAACTAAAATTATATCGCGGGGGATGGGGCGGGCGCACGCGCTGGACATATTAAGGGAGGTTTATACGTATAAATAAAATTATGTGATGTTTGATAACAATTAGTTCTCGGAAAAATACAGTCTCAAGTTTGAGAACGAAAACAAAAATAAAAAATAAAAAAATATAACAAAATTGTTTACTCTAAAACTAAAATTGACCACGAGAAAATTATATTATTATAAAGAATTTCACGATTTTCTATAGTATTAAAAAAATTTAAATCAACACGACAATACTTGCCTTTTACTTTCCTATTTAATTAGGGAAAATTGTCCGTTTAGAACAATAAAATTGGTCATTCACCATTTAGGGATATTATGTTTTTGAAGATTGAAATTGAAACACATGTTCGCCCAAAAAATGGACGGATTTACAACAAATCAACTAGAATCGAGGAATTTCGGGCTAATTGGCACATCACTAAATAAAATGCCACTTCATTTAATTAAAATAATTTTAATAAGAATTTTAAATTTCTTTAAAACATCATTAAGTATTTCAAATTTTGTAAATATTGTGTTAGGAATGCCCTACCTTTTTTTTACAGTACTAAAAAAAATTATTTCAAAAATCTTACAATAAGAGATATAAAAAATTATTATTAAATAATAACCTAAATATTAATAATAGACCTAAAAATTTATTATTAAATAATAATATAAATATTAATAATAATATTTATAATAAATTAAAAAAAATCAGTTGATATACTATTATCTAACTCGAGTATACGAATTTTGCCCCCGCGCGCAAAACAGCGCCCGTCACCCGTAAACGTGAATTTTTCCCGAGCCCGTCGCGCGCGCCCCGCGCCCGTAAACGTGAATATCGCCCCGCACCCGTCTCGCGCGCGGACGGGCGACGCGCGCCCCGCGCCCGTCGCCCGTCGCCCGTAAACGTGACTCCCCGCGCTCGTCGCCTGTAAACGTGAATATTGCCCGCGCGCGTGCCCCGCACCCGTCGCCCGTAAACGTGAATATTGCCCGCGCGCGCCCCGTGCCCGTCGCCCGTGAACGTGAATATTGCCCACGCGCGCCCCGCCTAAACGTGAATTTTGATATTCACGTTTGGCACAATAATTATTGTGTTAAACGTGATTATTCCCTATAATCACGTTTAACACTAAAAAAATTCGAAAATTAGATTGTCAAGCGTGGATAATGCCTTTTAACCTTTCCAAAAATTAATTCAAGCTCATATTCAGGCAAGTTAACCCTATCATTTGAAAAATTAAACCCATACTAACCATTCCAAACATTAATTTAAGCATATATTAAAAAAAATTAAACATAATCCCTACAAAATTTAGGGATCAACGGGATTTAAAATCGACGTTTAACCCTCCGTTTGTTCAACTAATACTCAACAATTTCGAAGTATTAAGACAAATTTCATCAAATTCAACCAAATTTCAACCAATTCAAGCTCTTCATTGCAAGAAATTTCTAAAAATTTGAGGGATTAAATCACTAACCTCTCCTTCTTGGTGTGACATCTTCGTGTTAAACGTCAAATTGCAGAAAAAAATTGAAGATTTAAAAGTGAATTTTTTGGTAAATTTTTCAGTTTTTTTTTTTGGGAATTTTGGGGAAGAAATCGCGGCTGCTAGGCTGTGTTTCAAATCCAAGGGTTTGGGGGTGGGGGTGGGGGTGAGAGAAATGCTTTTTTGACCAATTAGATTCTTTTGACCAACATTGATTGGAGGTAGTTAGGGGGTAATTAATGTGCTCATCAAAAGTCAATCAAAAAATGTGGTATTTTTTGACATGGTTTTCAATTTTATGGTAGAAAGTATCCCACTTTTATATTTTATGGTAAAAAAATATCAACTCTTATTTTTGGTGGTATTTTTGGTTATAATTTATATTTTTTGTGGTAAATTGAGTTGGTCTCCCTAAGAATAATTGCATTAATATACTTAAATAAAAGCCTAAACTACTCTTATAGCTCCTAAAGAACTTCTTCGTCTCTTCTCATCAAAAGAACAATAACAACACAAGAGATCAAAATCAGTGAAGCTGGACTCCAACAATACTGGGAAATATTCCAATAAGCAAGCAATCACCAATTGTGCTCTCTTCTTCATAATTAATATTATTATCAAGAATAGAAAATGTTGAAGAAATAGCAAAATATAATGCATAAAAGGGAACAAGTACTTGTTATCCAAAGCTTGTTTTTATAGTACAAAAGAACAATACAAATTTTTCCATTTGCTTCTTCTATGTCCCACCTTGAAGAAATTAATAGAGATTAAATACTAACTCTTTAATTATTAAACTTTTATAATGATTTTTTTATATTAATTTGATTTTTTTTTCAATTTTAATTTGGTTTTGGGTGAAAATTTTGATTTACAACATTACTAACATGAATGTCGATGAAGTTGATGTGACATTCTAAATCAGGATTGCGATTGTATGAATAGAAAATTAATATATGTGGCATTAAATTGAAGGAAAGTTCATCTATGCATCCCAAATTAGGTTTCTCGACGAGTGGAAAAAAATTAAATCTAAAAGATTATTATAGAAACATGTAAAGTTAGTGGTTAAAAACGGTTATGACCAAAGTTTTTATTTTCTTTTAAGGGAAAATTTTATTTTTCGTCCTTCCCTATAGACGTTATCCATTTTTGGTCCTCTTATTTTCCGATCATCAATTTTAGTCCTCCTATCTCAAAATTTGTCTAATTTTGGTCCGATTTTCCGGTCAATTTCGGGCGAGTGCACAACATTCTCCCCCAATTTCAACCAACCCTTGATTTTACGTTGATGTGGCCTTTATTTTCACACGTGTTATTTATTTCCAATTTTATTTTCCATCTAAAATGCCATATCATATAACATGTCATTATTTGGCAAAAAAAAAAAAAAAGATAAAAAAATTAAAATAAATGAAAATCAAAATTGAAAACAAAAATTAATTAAGTAAAAAAAGAAGCAAATCCCAAATCGAGAATGAAAATTCATAATTCCTAATTGAAGAACACACAAGAAACCATCACAATCATCTTCATCACCACCATTTTCATTTCCATCTCCATGGATCTCTTCGTGGAATGAAACTCGATCACCCCAAATAATTACATGCCAGCCAAGATCCTCCGTCACTTGGAGCACTCAATCATCTACATCTCTTTCACCATCTACGCCTCATTCATCATCCTCCTCGAAAGAATCGGACTCGACGTGGGCTTCTCAATTTCCTCCAAGCCATTACATTCAAGCAGTATCTAATTCTCCACCTCCAATTGACAAATAACAGGGGTTGAAAGAACATGGATTTTCAATAGTTTTTCAAGGGGTTTGACTTGATGTTGTGGATGTCGGAATGAATACTCACATGATGCTTTTTGAAGTCAAATAACGTAGATTTGGGGAATTTAGAAATTAGGGTTCTTAGGGATTTGGGGAATTTTGAATTGCAATCCCATTTTTTTGTTGAAATTGTATTTTGTGTTTTTGGAATTTAGAAATTAGGGTTCCTGGGGATTTGGGGAATTTTGAATTTCTATCCCATTTTTTTGTTGAAATTGTATTTTGTGTTTTTTATTTTCATTTATTTTAATTTTGTTTACCATTTTTTTTGTGCCAAATAATGACATGTCATATGATATGGCATTTTGGATGAAAAATAAAATTAGAAATAAATGACACATCTGAAAATAAAGGTCACATCAGCGTAAAATCAAGGATTGGTTGAAATTGGGGGCAAGTGTTGTGCACTCGCTTGAAATTGGCCGGAAAATCGGATCAAAATTGGACAAATTTTGAGATAGGAATACTAAAATTGATGATGAGAAAATAAGAGGACTAAAAACGGACAACGTCACTACGGAAAGACGAAAAATGAATTTTTCCCTTTTCTTTATTGATGTAGAGAGAGTGTAAGGGAGTGAATAAAGACAAAAAAAAAATTGTGTGATTGAGATTTGAAGTACACTGGTCATCAAAATTTACATTTTCATTAAGATATGGTATCACTTAAACTATAAGGCTCGTATATGACCAAAGTTATATGACCAAAATTCATAATTTCTCAATATATTTAAATATATGTGTATGTATTTAAGAATTTTGCTAAAAAAAACGCACCCCACTATGGAATGTAGGGGAGCATTCCCACTTGTACTTAGCTCAAACCATTTTTGGTCCAATATCTTATCACAAATAGTAAATCTATTTAAACTCTACCTATTCTAAAAGGCAGAGTAACTAGCTAATTAATTTTAACTTTCCAATATTGAAGAATTTCTTAATGTGACACTATAATTGGACATTTTCTATTCATCAGGTATGTCGATGTGGTCCACAAGTACACGTACTTTAGCTGCTTTAGCATATTAATAGATTTTCTTGTTTAAAAAAAAAGGTCAACTGAAATTCTCAATACCAGGAGATAGGGTTTGTTATCTATAATTTGGGCCTGGAAAGCCAGAAATGAAATGCTCACATGCAAATTCAGTCCAATTGACGATTAGGATTTAAATTGGGCAAATTTTTAGATGCTCGGACTAAATTGTCAGCTTTAAAATTTAAAGTTTTAAATTGTCAAACTCCCTAATTTACTGAACAATTTGGATAATAATCTAAGAAAATATTCCAATAAGGAACCAGCAATTGTGTACTCTTCAGCTAAGACATGACGTAAGCTAAGAGTTGGGTTCCAGTTTCTTTTCAATGCATCAACACGTATCTCCCCATTAGTTGCAATATTTGGATGAAAAGTCTTGGTCATGAGGAAATAGCCTTATAGTTAGCCAATAACTTGAAGATTAGAATGGTCATATATATGCATTTTTCAAATGACATTTACTCATAAGACAATCCAAAACTAAAATCAACAAGAAAATTATACTAAGGATTCATCTATTACTTTACAAAATTAACCCCAGTCTATTCATTTTCTGGACCGCAACTGTTGAGTGTAGCATGATGAAAATGAAAAGGTATGCTTCACCATACACGTACGACACTTCACAAAGGACTGCTGAGAGTAGATATCAACAAATAGTAGAATTTTTGTCACATGAGATCTACTATTACATTTAGTGTATATTTCATGCTAATTTCATGATATATATTTACTACACGTCACATGTTAATTAGTTATGTCTTATAAATACTAAACGTGGGATGTGATGATTAATTTGAAATAAAAATGGTAATACCAATTGTAATAGAAGATCTCGATGTGATTATTAAATTCTACTACTTTTTGAATAATTCTATTTATAGTCCATATTTATGAAACATTTAATTACATGCATATTTCCACTTGTAGTTAGACGGTTTTTATCCAACATTAATCTATGTAAAATAGCAAAATATTGAAGGCAAGCTATTTTAGAAAGTACTGAGGCGTAACTAGTCAGCTAATTAATTCCCTTATTAATTACATACAATTTTAAGTCTAACACTTAGATGCTTTATGGGCGGGTACGTATAAATTTTCTAACCAAAATGTTAATTAGAGTTTTCTTTTTATAGAATAGATTATGTGTGTTTTTTTAACCAAAGTTGAAAATTTAATTAAGTGGAATGATTAAAATCAACTTTCAATAAAATATGAATATAATTTGGAGCAATTAAAAAAGAGGCAAGACAAGAATGAAGCAGGGGTGCACATACTAACATATGCGGAGTCTGCATCTTCTATTACATTTGGTGTTACATAACATTTAATACACGCCACGTATTAAATAATGATGTCATTGAATACACGTGACGTGTGGTGATTGATTTGGAATAGAAGATGTAACACCAAGTGTAATAGAAGATCTCACTCCACATATGCGCTACCTCGATGAAGCGACCAAACTCACAAAAATCTGCCTTTAATTTGAGTCAACACGCCAAAATAACATTGATATATCTCAACCTTTTAACCCAATTAAGAGCCTCCTTAATCGCAAAAGTGCAGCCCCTTTGGTACTTAGCAATAAATCCTCCTTCAGACTGTAAATTTAATAAATAATTTATATATATATATAGGACTACGCCATGTGTTCAAGAAATTAATATAACAAAAATTAAAATACCACTATATATTCATTTGCTTATTGGAATATCCAAATTAATATATCCCAATTTGATCAATTAATAGGAATTCTTCCTATTATAATGTTGTATTTTTTTATTATCCAAATTATTTTACAATAAACATAATATAAGTTTTTTTTTCCTAAGGGTTAAAGTCTAAAATTTGTTGCAACACAGAAAAACATACATTAGTTATAGGATAACAATAAAATAAAATAAAAAATGCAGTAAAATAAGACATATATATGTAGCATTTTGATCGATCGATCAGAGAGTACGATTAAATTTTTGGCCAGATAAATGTGTCATGTCTTACTCAAAATATAACAATTGTGGTCTTTGTAGTGAGTGAAATTTGATTTTTTTATTTTTTTTTAAATTGAGTGAAATTTGATTTATGCACCTTAAATAGAGATTTTTCATTCATTTATTGCAACATGGATTAATTGTCCCCCATAAAATGCTCAATTTAAAGTGCTATATTATCATTCCAAAACTAATGTCAGCAATTATAGCTATGAAATTCTGATTGACTAGATTTTGAAAAAAACATTAAAATGTAAAGGACCACTATATTATAACAAAAACCCAACATGACCTAATTAGTAAGCGGAATTAGATTGAAATTTTCCTTAAAAGCAAGCAACATAGAAATAAATATATATTGTACGGCAAAATAATAGAACCAAATTAATCAAGTTAAAACGTACTGAACTTTAATTCTCCATTATTCAAAGTGTGAAATACACGAGGGAATGCAGAAATGAAGAAAACTAAATCGAAACAAGTTGTGGAGAATATAATATCATCGTTAATGGCAATTAGAGCGAGACTCTAACCAAGCTTAACACTGTAGCAATGAGTTGATTTAACAGTAGGATAATAGGGCCAAGAATTCCGACAAGAGCACCGTTAACGTTGGACAACAGGGGGCAGATAGTTTCGTTGAGTGGAAGCGCGACTCTGACGGTGCATCCACCAAGAAGGTTACCGAGGTTAAGAAGAGTAGTTAAATTAACAGTAATGCTAAAGCTTCCATTCCCAGTGGTGATTGCTTGTCCAATTCTTTGAACATTACCTAAAAGTCCGGTGCAGTTGAGGTCCACGAGGGCCCCGGCGAGGGGTGGGCTGCCTGCGGTACAGGTTCCGGTGGGGGTGCAACAAAGGACTCCAAGAACAGTCACGTTTGTCGGGTTTGGTAGTGGTAGTATGCCTGGTAGGCCTCCTAGTATTGGTTGGGCATGGGCTACTGGATTTGCAGTGGCCAAGAAGATGAGAGCAATCACCAAATATGCGGAACCATGGTTATAACCCATTTTTATTTGTGTAGTGTATACTATCTTTGTTTGTTTTGCTTTCGATTTGGTGTGTTTCTATGTAAGCAAAGAACCCCTATTTATACACTCGAGATTCTTTCAAGTTTTTTCTTCTTTTGATTAAGATGTTAGATTTGGGCAAGTTTGAAGTGGATATTAATGTAGGGGGTTAGGGTTGGGCTGTTATATAATTGATGATCTATGTGGTTGATTCTCAACTATAGTGGTAAACTTGAAATTAATCCACCATGCATCTATTTTTCTGTGCAACATGCAAAGTCTTATATTAGTTACTAACTTCTTTAATTATTAATTTTTTATATTCTTTTAACACCTTTTGTTTTCATATTCTAATTTATCGGTACGTTTAGATCCTTTATAAAGGAGAAATCCTAAAAAATACATTTTTTTATTTTTCTAATTTTTTAGCAAAATATTGCTAAAACCCCCTACCCCACTATCGGATGTAGGAGAATTGGTGCATGCCCACTTATACTTAGGTTACAACTTTCGGTCCAATATTCTATCAGAAATAGTAAATCTATTTAAGTTCTACCTATTCTAAAATACAGAATAACGAGCCAATTAATTTTAACTCCGCAATATTAAAGAATTTCTTAATGTGACACTATAATTGGACATTTTCTATTCACCAAGTCTCGCGTTTAAGTCCACTAGTATACGTAGTTTAGCATATTGATGCATTTATAATGGTTCTTTTAATATCTTATTTTTTTTCAATTTCAATCTGGTTTCAGTTGAAGATCCGATTTTTAGGCGCTAATATAAATGTAGATGATGCTGATGTAACACTACGTACAATCTCAAGAATTTCGATTGTATGAATAGAATATTTATTTATGTGGAGACAGATTGTGGAAAAGTTCATATTCTCTACAAGTGGAAATAATTAAATTTCAAGGATTATTATAGAACATGTAAAGTTAATGGTTGAAAAATAGGATATGGCCAAAGTTATATAACCAAATTTGAAAATTTCTCAATTTATTTTTATACAACGTGTATGTATATATTTACGAATTATTTCTGATTAAAATTGAACTACGAGAGGAAAAAATTAAACTTAAAATATTATCATAGTCAATAGAAACCTACAAAGTTAGTAAATGGAAAATGGATAATACTTTCTTCAAAAGAAAAAATAAAAGAAAATGGATACCCCGAAATCATGACCAAATTGAAAATTTCCCTATTCATTTTCACGTTAAAATTATAAGCGTTACATGTGGTATACTTTGGTTAGACAATTTAGGTTCAATACACTCTATCAAAAATAGTAAATCTATTTAAGGTCTACCTATTTTAAAAGGCAGACCAGTAACTAGTTAATTAATTTAAACTTTCCAATATTAAAGAATTTCTTAATGTGATTAATTAATTGGGCATTTTCCATTCATCAGGTATGTCGATTAAGTCCACTGGTATACACATACTTTCGCATATTAATGCATTTTTATAATTTTAAGTTCTGATTGACTAAATTTAAACAAACAATTAAAATGTAAAGGACCACTATATTATAATAAAAACCTAACATGACCTAATTAGTAAGCGGAATTAGATTGAAATTTTCCTTAAAAGCAAGCAACATAGAAATAAATATATATTGTACAGCAATGTAATAGAACCAAATCAAGTTAAAACGTACTGTACTTTAATTCTCCATTATTCAAAGTGTGAATACATAAGATAATGCAGAAATGAAGAAAACTAAATCGAAAGAAGCTAGCTATTTGTTCGTTTGCATGATACATAGCATGCATGATTGCTTCCTGCTTTAGCTTATTCAAGCTGCTTTATTATTCATAAGTGGTGGAGAATATAATATCATCGTTGATGGCAATTAGACCGAGACTCTAGCCAAGCCAAACACTATAGCAATGAATTGACCTATCAGTGGGACAATAGGGCCAATAATTCCTCGAATAGCGCCGGTAGTGTTGGCCAAAACGTCGCAGGCAGTTTGGTTGAGTAGTGGAAGCGAGACTCTGGCGGTGCATCCACCAAGGTTATTTATAAGACTAGGTACACTAACGTTAACGCTGAAGCTTCCATTCACATTGGTGATTGTTTGTCCAATTGTTGCAACTGTGCCTGTTCTAAGATTGGTGCAGTTCACGACCACGGGAACCCCGGCGAGGGGTGGGCTGCCTGCGGTGCAGGTTCCGGTGGGGGTGCAACAAATGAGTCCAACAACATTCACGGTTTGTTGTGGTATGCCTGGTAGTTGGGCATGGGCTAGTGGATTTGCAGTGGCGAAGAAGATGAGAGCAATCACCAAATATGCGGAAGCATGGTTATAACCCATTTTTATTTGTATGTTTGTTTTGCTTTCGATTTGGTGTGTTTCAATGTAAGCAAAGAACCCCTATTTATACACTTGAGATTCTTTCAAGTTTCTTCTTTTGATTAATATGTTAAGACTTGGGCAAGTTTGAAGTGGATATTAATTAATGTAGGGGGTTAGGGTTTGGCTGCTATAATTGATGATCTCTGTGGTTGATTCTCAACTATAGTGGTAAACTTGAAATTCATCCATCATACACATATTTCTGTACAACATGCAAAGTCTTACTTTAGTTAATAGCTTCTTCAATTATTAAATTTTTATAAAGGTTTTTTTTTAATATTTGATTATTATTTTTTCAACTTTAATCTGATTTTAGTTGAAGATTCAATTTTCAGGTGATAATTGCTAACATGAATGTCGATGATGCTAATGTGACACTCCAAATTAAAGATTTTGATTGTATGAATAAAATATTGATTTATGTGATGCTACATTGAAAGAAAGTTCATCTATACATCCCAAATTGGGATTCTCTACAAATGGAAAGAAATTATATTTAAAGGACTATTATAAAAACATGTCAAGTTAGTAGTTGAAAAATTGATATAATCGAATTTATATGACCCAAAATTGAAAATTTCCCAATTTATCTTCATATAATGTCTTTGTATTTACGAATTACTTTTGATTAAAAAAAAAACTTAAAAGTATCGTCATAACCTATGGAAACCTATAAAGTTAGTAGTTAGAAAATGTGGATAATGCCCGAATAGAAATTTTCCCAATTTATTTTCATGATAAAATAGTACATATCTACATGTGGTATAATATTTATACACAAAAACTTACATGATAGTTTCTGTAAGACGAATCTTTTTTACCTATAAACTAAATCAATTTCCACCAAATTACATATGAATTGTGAAGGGTGGGTTGTGGGTTGACTCGTTTCACGTAACATGATCTATGAGACGGTCTTACATAAAATCCACTCATATTTATAAATTTTATATGGCAGTATTTTTCATTATGTGATGAGCGACAAATTAAAAATCAAATCCATTGATTATATGACACGCTTAATGTTCAATAAAATGAATACCATTTCTATAAGTTTAATAATAATTAGTTTTTCAATGGATTCATAAAATTAACTTATGAATATAAGAGAATTCTGTTCTTGAACAGAGCATTTCAAAGATACGTTTAAATCCTTATTAAAGAGAAATCCTAAAAAAATACGACAAAGTCTTGGGTGAGACCATCTCACGGATCCCATTCCGTGAGAGGATAGGGTCGGGTCAAACATAAAAATTATGTAATACTTTTGTGTGTGTTATGTAATACTTTTATATATATTAGGTAATGTTTTGTATTATAAAATGCGTTTTGAGTTGAATCAGATTATAAGAAAATATGTAATACGTTTATGTGTATTAGGTAATACTTTTATGTATATCAAATAATATTTTTGTATTATGAGATAATGACCCGAATTGGGTCGGGTCGGGTCAACACAAAAACACGCGGATCCTAGCTAGGCGCCCAGGTGTTCTTCTTCCTCGTGCGTGAATTGTGTTATATGTAATACTTTTGTGTATTAGGTAGTACTTTTATGTATATCATGTAATAGTTTTTGAAAATATCACATAACTTAATATCATGTAATACTTTTATGTATATGAGGTAATACTTTTATGTGTATCATATAATACTTTTGTATATATCATGTAATACTTCGATCCGACCCTATCCATCTCACGGAATGAGATCCGTGAGACGATCTCACAAAAGATCTACTCAAAAAATACACATTTTGATAGCCCCCCACCCCCTCCTCCCATGGAATGTAGGAAAATTGATGGATGCCTAACTTATACTTACGTTAGACAATTTTTGGTCCAATATTCTATTAGAAATAGTAAAGTTATTTAAGGTTCTACCTATTCTAAAAGGCAGAGTAACTAGCTAATTAATTTTAACTTTCCATTATTAAAGAATTTCTTAATGTGACACTATAATTGGACTTTTTCCATGCATCGTCTCCCGGTTAAGCCACTAGTAGACGGTACTTTAGCACATTATTGCCATTTTACTGAAAGAAAGAAAAAAAGTCAGCTAGAATTTTCTTTATTGTATTATGAATAAGAATAATTGCATTAATATACTTAAATAAAAGCCTAAACTACTCTTGTAGCTTCTATAACCAACTTATGGGTAGAAATCATCTGGCAACGCAAGTTCAATCCTCGCATCACGTGAGCATATCCCTCGATTTACATCCTACCTGACTGAGAGGCCTACAGTCGGGTGGAGTTCTTCATCTCTTCTCATCAAAAGAACAATAACAACAGAAGAGATCAAAATCAGTGAAGCTGGACTCCAACAATACTGGGAAATATTCCAATAAGCAATCACCAATTGTGCTCTCTTCTCCATAAGTAATAATATTATCAAGAATAGAAAATGTTGAAGAAATAGCAAAATATAATGCATAAAAGGGAACAAGTACTTGTTATCCAAAGCTTGTTTTTATAGTACAAAAGAACAATACAAATTTATCCATTTGCTTCTTCTATGTCCCACCTTTGAAGAAATTAATAGAGAACATGATTATGAGATGATAATTCATAATCTCTTCAAGCTTTTCTTTCTAGCATCCATCTTCTTCTTGTCTGCTGGAACCTTAGTCAGCCCGGCTTCCTTCTTTAGCATCACGGGAGCTGCTTTGGATCCGCTGACTCCGGTCTCAGCCGATGATGGCATGACAGCTGGATAGTCTTGACCGTTTTCTGGTTTTGGGGCCAACGGAGACGGTAATGGAGGTGCAGCGCCTGGCACGGCATTCTTTTGGTCCACGCACTTTACCGAGGTGTTTGTCTGGTCGACGTTTAGGGCAGTGGCTGACTCAGAAATTGCTCCGGCTTTGAGCTTTGGCTTTGGCTTGAGGGCATGTATTCCGGTGATTAGCCTGATATGAATGATGATTCCATGTTTGATCAAGTGTAAAAGCACAATGCACACATCAGATGATGGCACTTACAAATCATCATTATAATGGTTCTCTAATCCTCTCAATATTGGAATCTTGTGAAATTCTTAGCCTCAGAAGCTCTAAATCCAAATTGCAACTACAACAAAAAGGCCTTTATCTATCGTACTATGTGGGGTCCAGTATATGGATCATATCTCACGATTAAAAATAACAATCCAGAAAGAAGCAAGATGCTCTTATTGCTTATCATTCTATGGAATTCACTTTAGTTTGGGTGTTCCACTGTCATTAAAGCCATTCAAATCAGGCTAACCCGAGTTGATTAAAGACGCATTTGTCTTGACAGACTCAACTTCCAACTCAAGGCTGATTAAAAAAATTAGCACAAGCAAAATTTAGCTAGCCAAAAAGCTCAACTGACTAAAATTCATTCTGAAGAACTACAAGTAGTGAGTGAATCATACCCAACAAGCAAGCAATAGCACATATCGGTTGGTGTTTTCATACTTCCAATGCCAATCAGATATACTATGGAGCTAGAGTTCATGGAGAAATTATACAAACCATTTTATGATATAGGTAATATATAAGTTAACAGGGCCACTATTGTTAAGAAACATGCACGAGTTAAATATGACTCTCACCTAGCATGTCTGGCATACTCATCATAGTTCTCGAGCAGCATCTTGCCAGCCTGCTCATTTAAAGCCGATTCTGGAAATGGCTCGATCAATAAGCATCTGATCACCTGTTTATTCATAGTAGTAAAAATAAATAAAAACATTAGCAAACGAGTGTCTTAAATGCATGATACCTATAACATAGATAGGATCAAGTTCGTTGAATCAACCAAATAAATGACAGGACTTACAATTAAAACATGACGTAAACCAAGAGTCGGGTTCCAGTCTCTCTTCAATGCATTAACACATATCTCCCCATTATTTGCAATATTTGGATGAAAAATCTTGGTCAGGAAATAGCCTGATAGTAAGCCAATAACTTGAAAGATCAGAATGGTCATATGCATTTTTCAAATGACATTATTCATATGACAATCCAAAACTAAATCAACAAGAAAAATAAACTACAGATTCATCTATTACTATGCAGAACCAACCCCAGTCACCAACTAGGATCACTCTCATTGGCTATATTCATTTTCTGGACTGCAACTGTGAGTAGCACGAAAATGAAAATTTATGCTACACATGACACTTCAGGCAAGAGTGCAGGTGTCATATCAAGATAAAAATGTTATCAAGAACCCTAAAGTTTTTTTCGACAACATGTGATTAAAAACTGAGCCAGGTCTAATGAGAAAAATATGGATAAAGATTTTTAAGGATTAGCAACACAAAAAAGTAAAATAGTAAGAAAGAAAAGGAAATAAAATGATGCTTGATTCTTTTTTCCATATGTTTGTGTAACATAAAGGAAAATAAGACCACAAATAGGTTTAATACACGTTTGGAACTACTACAATCTAATTGGCATCTATACCAAGTATAGGATCACAGACCTTTTGGAGCAGAATGCGGGAAATCATGCGACAATATCAACTTCATGCGAAAAATGCCATTTTCATAAGGCGTTCCAGCTGCAAGGTTACACGTGTTCGATCACAAGAAGGTTACACGTGTTCAATCACAAGAAGGTGATTATGTCACACAGAAGAGGCTATAAAGTAAACAAAAGTACCTGGGCCTTCAATATCAGCAAATATAACTGAAAAATTGTCATCATTCACGCCTACTTTAATGCCTTCTGGAGGGGATTCATTGAGATTCTTAAGTTCCTTTGCCAATTGTTTTATGACATTTGGAGGAAGATTCTCATTAGTTGCCTGAAAACCATTACAAATGGAACACGTAAGATAGCGGGAACACACAACTTTAAAATGCAAAATGGAACACGTTGACAAACATTCAATGCATAAACATCAATTCATCACATATCAACTTTTAAAATTCCATACAAGTCTTCTTACAAATCAAACGTGTAAATAATGAGTTAAATTTTTCAATACTATAAACTGAATTTGTTCACCCAAGCAAACAAGGAAACAAGAGGGGTTGACACAAGATGAAATACAACATTACCATAGCGCGTTGTGTCAGAGCAAAAGCTAACACTTTTGACTTTCTTCTTACAAAAAAAGAAATAAATGAAAACCCTCAGCAGCTGCTTTGAAAAGTAATTTGTTGTACTAGTTGCAAATTTGGGATGATGAAGCAGCAAAGAGGATCCTGCATAATAACAGAATTAGCACTTCAAGTCACTAGTAATAATTTAAATTTAACAAGTCAAAGAAAATAAGGACTACAGATAATTGGACACCGACATTCGTGCAAATGTAGAGCAACAATACAAAAGGCCAACACACATCTTTACTGAGTAAGCATGCAGTGTCAAGCAATATGCAATTCTTACGCAATTGTTGGAGATAAAGCTGCAGCCAACTGTGGCCAAAAGTAATAACAAAGAGCACTGCAAATATATTAAAAATAAAACAATCGCCTGCTATCTGCCACACAACATTCAATAGAGTGATTCAAGTTGCTAAATGTTAATTTCAGAACTAATGCTCACAAATTGAATCTCTACCTTGCTTCCAAACTCTCCACCTCCAGATTTTAATGACCAAACTTCAATGGTTACCACACAAACACAACAGGCGTGTTTTTTTAAGACAGTTTTTATCCTCAATTCAAGGATAGAAATCCACAGGTAAAAAAACATAAATCAAAGTTAAATTATGAGAGAACTAAACCAGGAAATGGTTATAATATTTTTAATGAAAAAGGGTTTTTTTAAAAAGGTGCAGCAAAATGAGATCAAAATGCAGTAATTCACAAACCTAAAAACTGAGCAGGAGAAGAACTGGAAATAATATTTTCAGATTATAATTCCAAATAGCCTTAAAATAGACTGATCCTTGAATCAAGCTCTTGCATGATGACCTTGCATATAAGATTTGCCCGTTTCCATAAAATTTGAGACCAACTTCGCACAATAACATATACATCATATTTTTAGTAATTCAGCTTTTACAAAAGGTATATTCATGGAGACAAATCTGGGTTTTCAAGTAAGGATCATACATAATTCACACACATTAACCTTGAAAGAAAGAAAAGAACTTTACAAACAAAAGCATGTGAAAAAAGCTACAATTTTGGGATCGGAATCATAGGGGGCAAAGCATAAACCCTAAAATTGAACCACCCAATAAGCCACCCCAAAGTTCCAGTCAAATTTTCGGAAAAAGAAAATCCCCAAAAATTAAAAATTCAAGAAAATCTCACAGAAACAAAATCACCAAAAAAAAAAAAATCAGAAATCCCACTTCAGATATGGTTTCAAGAAAACCGAAATTGGGCTGATAAAACAAAATCCAAGAACTTCAAACACTAACAAAATGCAGTAGTTTAAGAGGAGAAAAGAAAAACGCCATGAAACAAATACCTTGGAGCAAGAGAGAGAAAAGAAGAAGAAATCGGCAAAGAAATCTGAGTGAGAACACGATGGGAAAAAAAAGGGGCGTGCGAGTTTTAATCGCTTTCGCTGTCTTTGGTAGACTGATATATATTGGACTTGGCAAATGCCACAAATGGTTTTCAGATAGCGATCTCTCTTTTGTATATATGATTGAAGAATTGATTTTAGCAAAGCACCCAAAGCGCAGAGAGAGAGAGTACATACAGATACAGATACAGATTTTATATAGACACGCCGATAAGGGTAAAAGAAAGAAATAGGGGAAATTGATATGGGCACGCCGAATTGTTCTATGGCCACTCTTTGGATTGTACCGTTACAATACAGCCGCTGTATAGCTGCAGCCTTTCAAATTTTGTATTTTGATTCTCCTTTTTCTTTTTCTTTTTTTGGGGCCTAATTTGGAATCATTTTGTGTTTGGATACAACAAATTTGAATTATAAAATTTCAAATTAATGTATATTAAGTTCATTCAAATTAAGGAATATATTCAAAGTTTATATAAGTTGTTTAAAAATTAAATCAAAATAGAAGAAATCGATTTTGAATTTATATCAATTAAAACATTGTCAATAAATTTGATGATATAATTTCAAATAAGTAGTCAAAATTTTAACCTTACACCCTTGAATATCTTGAAATTTTCAATGAATACTTTTTAGTTGGGGTTAATGACGAAGATTCGAATAATAAAAGATCGAGTATCAAGTGATCATAGGAAAGGGTGATGTGACAACGCATAGTGTGATATATCAAGTGATTCGTTTTTTAACAATCTGCAATTTATTATATAACTATTATTTTTCAAATTACACTTATAATTAAAATGAAAGGTCAAATCCCAATTTTTTTAAAACATAAAATGTAAATCATTATTTATCTATAAAATTAAACATATTATTTAAATAAATTATTACAATTGTACATTAATATAAAGGTTTGAAATGAGATTCAAACAAAGATAAATGAAAAATATGAATAATGATGTGAATTGATAATGGGTCCATAAAAAAATTTTGGATAGGTTCATGGATTTGTATGAACAATGGTTTTCTTTTTCTTTTTTTTTTTTAAATTTTTAATTCAAGACATTCTCACTTTTGGGAGCCTGCACGCTGATTCATTTTTATCTTCTGCTTGAAATGATTTATAAAATATGAAGCCAATCAACAATAGAGACAATACTTGCATTATTTTTTGGAAAAGAAAAAAAAATGAAGATGAGAACATTAAGTGGAAGAATACATATGATATAAGGTGGATATTAATAATGAAATAAAGGGGTTGTGTATTTGGTATAGGAGAGTGGTTGAAGTATTATTTGTGTAACATCATATATTTTTATGGGATGTTATGATGATTAAAAATATGGACAATTGTTAATACGAGGAATATCGTGTTGGTAGATAAGATAACTATTTTATAAATGGGCCCGACTATCCGCACCCCAAGTTTTCTAAACACACCCCACTTTTTATTTTTTTTTATTTAAAAATTTCAATAAATAATATAAAGACAATTTTACTCTTATGTATTCGGCCATTGATCGAACACACTATAGCGTGTTCGATCACCAGGCGTCAAACACACTATAGTGTGTTCGACCATTGGTCGAACATACCTCTTTGTGTTCGACAAACCAGGGTCGAACGAGTCTTCAGATTTGTTGTTATTTTTTCGTTTTTTTTACACGATTTCACATGACTATTATATACTTTGTTAACTCATAAAATGATTTTTTTAGGGGATTTAAGGTTTGAAGAATGAAAAAAAAAAAAAAAAAAAAAAAGGAAGAAGGAGAAGCAGAAGACGGGGGGAGGAGAGAGAGGAGTTTTTCTTTTTTTATTAAGAAGGGTAAAATTGTAATTTTACCTTTTTTTGAATATTTTAAATAAAAAAAATAAAAAGTGGGTGTATTTAGAAAACTTGGGGTGTGGATAGCTGGCCCCTATATAAATATCAAATTGTATTAATCTTTTTTTTTTTTTTTTTTGTATGAACGTCACTCTCACCGTTTTCATAGTTATCATGATTTTTTGGTAAATCATACAATTCATATCCTATGTGGCTTATGAAAATAAAAAAGGAAAGAAAATTAAAGAAAAATTTGTAAAATCAACATTAAAAATTTTGATTTATTAAAAAAATGAATATATACAGAAATTTGTATGTGAGGTCTTTATTTTTACTTATCCAATTATTTATTATATATTAACTAACAAATATTTTTCAATAAAAAATATTACGATGAGTTGCACATTATTTTGTTGAGATATTTCCGACAAACAAAAAAATGGGTTAAATGGCTAAATCATTAATATGCTAATTCATTAGAAATTCAATTCAATTTAGGTTAAATCTAGTAGTCATAAATATACACACAATTTACTCATTAAGAGAATCAAACAAAATCTTTTATTTCAGATCGTTTATCTATTTGTTTCATTTTTAAATAAGATTACAAATTCAGAATTAGATCTTAATTATGCAAATCATGGCAGTTTTACTAATCCAATTCAACCACACACAAAAAAAAAAAAGAAGAAGAAGAAGAATTTTGACACATGTTAATTAAGACAACTTCTCTTTAGCGATAATCCCCTCTTTTTTTCTAAGAAAAGTTTAGTCCTTATTTAAATGGAAACTATATATTTTTTAAAAAAAAAAACTATTTCTTTGACTTAATAAGATGTCACAATTTTTTATTCATCATATTCAATTTGTACAAGCCCTTATCTTTCATTTATGATTTGAAAATACTCATCATTCCTATGATTTTTGGATGGGTTAATTGCGCCAAAAATCATGAACTTACAAAAAATTGCAAATTTAACACGATTTTTGGGTATTAGCAAATTCAACACGACCTTTTATATCTCGTGCATTTTTTACCAATTTTTAAAATTCGGGCACTGTTGCGCTGATGTGTCAACTGACCGGACATGTCAGCTTGCAAACATGTATTAAAATAAAGGGTTAATTGCGTCAAAAATCACGAACTTTTTTGAAAATAAAGGGTTAATTGCGTAAAAAAATTGAAAGTTCGTGATTTTTGACGCAATTAACCCTTTATTTTAATACATGTTTGCAAGCTGACATGTCCGGTCAGTTGACACATCAGCGCAACAGTGCCCGAATTTTAAAAATTGGTCAAAAATGCACGAGATATAAAAGGTCGTGTTGAATTTGCTAATACTCAAAAATCGTGTTAAATTTGCAATTTTTTGCAAGTTCATGATTTTTGGCGCAATTAACCCTTTTTGGATTTATCTCCTCTGTTTTTGCGATACAATATATAAAAATTTGAGAAGACCAATAGAGACACATAAAATTGTGTTTTAAAAAAAACATCTAAAATAAGATTTTATTGATTTAAATATGAACTACATTTTAAATTGTTGATCAATAAACAAAAAAAAAAAAAAAAGATAATGATGTGACATAATATCTAACCCTCATCCACTATGTTAAGGAATTTACGAGAAAGTACTTAAAAATGAGATTTTTTGTGCGTGAATCATCTGTCTAGAATTGGACTACAGTATATAAAACATTTATGACAATAATTGATAGTGTAGAGCTGGAAGTGACCACCAATGACAAATAATAAATAGTGTTTTGAATTAAACAATTAGTTCATCACAACTTTATAATTTAGGTGCTACTATTTTATGGTCTTTGTTAATTATTGTAGTTGTTGAATTGCAACTATATATTCCATCAAAAAATAAGACTGAAAGAGAGCTTTACAATATTTTTAATTCAAATTATTCGTCATCTTTCAATGAATAATTTTTGCATGTAAAAAATAATAATTTATTGAATATAATTCATTATATTATGTATTCTTAATAAGATAGCACAAGCTATTTTCATTTAGGAAACAAAAAAGCTATTTTCAATAAAGTGACGTAAAATGTTCTCGTATCTTGATGCAAATATTTTAAAATTGTATAATGTTTTTAAGTTTAATGATGAGAGACAATATCGCGAAAAATATTAATATTGTAATAATTGAATTTATCCAGCCTGAATATGTGGGGCCTGAAAATTGTCGGCATGTGGCTAGCCTTTGATGTTGACACGTCAGCATCACAAATAGCCGTTACACGCTGACAACTAAATTTTTTTATTTTCTTAACATCTTCGCAGCACCAATACACTCCCAACCAAAAATTGAAATATTCGATAGACTTAAATTAAATCGGATTTTTTTGGCAATAAATTATTACGTCAAGAATTAATTGATTAAATATGTTGAATATTTATTTATAATGCAAATTATAATAAGTCAGATGTGGGTTTTAAAATACTCTTTTTTTTTTTTTACTACATAAATTTAGATTCAATACGTTCTTATTGTAATTGTATTACTATTCTTCAGTTGAAAACAAAACCAAATACTCTTATCTTATACCTCACAATATTGAAGCAAATTTATTAAGCAATCCAAATTTGCACCAACATGCTTATTTCTCTACTCACCATACACACACACACACACATATATATATATATATATATATATATATATATATATATATATTAATATATCTACCACTGATGTGTCAAAAATCCAACATAATCATTAATCTCAAATCACAATATTTAAAAAGATGAGATTTTATACATTAGCAATAAGCATTCTAGCACATATATGATGTGCGAATAGGATTTTAGTTTATTTAGTGAATTCTTTGTTTGTCTCGAAAATGGATTGTCAACAGCCCTTTTCTAACTAAGATTATTATAATTAATCGTAGAATATAATACACTATATCTACAGCTTGATTTATGCATTATTCAACTATTAGATAAGACACTACTAAACTAATGATTCTCTTTACCAAATTTGTGTTTCTCCACTTAATGTTGGAACTTGACTGGATCTCTTTTTTTTTTTTTTTTTTTTCAGTAATAGATAATCAAATCATTTGGCAACTTCTTCTCAATCACTCGCAAAAGTACCTACTCAAATTATTTGAAAGTACAAGTAAATGAAAGGAAAAGCTAATGACGTTTTTAATGAAAAGTAAAAGTATGATGCTATTTGCTTTCAAACAAGAAATTATTTCAATAACTCACGTGGGAAGTTTTACTATTCACAAACTCTACTCATTTTAACAAATTCATATGTGAATTGTAGGTTATGAGCATGTTACTCATCTCATAAAAGTACAACTTTACAAGAGTTTTTTACAACAATGTGGAATTGTGGATCATGTATATAAAATGATAATGGTTTTATGAATATAACATGTATTGATAAAATAAATACGTGATCAAAATACGATAAGAAATAGTAACATGCTTTTGATCCTTTTGTTTTGTAATTATAATGAATAGCATAGTTTGGCATTAGATTCCAATTGATCTATGGGAAAGCTGATTGGTATGTACACTTGGAATCCACATCCTAATTCTTTCTATTGCAATGATTAGCGGAAGAGCATAATCATTGGGTATACGCTAAGTAGTTATGAACTTATGTGACAACCACCAATTTGAAGTATAATTTTAATAATGCTACATTATTTACTCTAAAAATTTAAATAAAAACTGTATTTACATAATTTTCTAGTGTTTGGTGAAGTCTTAGAGGGCCTTAAAATATTGATTAAAACCAAGCCCTGGATTGGTTAATGCCACTAGAAATTACAGACAACTCATATATTATATTTGGGACTGTCTACACATTTAGATTCCAAGGAATTAAATCATTGTAAAACATTACAATGGCATCACCGAGTAGGGTTGAGATTGAAATAATTTCTCTTTTTACTTCCCACAATCAATAAAATTAACACTATAGAGGAAGTGGAGGAGGCTGAACTTGATGTCAGAATTTAATTTTAAAAGAGACCTGAAACATGGCTTAAAGCGTGAACAAGTTGATACAGGTAAGGGGAAATCTAGCAATGGAAATAAATCATACATGTGTTCTATCATGTTATATTCATTGATGCGTGCAGGCTGTTTTAAGAGAATTGTTCGATTGAAAAATGATATAGCAAAGGGCGCATCCACTAGTCCGCGTCCATTTCTTCAAGTGCAGCTTTAGCTGCTGACTTAGCTTCCTCCAATAGATCATCCGGGACCTGGTACACCAGAAATGGATTTATTTATTCATCAATTCAGAATATTTAGGGGCGACCATACATGATAGCAATATATGATCCATATAGTCAACCCCATGTATGGCTATTTGCACAAATTAACACATTTCATGAGTTGTGGACATAATATGGGTTTTGTTATAAAAACCATCACATTCTTCATCTAAGGGAGATGTATTGTATACATGAGATCAATTTCAAATACATAGGCCAAAAAAATGTAAGAACAGAGTGCAGTTTTAATTTTGGGACTATGGAAAGAACGAGAATTATGATGCGATCTCAGACAGTCAATGGATATAGTCAAGCAACTCAAGCCTGTACCATTGAGCATGGTGGATAAATACAATGACCAAGTTTAATCAAAAATTCACGACAATAAAGTGATGAATTCATTCCTTATATATGAGGAAATATGTTTAATTCTATAAGAAAAAACCAACAGGAGTAGGTGGGTGTTTAGCAAACATGAAAACTAAAACATAGCCAATCACTTGGCATACACTTCCAGCTTCTTAAGACATGTATATTTACACAGTTTCAATGCTTCCAGCAATATTGTTGTCGAATATGATAATGAATATTGATATGTTCAACAGATATTTAGTCTCTATATGGGCAAATAGTACAGTTCAATGAAAGAAACAACACTGTGACTAGACTGTAGAAAGTAAATTCATTGGTGAATTTACCTTTTGATGCTGACGGTTAGACTCATCACAGACCCAACTCATTTCCAATTCAAAGGCCTTGTCCTTCGCCTCATCATGTACTCCATAAATTCTGTTTATCCAGAAGACAACACATCGGATGATAAAATAATTGCTAAAAAGACAGAAAGCAAAATGCAAATTGCATAGTAGTAACATTACGATAACCTTAATCATTAAATCAGCATGAGTTTAGAATGAAGACTCTAAGTATGCATTTGATTTTACCATATGCTATCATCTAAATGAACACTTTGAAAAATGCTATCTGACAGTGCAAAAGTAAATAATCTACACTTTTACCTCACTTCATATTGAATTAATATCATAGTACTCTTACGCAGTTTGATTTATTCATGTCCTTCAAATAAACAGAAACTAAAGGTGCTCGGTAGTTCTGATAAAATGGTCAAATTGGCTGGTCAACGGTAATAATCAGAGTTCAGTTCATGATAAATGGAGTATATATTAGCGTAAAGCTTATGATATATGAAGACAGCGTTAAAAAAATAAAATAAAATAAAATAAGAAGAAATGTGAAGACACTTCAATTGCAACAAGAATTAAGCAATTAAAGCCAAACACAGAATCACATCAGGCATAAGTCAATCCACCTATATTTTATAAGATTGTCATAGTTCAGGTAGAAACTCTGGCAACAAAGACTCAAAATTCAAGTCTCGCGATACCCTCTACGGCTTGACCCGCAGCAGTCTCTAAAAAAAAAAAAAAACACACACACACACAAAAAAAAAATTGGTGTTGTGACCTTTGATCACTTAATTACTAGCATTCTGGCTGAATGCAATACATAATAGCATAAAATGTTGTGTTTTACTTCATTGGTTCTCAACTATATCCTAGAAAGTATTTGTTGGAAAGTCAAGGGACTAATCCCTATATCCATGTAGATAGAGATGCATGAATGAGAAGACAAGGAGCAGAAGGAATTGGTTAATTGAATTTTGTAGAGGTTACTTCTGGTCCTCCTTATTGAAAAGTGTCATGCGAGCATTAATATAAGTTTACAACATCAGTAAAAACAAAGATTACGACATAGTATACGGTCTATTGATTTAGAAGCTAAAACTCACATCTTGGCCACCTCAACAACCCCTTGTCGACATGTCATTTCGGAAAGCTTTAACTTTTCAATCTCTCTGCCAACACAAAATTTCAATTAATACTCGTTGAAGCAGCCTATCTGTAGCAATGAGAATGTTGACAGAGCAGCAAACAGATTACTTACGTTTTAGCAGCCTGCCTGCCCTTCCCAATGGCAGCACCAAAGTATTTCTACAGCAGGGGGAACGAAAAAATGAAAGACAACCCACAAAGAACGAAACAACAGAATGATAAAATAAGTAGAACAAGGAATATTTATGGACAATCAGAATTTTCTGCCTGATAATCCAATGCTCTACATGACAGTAGCCATTACAGCATTAAATTCTTTAGTCATTATTCAAAAAATAAAAATGCACAAAACAACTCACATAGGAAATTCCAGATGGTTCAACCATGTACAACTGTGGCCCATCTCTATCATAACCACCCAAAATCACTCCACAACCAAAAGGCCTGTAAAATTTTAAATTTGGGCTTACATCCAGATATTAAACAGTTATAAGCACATCATTAAAATGAAATTATATGTCATATCAAACCTGAGCCACCAATAGAGTGTGCACAGATGCACATAACTAGCTACACGTTGCGCAAGTTCTTTAACAGGAATTTGATCACCATATACACTGCAAATCGTATAATGGACAATGTATGAGTACAAATACCAGTACCTCAACACAGCACTTTGCACATAAAACACAAAGAGTAGGGAAAATCACACAAGTAAATTGCATGAGAAAAAGAACCTCTCATAGTTAGTTGCTTCAGATTTTGCTCTTGTCACAATTTGACGGCCATCTGCTGCTAGCCCAGCAACAGCCTGAAAAACGAAGAAAATCAGCAATGATACAATAAGCAATATTAGCTTCATGGTTTGTAGCCACTTTTTTGGATGATCAAAATAGAAATTTTAACCCAAACAGAATCAGATTGAATTATATTTTCCAACAATGACTTAAGTATAACTTTTGTGCAACCCAAATTCAACAACCTACAACTGGAAAGGAGCTACTTGCAAATACAGAAATACTCTCTATTATTTTTCAATTCTGAAAAGGACAATCTGGGTAGTAATATAGTAATTTAAGCTCCAGTTTAGCTGGTTATGCTTGAGAATATCCGAATTGCAGAAGATTACTTTCTACTGCATAGAGCTAAATTAGCGAACAAACCATCCAAATTCCAGCATAGTTTTAACTCACATAGAAAGAGCATTCAGCTACATATTCTGCATAATGCACAAAGATTTCCCCTTTCTCGGATCAATAACTAAATACTCAGTCGCTATCAAATATAACATGCATGAACCATATAATCTACAACAGCATATACGAAGAGACAGAGAGAGGGATGAAAATGCACCATGCCGGAGTGGCGATGAACGGAGTGGATTCTTCTGTTGGACCCGGGTAACATCATCTTCGAAGCAATCAATTTCTCCACTCCCTACAATCACACCAAATAAAACCAAAACCCTTCATTAAAACCCTAATTGAAGAAAAAAACGATTGGGATGTTTGGGCGCATACCATAACAACGCCGTCTTTGCATTTGATTGCAACGACAGTTCCACTGTTATCTACGGCTTTGGCGGCGTATTCGATCTGGAAAACGCGGCCGTCCGGTGAGAATGTGGTCACCGATAGATCGTAGCCGGTGCCTATGCTGCTCATTTTTCCTTTCTCTCTTTAAAGCTGTTACCCTACTTTCTGCAGCTGATTCACTCTATGCTCGCTCTATGTCTCTGCACTCACTTGGATTCACGCTTTCTCTGATGTTTGGTTTCTGGATTTGGGGTTCAATTTTTTATCTTGTTCCCCTGAGTTTTCTTTGTTGACAAGACAAACATAGGAAATTAATAGTTGAACGGAATTTTCATTTATTTATTTACTTTTTTTTTTTTAACACAAGTTTAAGTTTAAGTCTCACTAATTCGAGAATAATAAACCCGATTCTTGGATTGCTATCATGTAATTGTGTACGAACGTTATTACTTGTGTGATTATTTTTAAAATTTAAAACGTTTTAAAAATTTTAGCTTTTGATACTGCAAATACTGTATATAATTTAATATTATAAATTTTTCTTTTGATATGTTAAATTTAAATAATATGTATCTTTCGATCAAATTTTAGATCTAAAAAAATAAATTTGAATTTTTTTTAACTAATAACCCAATAGTTTTGATGCATTTAGTCGGAAGGCCACTTCAGAATCCAGTGGTTCAATTTGGTATTTCATTTAATGTTTCATCTTATATTACAATACTTTTAATTTATGCTATGTATAAATTAGTGGTATCATCTTTATTATATTGTATATGAATTTTCACATAAATTATACACACACTAACTGCCGTTCTAAGAATGAATTACTTGATAGGATAGCCATCTGATGACAAATTATTCTAATATTTCATCAAATGCAGTTTAACTAGTTTCAAATTTGTTCCACTTAGGCCACGGGCCATAATCTGGAACCCAGCTATAGCATTTCATAGAAATAACATAAGACAACAGTGAGCAAAGGATGTTAAACTCAAAACATAAATTCCTTTATCAAAAGATGCAGCCAAAAGTTAGCATTTGCAGAACGGTCATGAGGTCCAGTAAATCACATACAATTTATTCCAGTAAGATTTCAAACAAAAGAAGAGCTCATGTTCAGTTCAGAGCTAACAGATGCGGCTCTAAGTCGCCATTGAACCAATAAGGACATTAAAAGTGAAGAAATTATTTATTCTTCTGATGCAACAACAGTGATTTCACCTTTGTCCAACAAGTCATAGAATGCCCTAACTTTTCGCTGCTCGTTCCAGTGGTGCATCTTCCACACACTACCTGCAGCAATGCCAAGTGTGATTCCAATAAGTATCTCCTTGACCACACTTGGTCCTTTCAAAGTCGCATGAGCAACCCTACCACCCGCCATTAACTTCTGTCCAGAAACCTACAGTTCCTGCAATTACAAACCCCATTTTTCAGAGAACGAGGAAACCTGAGCGAAAAATCAAAAAGCTAATGCAAGTAAGGTCAAATAATAGAATACGCCAAATAATTTGATTATAAGAGAACATGGTCAAACAAAAGGAAAGTGCCAGTTTATTCGCTTGAATTGGAATCCAATATCAATGATTGAATCTTACTATGCAATACGCAATAGCAGATAATATTACAGCAACTAATGAGATTCCATAAGAACAAAACTCATTCAACATAGCAAAAAATATTCAAAATTTGTATAGTAAATTTCAATGCACTTGTACTGTTATTATAAGATTAAACAAGCAAGTGACACAAAAACCAATCCCAAATAACATGTTGTCATGTTGAATTTCACCAATTTAACAGAACCATCATTGGTCACTAAACAAAGTCTCAGCCGCAACAGTGTATCCTGCTAATTGTTAAATTGCTCCAGATTCTCCACTAAGCGTCCCAAAGGCCAAGATAATGAATTAAGTTACCACAAACACAACCTTTTATTAGAAATGTGCAAAGCAATTTAATGTCAAGTTTTATATATTAATGAAAGATTACCAGGACTTCAAAGAAAACCAAAGAAATAAGTCAGTTAAAAAAGGAATTAGACAATAGCAGAATCTTAATAACATAGCGAACAAAAAAGCAGCAAGTACCATACACAATATAAAAATATGTTCAAAGCTCTATTGCCCAAAATATTCTCATTTCCAAATTATGAAACATAGAAGCACTTGGCTAGCAATATTAAAGTTCACGGTTCTGCAGAATAGCAGGCTATTGAGTGACACATGATATCTTGTAAACCATAATTGTTAAAAAGATTTCCTGGGTTCAAATGGAGATGATAGAAGGCTAAGACGGAAGTCAGGGAATAAAACTCCACCTGTCATTCTGACAACTGGCAATAATAAGGAGAAACGAAAAATTCTCAAAACACTACCTAACGATTAAAACTCATAACTTAAAGCAATTTTAACAAGTTCAGTGGAGTAACCTTAAGGTGGACACAGAACATAATGAGGATTGATAAAAAAATCTCCCCAGATCTGAGTCTCCCAAAAGAAGCTGGTTAGAGGAATTTTGGCAAAATACAACATACTATTACCATTTTATTTTTTATTCCAAACAAACAAAAAAAAGAGGTTATTTCCCTTCCCTTCCATGAAACAAAGCAACATAAAAGACTGACATGTACCTCTCCCCTGTGGTAAGGTTTTCAATGCTTCTTACCCTTTCCCTTCTTTCATTATCAAGCAATTCACTTGAAGTATGATCATCAAAACCTAGTACAAAGGCCACTTTTTTAGGTTGATAGTTGATACTAAGAAATGACCAAATGTCCACACCTAATAATTTGCAGGCACACATTGTGCACAACAGCTCACCTATCAACTCAAACTCCTAAATAAAGAAATTTGTTGGTTTTGAAATACTTGCAATGATGATTAATCTCCAACTCATTTGAGAAATTCAGAAAACTAAACAAGAACACAAGCACAAGGTTCCAGAACAACAAGGTGAGCAGAAAAACATGTCCAGAATACATCAAAGGGTCTATCTATAGTATATACATATGAGAAATGTTTCTGTTTGTATTACTAGTAACCAAAGTCCATATGCTATATGTTTCCTCCAGCACTGAAAACAGCACATTCTTCTGTAATCATTCAAATAATTGAGTCACCTACCAAATGCTCAATATATTTTTCCGGGAGGTACTTAAATGCACACTTTTTGATTAAGAGTAACAATAGATATTTAGCCACAAAAATTTACCCCAAATTTAGAAAAATACAAAAGAGAGGATTACCAGAAGAAATCTGGAATAAAATCGATAGAGATTCAAAATAACGAAATCAACCATAAACAACAATATCAGAGCATCGAACAAATATATATTATGTCGTCGAAAATTAACACCCTAAACGCATTTCAACAGTAAGTCCACAAAATCAAAATCATGGACCAATATCATAAATTCAAACGCTTACGAAGATGATTTAAACATGAATACAACAAATCTAAAATTAAAGGGGACCTCTCACCACAAAATGAAAATTGCCTCGAAATTCACAGCCGACGTCGATCCTTAGAACCTGCACAAATTCGGAGAACGACAAAGTATTCAACGGCTCTACTATTCCGATTAATTCATACGAGGTAGTGCATAAATCCGTGTCATATAGAGAGAGATATGAAAGAGAACTACTTACCCTAGAGAGAGACTGAGTCCGCAAGGGGGAGAGATTTTGGTGGTTCAGCCGTATATTGGAAAATAGAAATAAATATAAAATAGTAATTATAATAGAGATTTTAGTGTTTATTGTATTGTAGCATCTGAAATTTTGTTTTTATTTTTCTTGCACCTCACCATTTGAATTTTACAACAAGATTTTGCAATTAATATTTCGTTAATACTGGAATATTATATTTAATTTGTCGTAGGTAACGAATTCTCCTGGATAACAATATGGCTTATGAATTCTCAGCAATGCAAGATATTATCCCTAATTAATTATATAATTGGCAATAGATTATATCTTTTTAAGCTGCATAGGTCTAATTTATCGTTAAGAGACCTTAACATAATATTTCTACATATTTTAAAGATTTTTTATTTAAAAATGTTTTTATTCAAAATCTTTTGAATTAAACATTAATATTTATATTTTATGTGGCCACCTGAGATTAATTTTTTTTTTTTAAGGAGAAATGATGAGCACCACAACAAAATAACCCGGAGAAACGGGAAAATTGATAAAAATACCCTGTATGTTTACCCTAATTATGATCTTACCCTTTAATTTTTTGAGTTTTTAAGAATACCCTGTATGTTACTGTTGGTTGCCAAAAATACCCTTTTACCTTAATTATGATATTACCCTTTAATTTTTTTGACTTTTTAAGAATACCCTGTATGTTACTGCTGGTTGCCAAAAATACTCTTTCACCGTCTATAAGAGGTGACATGCTAACATGGCAGGTTATTACACATGTGGAATTGACTTTTTCATTATTTTTTCCTTCTAACTCCATGTCTCTCGAAAAGAAAGTAAAAAATCAGCAAATTTCACTAAAAATAATTAATTGATAATTATAATAATAATAATAATAATTATTATTATTATTATAAAAATTATTTTTGGAAATTTAAAAGTAAAAAATAAAATAAAAAATATTATTTAATATATTATATAAAATCTGAAAATTTCATTTAAAAAATTAGAAAAATATTTCAAAATAACGCAACAATAATCATATTATTAAAAATTAATTTTCAAATTTTAAATCTAAAAAATAAAATTTATAATACTTAGTTCAAAAAAATAAAATTCGAAATATTTATTTCGAAAATCATAACTTATTTTCAATTACTAAAATCTATGTTTAATAATAATAATAATAATAACATAACAAATATTACTAAAATCTATATTTAATAGTAATAATAACAACAACAACATAACAAATAAAATTGAAAATATAATACTTCGAAATATTATACTTATTTAACAAATAAAATTCGAAATATTTATTTAAAAAATCATAACTTATTTTCAATTACTAAAACCTATGTTTAATAATAATAGGAAATTATGTTTACAGTATTAATTAATAACATAAACTTTCATAATAACAAGGAGATTATTATCATAGTTATTAATTTCTTTATAGTATTTAAAATATTTATAAACCAACAAAAAAAAATTTAGCATGCTAGATATTTGTTGGAAAGTTATCTCTAAATATCTAAAAAAATAAAATAGATTAAATGGTTAAAAGTAAAATAATTAATAAAATCACTAAAATTCTTAAAAATAAAATGAAGTATTAGTAAAAAAATTTATACATATATAATAAAATTAGAATTTTCAATCTTACATAATAAGAAAATTAATTTTTTTTTGTTTTTATTTGTTGATTTTAGATATTTAATATAATTTATATTTATTGTAAATAAAATTTCTAATTTTAATATATTTTCATATTCACTTAAATAATATTTTAAAATTTAAAATATATTTTTTCAGAACTTCTATTATTATTATTTTTTTGTACACATATTTTTTTAAGGATATTTTTAAATAATATTCTGATTTTTTAAATAATAAATTCTTATTTTTATTATATTTCCGAGAATACCCCGTATAATTGTATGTTATTGCCAAAAATACCCATTTCTCAATTGACATGGAAAAGAGAACAAAAAAAATCTAAAAAACAATTACACATGTGTATTTAAGTGTCACGTCAGCACATGACCGGTTGGTGACTTACCACAGCAGGTGACGGGGTATTTTCGACAAGAAAAGCCAACATACGGGGTATTTTTAAAACCCAAAAAATAAAGGGTAAGATCATAATTAAGGTATATATACGGGGTATTTTTACCAATTTTTCCCGGAGAAACGGACAAATTGGAGGTTTGGTTTGTCTAACATGGAACACAGCTTCAACCTGTAAGATTTAAGAATAAGCCACCTGAACCAACCCACGATTTGCAATAACGAGTCACCATTCACATTCCAACAATGGCGGACCAGCGGCGGTTGCTGGCGGCGGATTTCGTGATGTCGTTCATGTGGGTTTGGTCGAGCGTGCTCATCAAGATTTTTGTGCACGGAATATTGGGGTATAGTGGTCATCAAGTGAAGGGCGAGATTATTAGATATGGTGTCTATATTCTCAACATGTTCTTCTTTGCATTCATGAGTAAGGTCACTCACGGCGGCGCGTACAATCCACTCACTGTTCTGTACCCTGCAATTTCTGGAGATTTCTCCAATTTCCTCTTCACTCTTGGCGCCAGAATCCCTGCTCAGGTTTTCCTTTTAAGGGGAATTTTAATGGTTGTGGTTGATACTTGATAGTGATGGTGAAAAAGTGATTTTTTTTTTTCTCATGTGTGAAATTAATTGGTGCTAATGACTAATGAGACATTCATTCTTGGAGAATTATGTTTTCATGTTTGACATGACAAGGAATTGAATGGAGACTCATAGTCAAGTACGTTCAAATTTGGCTTCTGTTCTATCACTTGTGTTTCAAAATTACTCCAATAGTTAGTTGTGTTTAGTGAACAAAGATGTTTCTACCTTGTATGGGTGTACATAACTTATATTATTTTAGTGCAAGGAGACAAGTAGCAGTTTAGCATTTAGCATGAAGATTAAAAGGTTCTTGCTATGCTTCTGCATATTCTTCATAGATCTATAATAGGAGGGCTGATAATGCTTGATTTCTGGCTCTCTTTTCCTAAATGTTTGGGTTTTCTTGTAAAGGTGGTTGGGTCAGTTTATGGTGTGAGGCTCATCCTCTCCACCTTTCCTGGAATAGGACGCGGGCCCCACTTGAACGTCGATATAGCAACGGGAGCATTGACAGAAGGTCTTCTTACATTTGGGATTGTGATCATCTCCCTTAGCCTGTCTACAAAGATTAGCAAAAGTTTCTTCATGAAAACTTGGATTTCCAGTCTCTCAAAGCTCACTCTTCACATACTTGGCTCTGATCTGACTGGAGGATGCATGAATCCAGCCTCTGTAAGCATATCGCTCTCATTCTATTTCAAATCCATAATACTCAAACTGCATTTTGCATATTGAGTGAACTCCATTTGCTCTACTTATAGGTAATGGGGTGGGCTTTTGCTAATGGGGAGCATATCACCAAAGAGCATTTGATCGTTTACTGGCTTGCACCTGTCCAGGCAACTTTGATCGCCGCTTGGGTGTTCAAAATACTATGTGATGGACCTAAGAAGAACGAGGCGAAGAAGGATGCTTCCCCACAGCTAAAGCCTGTAAAATCTGATTGAAATGGTAGTTGATTGTTCTTTGTATAGTTGAAAGATTCTATTTTTATCGAACTCAAACGTTATATCGTATATGGAAGATATTTGTGTAAAGAGGAAATCAGATTATGAATCCCTGAATCAAATCATATTAGCACTTGAAAACTGCAGAGTATCTCAGATCCATACAATGTTTCCTCTGCTTTGTATGATAGCTTTTATACACTGACAAGACTCTACAGATCGAAAATGAATTCGAATTGAATCAGTAAGTGAGTTGTGGCTCAAACTCAGCAAATTCCACTGAACCAGACTCAATGGGCTTCATGAGATATGCAGCAAGTAACTCAGAAACCAGAGCTGCAATGAGGGGAATCCTCTTGAAATTCTTCACCAATGGAATATCATCAGTGTTCCCAATCGCAAGTATTCGTTCGTTGATCTCCACCATCCGATCCAACTTCCTCTTGAACTCTGGGTTTTCAACGTCCAGCACAGCTGGGAATATTCTAGCAGTCGTGCGATTTGTCTGCACAAAGAGCAAGATTTTAAGCATTTGTAAAAGGGTTTGTTTTTTAAGATTACTGCAAGAAAAGTTACCTCAATGATGACATGCATATCAAATTCCTTGGTATTAAGACCAATGCCTTCATAGAATGCTGTTCTTTGGCAGTCATTAAGGTACATAGTCACATAAACCTGCATGTTTGGACATTACAGATGTTAAAAAAATGCACAAAACTGAGACATAAGAGATGCATTAAGCCTTCAAGAAAGCTGTAGTGATCGAGTTATTACAGAGAGGCAGAAGAAACGGGACCACAGCTTCGCCTTCCAGTCATTGAGGAACTGTGGCTGGGCCTTCATCAAAGCAGAGAAGAAATCACCGTGGCGATTCTCATCTTGGCACCAGTTCTCGAAATACTTGAAAATCGGATAGGGTTGAAACTCGGGGTTCTGCTTCAGATGCCTGTATATGGTGATGTATCTCCAGTATCCAATCTTCTCAGACAGATAAGTTGCATAGAAAATGAACTTAGGCTTGAAAAAAGTGTATTTTCTGGCCTTTGTTAGGAATCCCAAGTCTAGAGCCAAATTGAAGTCTGATAAACCTTTGTTCAGAAACCTGGTACAGATTCAACCAACGACTATTTCAGCATTTATGGATCGCATTTTAAAGGGCAAACAAAGAGAGTGCAACTTACCCTGCATGGCGTGCTTCGTCTCTAGACATAAGAGAGAAAATCTCAGCAACCACGGGGTTAGTTTTCTGCAAAGGCAATTAGTAATAAGTTGGTCTGATATAAACAGGTGAAGAAGAACCAATATCAAATCCCCACACCTATCTAAGCAAACAACTGAGCCAATATTTTAGGTGCTGAAATTTTTTCATAAGGCAATTAAAAAGGGATTTTTTTTTTTTTTTTTTTTTTGGGGGGCAATTTTTTTCAACTCCAACTACTTCCTCATTCTCTTTCTTTAAGCTAGCTCATTTTTCTAACACTGCCATTAAGCTCAGGCCTCAATATAACACGACTACAATAAGTTAGCTATGTGTTAAAGCTTACTAAACTCCATTATCTTGTCTAAAAAACAAGCAAGCTAAATGATGTCTGCAAAAGGAGGCAATCCATCACAAGATTTCTGCAAATGTAAGTAGAAAAAACATATTTTGCAGTAAAAATTTCTCAAATTAAGCATATGTAGAAATATACTTCAATTAACTATATATTTCTGATATTCCAACATCAGTTATCATCAAAATTAGGCCAAAACAAGAAACACATAAAGCAATTAAGCAAGAATATAAATGAAGAATATAGAGTGAAAACCTTGAGCCTCCTGCCAAGCTCCTTATAGAGAAGAAAACCAGAGAACTCAGCAGTGCAAGACCTCTCCAAGAACTCAACAAAAATCTGCCTCAATGGCCCATCAAGCTTATCAGCAGCCTCCTTGAATTCCTTGCTCCTCACGAAGTGGGTCTGGTTGAAATCCGTCTTGAATTCCTGCAACAGAGCCTCGAACTCCGCCATGTTCAGCTTCTTGTTGATTTCTGTGTTGAAAAGCTGCTCCATTTCGTCGAAATCCGTGGTGTAGAATCTTGGGGTCAGAAGGCTTTCCTTGATGTCCTGCTTCGACTTGTTCTTCTTGCCGGAGACAGCTGGCGGCGGCGTGGCGGTGGTGGACGACATTTTAATGGTGAAGATCCGTGTGCTTCGATAATTTGAGCTGCCTAAGATTCTTGGGGTGGAGCTGGAAATGGGTTTCACTAGCGCCATTTCTGCTGCCATTTTCTGCTGCTAAATTCAGCACTGATTCAAGACTCTGTTTTTATTCTTGTTTTGGATAGTGGAGTGAGGGGTTGGAAATTGTATAATTTGAAGAGGAGTGGTTTCATCTAATCTCATCCAATGAAATCTACGAGGTAAATGGGTGCTTGCCACGTGTAGTGTTGCTATGGGCCAGCTTGATTGCATTGGTGGTTTTTGGGTTTCAAGAATTCTTGTGGTTTACATCTCTCCACACTTAATTTTCAGTTGGAATTTTTGCAGATATTTATTTTATTTTTCCTTTCATTGGAATTTATGATAACTTCTGATCAAAACATTTACATCAAACCAAGATTTATATTGAAAAAGCATGAGATTATGCACTTATTATAACCAGTGCAAAAATGGTACAAAAGAATTAATAATAGTGTATGTTTACACTTATATAAACAATTTCTCTGGAGCCCTTTGAAGGCTAAAAGGAATATAAATGGAAAAAGGGCGAAAGGAAATGATGGAAAGAATTAAACAAAATAGTAAAAGCAATACAAAATCATTACTTATAAGCCAAATTTTCTGTTGTAAAATCCTGCATTATTCTGAACAACACTATCATGTGACTGCTGATTTCTGCTGCAAAATTCGGCCCCAAAGTCGAAGACCAATGACTCCGAATCTTCTAATTGAACACCGCAGAAAAGGTACTTCTTGGCCATCAGGCATTGTCATAAGAAAGTAAACTATTCTTGAAACTGCATTTAAAATTATCAGAACATAAGATTAATCTACAGTCCCAACCAAATGAAAAACTTTTATATATGTAAGGTAATGAGGAATAAATATGGCAAAATAAGAGTTCTTGAAAGGTAGAGTTTAACAAAGCATTGTACCTGTATTTTATATTTGAACTTATGCTTCCTTTTTTTCAGATACTATGGCATTGCGTTTCGTCTCTTCTCCAGACTCAACTTCAATTGTAAAGCTACTCATGGACTCGTTGGCTTCTTGTTCAATCATAACCTGATCGGTGTTGGATCTTTCACTCCCTTCCTTGTGTTTTATACTATCCTCAATGTCATCATAATCCAGATTACGCAGAATATCAGGAAGCATAAGGCCATTACTATCAACGAAATCAGTTCCCATTTCAATATCTATTTTTTCTTTTGAGCTAGCGATACCTCCCATGAAATTGTGATTGGTGGGTTCCATAACCATAACTTCATCTTCCTCGACTATAGCCCGGAAGTTATTCATCGAAGGTGGAATTCTAGAGGAAAAGACGTCTATAAAGTTCTTGATCATCCCTCTGTTATATGGATTCTCCTTTTTATCATATCGATACCGGAAGTTCTCGTATGTAGTCTGCATAAAAGAATATTCAAATGAGGAAACCACTGAAATGTTGTTGGAATGTTTATGAGAATGTGATCTGCCAAAAAAAAAAAAGAGAAACTATAACAATAATACTAAGCCACTTGACAATTTTGAACATGAAAACACACACACCAAAAAATGGTCATCGATGAATAAATTAAAAAAGTAAGGCCAATAAGCCGTTTATAAAATACATCATTCTTTCTGGAAGAACACTGGTTTTTAAGAACTGGATTATTAGTTTGGATGACCCTGTGAAACGATCATAGTTCTCAGTTGTCAAGGATCTTTAATTTCAACAGTATCTAACCAATCATATGACATGTTCTGCCATATGAGAAGAAAGGGACAAGTTGAAAGGACATTTTGATCAAAACATTGTAATTGACTTCAACCCTCAAACCTCCAAAAATGGGTTCAAAATCGATGAGATATTGTGGATGTTAACTCAAGATCAACAAGTCACTGAATTAAAGAGAGATTAATAAGGCCTTTCCCTGAATTCTAATGTTCAACAATATCTCTATCAGAAAGTAGGTAAAGAGTTATCAGCTTATTTCTTGACATGGGAAAGATTAAAAAAAGAAACTAATCAGAAGATAGTGACAAGGAAACATCACCTGGTTTGTGATTATCAAGTAGAAGTGGAAAACCGTTAGGCCACCCACAAACCAAAAAGTAATGAAGCAGTACACAATGAGAATATCCGACAAATAATCTGATGACAATGCTTTCAATACAGTGCCTTTCCTGTGAAAAATATTGTACCACGAGACAACGAAAATGTAGATGCACAAGAGCGATGCTGTTGATATGAACATGTAGAAGAACCTATAATTACGCTGCATGTGAAAAAAGATAATCATGTTAGTTACACAAGGAAAGTGGTAAAGCAATTCAATAACTGAACAAAAACAAACAAAATAAGTCACTTCACAAGAATAGAATTTCAAATATTTTCTTAAAAACTCAGAAAATAGTGTCTTTAGTCAGCAGTCTCCATTTCCACTGACTTTCTACATGAATAACTGTGATTGTTCCCCTACAAGTACTAAGCAGAACTCTTAATCGAAGAATAGAAAATTATTACAAATCAAGAATTTGATGCAATGATTTGTAAGATGTCATATAAGTTCATAAAAATGTGCAATTAATCAACTTTTAGAAATAGAAAGATACCAAAAGAAAATAGCACTAGTTATGGATGCAGCATATATCAGGACATATGAAATAGATTTTTACGGTTATCCCTGAAATTTATTCTAAGGGATGTGATTCATGAATAGCGGATCATCCACTTGAGCATATCATTCATAATCCGATTCAGCTTGAGAAGCTTTAGTTTTGTAGTTTTCCATTGGATATATTTGTTTGTCTTTGACTGAAATGTTTGTATGAGTTGCACAATCCATAAACATCTATTTGGTAGGGTATCCATAGACCATACAGATCGATCAAACAACATGAGGTATTCCATTTAACACAATTGATTCTCATGCCTAAATTAATATACTCTAACATGATGCCAAGAAAACAATTTTTTGATAGGAACAGTAATAGAAAGCACAAAAATGTCAGAAAATTTCACATCGATGTAAGCCAAAGGTAACATTGTTGTACACTGCCAAGGCAATTGCCTAACAAACATTCATGCATAGAAGAATAGGCTGGTCATAATTAGCAGTCGTTATTAAGCACTTAAGGATACTCACTATACCAATGCATTGACCAACCCAAGGACAGTGATGATCAAATCTCTGAACACAATTGTTGCAGATGGAGCAGTGAGATGCACGGGGAGGGCGGTAGAGCAAACAGGTGTCACAAAATTTCACTTTGACTGTGTGACCATTCACAACAATATCCTTCGTTTTAGGAAGTTTCAAATGAGGTGTTCTACCATTCACCCACTCCATCGAAGGAGTGCCCATTTCAGTAATTTCATCAAAATCCGGAGGTTTTGAGTTCCTAGGGACAATCCCCGGATCTCTACTAGATGTAAGGAAGAGAAATATGATATCCTGCAAAAAATCGCACGGATAAGAGATCATTAACTAAATACCTAATTAATGTTCAAAAAGAAAAAGAAAAATTATGATGGAATTCTTTGCTCCCTAGTGAGTTCAAGTACATGGTGAACCCTTTAATCAATTCATCTGTTCTTGTATATGATAGCCTATTCTACTTCACCTATTTCAAAATTTTATCCTAATTTAGTCTTCCCAACAAAGTGGAGAACATTCAATACCAAAAGAAGAGTAAAACATGAGGATGAATTACTCACCAATATGGTTAATACCATAGCTACAATGAGCACATAATACCAAGGAAGGGCATTTTGACTTTCTCTGAGCTGGTGTTTGATGATAAACAAAATCTTCACACAAAATGCAAAAGCTGGACCTGCAATTAGAAATGTTGACAAATACAAAGAAGACACATCTGGGCCAAAGATCAATCTTCCCCCAAAAAAGAATCTCTGCAACAACAAATAAACCAAAAAATTTATGAAGAAACCCATCAAATCCAAAATCAGGAAAAAAAAAATTTTAAAAATCATCCATTCTGCAAATACAACAATGAATCAATCAATCAAAAGAAGCATAACGAAAAGGGGCTTACATTACTTCCTCTCCAAACTTGATAAAGCCTCTTAAGTTTGGGTTTTCTTGGGTCCATGATCAAAAGAAGGAAACAGAACAAAGAAACCCCAAAACCCAATTCGAATTAATTACTGTAAATTTTTCAACAACAGCCCACCACATGAAAGAATCTTAAAGGTCGAATCTTTTCGCCGTTTTCTATCATTACATGCAAAACATGCAATCCCAGTTTGAGGAGTGGTTTGAAATTCAAGAATTGTGAGATGGGTTTTGGGTAGACAGAGACGAGTAGAAAATGTTAATGGGATGATCAAGAAACAGCTGACATTTGCCCCTCCCTAGACGGATCTTCTTAGGAAGAATATTTGTTCTCTCTTTATTTTTTATTTTATTTTTCTTAATTTGCTTCTATTAAAATCTTCATTTCATATTAATATTTAATTTTTTTAATATTTAATATTAATATTTCATATACCTTTTTATTATGTACACTTGTCTTAATTTTTTTAATCTCCTTTTTTTCCTCAAAATCTTGAAGTTTTTAGCAAAAAAATAAAAAACCAATAAAGTTAGCTAGTGCACTTGTTTATTCCTTATCATTTTAAAATAAGGAATAAAATGTTAATGATTTTAATAATGTACTAAAATAGCTATTAAAAATATACAAAAATTAAGTAAATTCTAAAATACAATAAGTTTATAAATTGGGGCCGGCTATCCGCACCCCAAGTTTTCTAAACACACCCCACTTTTTTTTTTTAAAAAAATTCAAAAAAGGGTAAAATTGTAATTTTACCCTTCTTAATAAAATAAAAAAAATTGTTCTCTCTCCTCTCCCCGTCTTCTGCTTCTCCTTCTTCCTTCTTCCTTTTTTTTTTTCTTTTTTCATTCATCAAACCTTAAATCCCCTAAAAAAAAATCATTTTATGAGTTAACAAAGTATATAATAGTCATGTGAAATCGTGTAAAAAAATAAAAAAATAACAACAAATCTGAAGACCCGTTCGACCCTGGTTTGTCGAACACAAAGAGGTATGTTCGACCAATGATCGAACACACTAGAGTGTGTTCGACGCCTGGTGATCGAACACGCTATAGTGTGTTCGACCAGGAGTCGAACACTCTATAGTGTGTTCGATCAATGGCCGAACACATAAGGGTAAAATTGTCTTTATATTATTTATTGAATTTAAAAATAAAAAAAATGGGGTGTGTTTAGAAAACTTGGGGGTGCGGATAGCCGGGCCCTTATAAATTATATGTGTGTGTAATGTGCAGGTCTAGTGTGCAAAATACGCATAAATTTCTTATGCGTATAATATCATATTAATTTCTTAATTTTCCAAATTTTCTTCCAACTTAATTTATAGAAGATATACTATTATGATATTATAATAATTGTATAATAAAGATTAGCCGTGCTCTTCATCGAACGTGCAGGCACAGCATATATTTCTGCTTTTTGCTTATTCATTTTGTTTAATATCCCTATTGATTTTGTATGAATATTACAATAAATTAAATGCAACTATATTTATATAATGCAAAAAAAAAAAAAAAAAAAAAAAGAGTTGGTACCAAAATAAAGAGCCTGCTTTTATATTATTTTAATATACTTTTGGGATCATGGCATTCCAATAGGGTTGGTGAGATAGATAACAAATAAGAGTCAAAATAAACATATTATTTTGCCTTTTTTTTTTTTTTTTGTATTGTAGCAAAAAAAACTATTTGCCTTTTCTTTCTGTTTTTTTTTTTTTTAAGTATTAATTTGCTTTCTTTTTTTTTTTCTATGTTTGTTTGCATAGTCTGTTAATTGCCTAGAGAAAGAGAGATGAAATGTCTTCCTAAAAATGTATGTCATTTTATTATATAATATTCATAAATCTTAATGTTTCTCACAAAGAACATCAATATTTCAATTTTTTTTTAAAATTTTGATGTTATTTTTTTACCATTATTTCAGAGTGAAAATCAAGCTACCAATGCAAAACCCTGTAATCTCATATATTATTTTATCAGACTCTTTAGGTGATCAATGCGATATTTTCATGGTATACAAAAACTGTACAAAATACAATTCAAAACAATATATATATATATATATATATATATATATATATATATAATGAAACATTAATGGAGAATAACTGGGGAGAAAAACATTTTCCATAAATGAAGCAAAATTGGTAACATGTAAAGTGTTAAATCACTATATTCATCTTATAATTAGTTCAAAGAAATGACTCAACACTATTCCTTCCTCACATTTTCCTGCTCTGAAAAAATAAAAATTAAGTCCTAATTAAAGAAAAAGGCAGAAAAAGAAGATGAAAACTCTATCCAGCCACACCAGTGTGAGAGGTTAGTTATATACAATCTTTCAAGTTCTTCCATGGCAAACCACTGGAGGGTAATCTATGCAGTGTGAATCACATCTCTTCCTCCTTAACATCATCCTTAACTTTTACAGCTCCTCAAAATTGTCGTATCTTCTAACCTTCATACTACAAACGAAAAGAAACCACATTCAAACGATGAAAACTGAAAAGGGATGTATGTTTTCTCAGGCATGATGAAGTGGTTGTTACCTTGTCTCTGATAAACCGCAGATGATGTTCTTTGAGAGCTGAAATCAGTGCCATCATCCTCATCAACGAGGCAATCTTCGTAGGAGTAATTTTCTTCTTGATCAGTTGGGAACAAATAAGGATCAAGATCAACTTTTCCACCTTTCTCCTTCTTCAAGCTTTCTTCAATTCCAGTGTAGTCCAGATTCTGCAGAAAACTAGGAAGTGGTTTACCATCTTTGCCAAGAATACCGAGCTCTAAATCTATCTTTCCATTCGACTTGATAATGTCTCCACCGTATCTTCTACTTATGCTTTCTACAATTGAGTTATCTTCTTCTGCTATCACCCATTCACGGAAATTAATAAGAGAAGGTACTGGCTTTGAGAGAAGTATTTCCTTGAGGTTATTGATCATCCCCTGATTGTATGGATTTTCCTTCCTATCATAACGATATCTGAAGTTCTCATATGTCGTCTGTTCCAATATTGAACTAATATTATTATTAGGATATATATATGTGTGTAAGCCATGTTGTAGCATGATTGGTGAGTGTAAGGTGGGTGGCTAACCTGGTTGGTGCAGATAAGATAGGAATGAAAGACGCTGAGCCCACCAACGAACCACACAGAAATGAAGCAGTAAACTAATAGGGTAACTGATATGAGATCACTTGACATGGCCCGCCATAAGGAGCCCGGTTCTTTGAGGAGGTTCAACAAAGAAAATGTGAAAACATATATGCACAAGGCTGTTGATGTTGATACAAAGAGGAAGAAAGTCCGGTAGTTTCGCTGCATCAGAAAGGAAACATGTTAATATCTATTCTAGCAAATGAAGGACATAAAAAAGTTTAGATGGTTTGATGACTAAATTAAGCTTCTCTTTTAATGTATGATCCAACAAGGCTATACCAAAAGATATTGCACTAGAACAGTAGAACTATATGAGATGGTTTAAAAACCAGCTGTGAACCCTCCCAAGTCTAACTTATTCTTTCAACAAACCCTGAAAAATTCATATATAACTCTCAGTATTGTTTCGCATGATGGAGTTAAGGCTACTTTCGTAGAACATTGACAACGTTTACTTGAAACTTTTGAGTCCTTTTTCAAGGCCCCAATACCATAATATGTAACAAAATTGGATACTCCTTGCAGTATGTGTGTTATTTCTTTCTCTGTTTGTCTTTATTGGTTTAACATCATTTCTTGGTCATTGAATCACTTTTATCACCAATCTATAGAGCATAATAACTGATATGACTACATTACCTATAGTTTGAGTTCCCCAACTTTGTCAATGTGTACATAGTCTACATATGCATGTTTGATTAATGATTTGACAGATAAGCACAAAGGTGCATTCATTATTGATACAACATATTGAATAAAGTCATAAAAGGGAACTTCAAATCTTGAAATTTGAGTATCCATATATGAATAAAATCCAAACACTTACAACTCCGATACACTGGCCCACCCAGGGACAGTGGTGATCAAACCTCTGGACACAGTTGTTGCAAATCGAGCAATGAGAAGCGCGTGGTGGACGGTACAACATACAAGTATCACAATACTTCACTCTAACCATGTGACCATTCACAAACACATCCTTGGTTCTCGGTAACCTGATATCAGGAGTTCCACAGCTAACCCACTCCATGGACACAATGGACTCTGCGCTGTCTGAATCAGGCAGCCTAGAGTTCCTAGGAACTATTCCCGGATTTGATGCAGCCGTCATGAACAGAAACATCAGATCCTGTTAAACTCCCAATTAATCAGCAAAATCATACAATCTACAAACAACACTTGTTGATGTCTGAAATGCAGATAGCTCACCAAAAACGTTAGAACAAGTCCGATTGTGAATACAACACAGCCGTACAAGAAATCGACTTGTGGGATCCTCAGAAACATCTTGGTGCAGAATGTTAGAGCAGGAAAGCCTATAAGGAAAGTGGATAAAAGGACTGATCCAGCATCAGGACCAAGCACCAATCTCCCACCACACAAAAAATTCTGAAACAAAGTTCATGTAAAAGAACATACTTTCAGAACACTAAGCATTGCAGATACTTCATCAATTGCATTACTTGAAAATTTGGCAAAAACCCCCCCAACAAAATTCAAGATTCTCTTGCAACAAAAAAGCCCATCAAAATTAGGCAAAAACCCATCTCTAACAATCAACATTAAACACACAAACACAGAGAATAGTAGCAACAAAAATTCCAAAAATAAAAGGGGGGAAAAAGGAAGTTACATTGTGACCCTTCCAAACTTGATACAGCCTTTTCTTCAACCTGGGAGGATCGGAACATTTGGAGGGTGGAGCAAAATCTTGATGTTTTGTCCCACCCATCCCAGACAATTGTTTTCCTCGAAAAATGTTTCTTCTTTGATGTCTTCTTTTCTAAGCAGCAGCTATTATCATATGCAAAACAACAATTTTCATGAATGGGTGAGAGATGATCAAGATTTTTTCTGAGATGGGGCAGCAGTTTGAGGCATGGACAGGAAGAAAATTTTAACAAATTTTCTTAATTTATTTTAGGGTAAATTTTTGCCTCAGCAGCTACCTTCTCCCAAACACAATCTCCCCAATGATTTACATTTACTTGCCATCTCCTCTCTCTCTCTCTCGCAAACGGCAAATCTGACTATTCTTGGAAGTCGCTACGGTTGGTTTTCAGGATTTTGAAATTCTACCGGCTATTTCGCGGGTATTATCTTAATCACTTCTACAAAGTACAATCTACTTCTAAATTTTTTCGGCTTTTTTCTCTAAATTTATATATATATATATATATATATATATATATATATATATATATATATATATATACACTAGTTTTAAATCACTTTTAGAATCTCAATTGAATTTGAAAACACTAATAAATTTTAATTATATTATATGAGGGAAAATTAAAATAGACATTACAAAAACTGGATAAAATATAAATTTATTCATACTTTTATTGTAGTAATAAAAAATATATATATTTGGACATTTGATCGAAATACATTTATCATCTTTGAAAAATTTACTATTAGGTTTCAATTATGAAAAAAAGAAAAAAAAAAAATACGTGTATAATATTTAAACTGATTTCTTTCAATAGTTTAATTAAAACTCATTCATTTTTTATTAATTTTGTATTATATTCTCATAATTTAAATTTTAAGGAGGTTATCTATTACAATTTCGAAATATTTAAGGAGTCTATTGTAATTTTCCCAACTTTGAGATAGTACGCTAATCTGACAACACAAAAACTTCTATGTCCCGGGGACACGGATCTTAGATCCGTGTCCCCAAAACCGACCCGACCCATGGGTTATTATATATATATTTTTTAATTTTTTTTTTCGCTCATTCCCCCCTCCCTCTTTCTCTCGCAGTTTTTCCAGGTATCCAATAAGTACCATATAGGTATTCATAAAACATGTTAATAGTATTACTTATATTACTTCCAGGTATCCAATAAGTACCATCATTAAACATGTTAATAGTATTACTTATATTACTTCCAGGTATCCAATAAGTACCATATAGGTATTACACACATCTCTTGCAGGTATTACATAAGTTCTAATTATAATAGGAACCCTTTCTGCCTTCGAGCCAAGGGATTGGCTGAGTGAACAGATGAATCGCAGGATTGGCACAGGAATGCATCATCAACCGTATAGTACCATCGAGCTCGCTTTCGTACATAGTTATCGCACATGATTTTAGCGACATTACAGTTTCAAAATCTCTAGATAAGTCAATATTTTCTGCTGCAAAATCAGGATTTGTGAAAAACAACCCTAAGTTTGTTCATCATATACACACAGATTCACACGAGATTTTCTCCACTCTTTTCGCAGTTTGTTACTCTGTTTCCTTTTATTTCTCTTTGTTAGTATATAGCTTGCTCTGTACGTTTCTTTGCTCTATATATACAGAGCTCTCTTGTACTCTGCATAACTTGAGTTTAATATATGAAATAAAACAAATATACATTCTTTTCTATGGAATTTATTGTGGGATACCAATGATCATCATGGTATCAGAGCAGGATGGTCAAGTATATGGCACGAATTAATGCCGTAATAGAAGATAGAGAACAAGAAACAAAGTCTTCTTCATCTAGATCAATGGCGAATTATCAGAAAGATAACGATCCACTTTCACTCCATGGATCAGATCATCCAGGGATGTCTTTGGTAAGCAACCAACTCAATGGATCCAATTATTTGCATTGGAGTCATGCAATGAAACTTGCCTTAGGGGCAAAATCAAAGTTAGGTTTTATCACTGGAGATTTGGATGTGCCTGCACTAGGCACTGTTGAATATGAACAACATAAGAAGGTAGAGTACATGGTTACTTGCTGGATCATGAACGCAATATCGAAAGATATTGTAGGAGCATTTATTTATGTACAAAATCCGAAGAAACTGTGGGATGAATTGGCTGAGTGTTATGGAGAAAACAATGGACCACTCAAGTATCAATTAAGGAAGAAGATAGCAATGTTTACACAAGGTAATTCTTCCGTTACCACTTATTACACACAATTGAAAGGTTATTGGGATGAATTGGAATATATGTTGTCTACTCCTGATTGTACCTGTGAGAGAGGCAAAGCTTTGAATACAAATGATGTTGAAGCTCGTTTAATGCAATTCCTGATGGGATTAAACGAATGTTATGAGGCTATTAAAGATCAGATCTTGCTTCTTGAACCATTACCAATAGTCAATAAAGCATATTCTATGATATTAAAAGTTGAAAAGAAAAAAGGTGGATGCACTTCAGTGTTGGATCCTTTAGATACTGCAGTGATGATGACACGCAGTACTGCGGGAAGAGGTTCTGGATCTAATTTTAGAAGGGGAAGAAGAGGTAGACAAACTTCTCATAACTCTATAGAAAGGGGTAGAGGATCATCGCAGAGAATGAGTAAGGAGGAGAGATCTCAGTTGAGTTGTGATCATTGTGGTTATACTGGTCATTTACAGAAGGATTGCTTCAAATTGCATGGGTATCCTGATTGGTACAAGGAGCTTAAGGAGAAAAGGAATGAATATACAGCTAACATGGTTGAGGAGGATAGGAAATTGATAGAAAACACAAGTTCTACACAGGAAGACAAGTCTCAGCTTGTACCAGATTTTGCAATGCTAATAAAGAAGGAAATTGCAAAATATTTCAGTGGAATAGGGAAAGGAGAGACTGAGGGAGGAGACTTGCATTCGTTTGCTCACTTCGCAGATGGCTCAGGTACACATTTTGCCAACTACTCAGGTATTAATTACTTTGCACTTTCTGTTCTTAGTAATACTTATAGAGACAACTGGATTGTTGATACCGGCGCCAGCAGACATATTTGTTCTTATGTGTCTTTAGCCACCAACATAATTACCTTGCCTTCACCTGTTACCATACACTTACCAGATGGCTCAACTAAACTTGTAACGCAAACTGGTGAAGTGCGAATTAACCAGAAACTCACTCTCACAGAAGTCCTTATCATACCATCTTTTAAATATAATCTGCTTTCCATTGGACAACTCCTTGTCAAAACCAATTATAATTGTTCCTTTTCACCATCTAAATGTTGGTTGCAGGACCCTAAGGATGGCAGTGTGATAGTTGTTGGCAAGGCAGTGGCTGGCTTATATATCTTGGAGAATTCTGTCAAACAAGCTCCTGTCACTATATCACATATTTCTTCTGATATTCATTCTACTAGTTCTAATATAGTTGATGATTGGCATAAAAGGTTAGGGCACACTTCTGTGACTTGCTTAGAACATATTCCTTTCCTCTCAAATCATTGTAAAAATAAAAAAATTGATCTCTGTGTCACGTGCCATAAAGCTAAACAATGTAGACTCAGTTTTCCAAATAGTTCTATTCAAACTACATCAGCTTTTGAATTGTTACATGTTGATGTTTGGGGGCCCTGTCATGATGAAAATGTTACTAATACGTCTTATATGTTAACTATTGTTGATGATTTCACAAGAGCCACATGGATTTTTCTAATGAAATACAAGTCTGACGCATCCACACACATTGAGCAGTTCATTACAATGGTTTACACTCAATTTCAAAAATCTGTAAAAAAGGTTAGAAGTGACAATGGAACTGAATTTACTAATCAAAAAATCCAAGATTTTTTTCTTCAAAAGGGAATCATACATCAAAGATCTTGCCCATATACTCCACAGCAAAATGGAGTAGTGGAAAGAAAACATAGGCACATTTTAGAAGTTGCAAGGTCTTTAATGTTTCAATCAAAGTTACCTTTGAAGTATTGGTCTTATGCTCTTCTTGCTTCTGTGCATATTATTAACTCATTGCCTACAACTACTTTGGGGTGGCAAACTCCCTTTGAAATTTTATACTTAAAACCACCTGATTACACTAACTTCAAAATTTTTGGATGCCTCTGTTTTGCAAAGAACAATACACCACATAAGACAAAATTTGATAGTAGAGCCCAGACTTGTGTTTTCCTTGGGTATGTTACTGGTGTGAAAGGTTATCGCTTGCTCGATCTTGATACACAAAATATTTTCATCTCTAGAGATGTGATTTTTCATGAAAATTGTTTTCCTTTCCATCAAAAATCTACACTATTGCCATCTACTACTGCATGTTTGTTTCTATCTGAGCATGTTGTTAGTGACAATGATTCAGACTTTGGCCCTCAAACATCCTTCAACAGTTCTCCACACATTGATTCTATTCCTCTTTCACCTACACCTGCCACGGATACTGTCACACATTCTACTTCTAATACTCTTTTAGGCAGAGGCCATAGAACTCAGAAAACTCCTATTTGGCTCAAGGATTATGTTACTGGTGCCGTTTCCACTGCTGCGTCTTCAACTATTCATACTCCCATTCCACAGGTACTACATACTAATTGCACTTCACCTTATATCTATCCTTTTCTTGCTCCATCCTATACTGCTTTTCTGGCTAAGGTAAATGAAACATCCAGTGAACCTGTCTCTTACACACAAGCTGCAAAGGATAGTGCTTGGGTAGAGGCTATGAGTAAAGAGCTAGCTGCTCTGGAGGCAAACAATACTTGGATCCTCACTCAGTTGCCAAAGGGAAAAAAGGCTATCAGTTCTAAATGGGTTTATAAAATAAAGAGGCATCCAGATGGGAGTGTGGAAAGGTATAAAGCCAGATTAGTGGCTAAGGGTTACTTGCAGATTGAAGGTGTAGATTTTTCTGAAAGTTTTTCTCCCGTAGCAAAGCTTGTTACAGTTCGGTTCTTCATTGCTCTCGCTACTCAGTTCAGTTGGCCCTTGCATCATGTTGACATAAATAATGCTTTTCTTCATGGTTATCTCAATGAGGAAGTATATATGAAGCCACCTGAGGGGTACTATAAGGCAAAACAAGGAGAAGTATGTTTATTGAAGCGAAGTTTGTATGGTCTCAGGCAAGCTTCTAGGCAATGGAACTTAGAGTTCTCTGACAAACTGATTGGTTTTGGTTTCACACAATCTTTACATGATGAATGTTTATTTGTGAAGCACTCCAATGGTGATTTTTTGGCTCTTCTTATATATGTGGACGATGTACTTATCACAGGCACTTCTATTCATTTGATTGAAGAGTTAAAGAAATATCTTGATGCCACCTTTACAATCAAGAATCTTGGTTCTGCCAAATACTTCTTGGGATTGGAAATTCTTCGAACTTCCAAAGGAACACATTTACATCAAAAGAAGTACATATTGGATATATTGAAAGACACAGGCCTCATAGATTGTAAGTCGATGGTGACTCCATTTCCCCAAGGTTTCAATATATCTGCCCAAGAAGGTACTCCTCTTCACAGCCCTGATCAATACAGAAGATTGGTGGGGCGCTTGCTTTACTTGAATTTATCTCGGCCAGATATCTCTTTTGCTGTTCAGCAACTCAGTCAATATGTTCATACTCCCACTACCACACACTGGGATGCAGCTCTTCATCTACTCAAGTACTTGAAGGGTACAGTTGATTTAGGTCTTTACTATCCGGCGGTTCCCTCTTCCAAACTTGAGGCCTTCTGCGATGCTGATTGGGGCACCTGCTTGATTACTCGGAAATCCTTAACAGGATATTGCATTTTTCTTGGTGACTCATTGGTTTCTTGGAAAACCAAGAAACAGAAAACAGTCTCTCGTTCTTCTGCTGAAGCTGAGTATCGGGCAATGGCTTCCACCGTTTGTGAGTTACAATGGTTATTTGATCTTGCTAAATATCTTCAGTTGCAGCCTTCTCTTCCCATTCCGCTTTGGTGTGACAACAAAGCTGCTTTGCACATCACAGCTAATTCTGTTTTCCATGAGCGTACCAAACATATCGACATTGATTGTCATGTCGTACGTAATCAATATAAGCAAGGCTTCATTGATCCAGGTCACATCCACTCTTCATCTCAACCAGCTGATTTATTTACTAAATCTCTCGGCGGTGCTATGTTTCGTTCTTTTGTTCTCAAGTTGGGATTGTGCTCTTCTTACCACATTCCCACTTGACGGGGGGGTGTTCATCATATACACACAGATTCACACGAGATTTTCTCCACTCTTTTCGCAGTTTGTTACTCTGTTTCCTTTTATTTCTCTTTGTTAGTATATAGCTTGCTCTGTACGTTTCTTTGCTCTATATATACAGAGCTCTCTTGTACTCTGCATAACTTGAGTTTAATATATGAAATAGAACAAATATACATTCTTTTCTATGGAATTTATTGTGGGATACCAATGATCATCAAAGTTCTTCAACATCAGTGTAGTAGAACTTCATAGGGTTGTGGTTAATGAGCTTGGAAAGAATGAAATCATGGTGGTCTTGGATAACCACGTTAGTCTGCCAAACTGATGTTGTGCCGGCGACGATGGTGGAGTGGCTGTAGGGCCTGGCGGTGGTGGCGAGGGCATATAGCTGAAATAGACTTCAATTGCGTGGAGTTGCTTGGCTTCCATGGATGATGAAGAATTGGAGCAAAAAGAAAGAAGAAGACAGCGTATAAAAATAATTATGTGGGGCCCGCGGATTGAGCTGGGGACACAAGAGACACACTCATCTGACAAATATATATCATAAATTACGACACTGATACGATGATACCCATAGTTTCTAACACTAACTACTTTCCCAATTTCGAGTATAGATTATGCATAATAATTTGGACATATGACCTACTATGGTCGTTTCGACCAATCATGGATCTAGGAACAGGGTTTGAATTAGATCACCCTCATTGACCTTATTAAAATAAAAATTGTTTATTTATTTTTCACATATGGTAAGATTTCCACCCCTTACATTATAAAATATCATCCCCTTATTTTAGTAATAATTAAAAAAATTGAGATTCTTGTGAGAACACATCATTAGTCTATTCTTTAGGACTTGAATTCAAGAACTTTTTACTAGTGATATTTTCAAATCAGACCAATGTGGTCAACAGTACCGTGGACAAGCATTCATGCAAGAAGATTGATGGCAATCCCAGACAACTGATTCGCATAAGAATCTCGACTAATAATACACAAACTACGACGTTCTGGTTTCTTAAAATCACCGATCCTCCTGATTCTAAGATAGGAGTTGTACCAAAATGCAAACAAACTAGTGAGAGGTAACAGACGGTCCGGACATAAATTACAAACTACCCAACATGACATAAACTAATAGTGTGTCCATAGCACTATTACTACCTTCAAAAGAGTCTGCTTCATTCAAACTTGCAACTTCTAATTACAGTTCAAGGTGAGATCCTTCCTTCCTGCCATTAACTTCCACAAACTGAAAAACGAGAAACATGGCAATGTAAGAAGTAATTCTGTCAACTAAATTTGGGAGGTAAAAATAGTAGAATTGCGCAAAACATTACCTGATATGCACAAGGGTAAGTTAATTCAGCCGCTGAAATCTTACCTGAGGAGATAGCAACAACGTTAAATCAGAGTTAAGACTGATTCATAAATGATCAGGATTTTGACATAGGATGCCACTAGCTGCAGTGACTTTGAACAAGGAAAGTGAGATGCAAAAGTTTGCAAATATGAAGTTTTAGGATACAAAAAACGCAAATCAATTATAATAAAACCATGTATTATAATATGGCGACATAATATATAACTGTTTTTCTTCTTTTTTTTTTTTCTCTTTTTTTCCTTTTGGGATAACAATTCATGGCAAAATTAAGAAACAAATAAAAATAAATTGACAAATAATTTGTTAAAAAACGTTACTTCCAACAAGAAATGTATATTACAGCAACCCACAAACAGAATCTGATCGATGCAGGCTACTGTAGAATTTCCAACTAACATTGAGTAAAGCCTTAAGGTGCTTTCTATTTCATTCATGTGAAATTTAAATGAAATCCATTTAAAGACTAATGGTCAATAAGGAAAAGTAAATTAATTTCCTATATGTTATATCAACTGTAGAGTTATCAAATTCAGATGTTACAACTTATGAGGCACAACTATCTTTCAGATATGGAAGAGGAAGAAGCTCAATTTAAAGAAGAAACTATGAACTCAAGTGAAGCTAGTATTAGAGAGTAAAAATGTGAAATGATATAGAAAATAAAGTTGTTGGAAGAAGAGTGAGCGGCAAATGCCAACTTCTTCCAAGGATAAAAAACCAAATGGAACCAATCAACAGAAAGGGACAAAGAGACGAAAACATGGAAGTATAAATGTTACACCAACAACTTCAACACCATTGTCATCTCATACGTAAAAGACAAGTATAACACCATAGAAATTAGTAAACTATTAGTTTCTCGAAACCCAAAATAAAAGATGTTCAAGTATTTTACAACCTCTCTCAGGACCACTCCCCAAACGACCACCGTAAGGAAAAAGAAAGAAAAGCAACTATGTAACTAGTCGAGATAAAAATTGGGTTACGCACAAAAATCACACACACAAACACACACATAATGCTAAATAATCAAATAGGAGTCATGTAAACAAGCTATAAGAGCTCAATGACATAAATGACCTTAAACCCTTTCTCCTCCCATATCTTAATGGCTGGAAAAGGAAAGTAGATATCCAATCCATAAATGTTTTCTTAAAGGTGAAAATATTAGCAGGCTCATTGTGTTTGCACTTTGCTTCATCCATAAGTAATTAACCAATCCATTCTACTAGTTCCCAGGGTGTATGAGTTTTTGCAAATCATGATTCTTCTTTTCAGTTTAAAAGTTTAAATGACTTTGGACGTGTATATTATTATTAACTAATTCTCTAACTGAAATTAAAATATCTCCTATTGTTTCCCTGATGGCGATTAAAGATGCCAAAACCAATGTAGCCCAAGGCCCACATTTCTTCATTCACAAAGGATCTTTAGCACATGCAAACAATTCAGAGTACCTAGGCAACAACTACGCCATACTAGGAAATATAAGAATGACTGAACAAGTACATAGATTCATATAACACACAGCAACTAGATGTACTAAAAATGACTAACCTTCTTCCCAAGGATTTGGGCACCACAAAATGTTTCTGCTACCATTCACTTCATCATCAATAGAAGTACCCCCTGCACTTCACAGATCCACACAAGCACTTCTTCTTCCATTTGTCTCCTCCTTTATGAGGCGGAACAATCCCATAATCATATGTGAACTCTTGCATAGGAGGAATGTGTCCGATTGCAAAGAAAGCAATATGCAGATATGAGTCATTGTTACTTTCACGTAGAACAGAATGCCAGGTTACATTTGGCGAACAACTGTGGTTCATGAAGCGCGCTACATTTCCCGTGTTTTTCGAACTTATACAAAGGGGGAAAGGGGCTTTCTCAAAACCAGCAGATTCATCACGTACAGTTTCTAGTGGCTCATAGTAACGGCTAGCATCGAAGATATAATTATCATCGTTTTCATTCCCAAAATCATCATCAGTTAATTCCTTAATGACATCACCTGCATACTCACAGATAAAACCTCCAGTACGAATGGGATCCCAAGATCTAAGTCCCCAACCTCTGTTCTTTGTCCTAAAAACTTCTAGATGGACCTTCACACCTGCTTGAGTAATTCGGTTCCTGCAGTTTGGAGGACATGCACATGTCTGTCCACACTCATGTATCAAGGGTTTGTTAGTCAGTACAACTCCAATTGGAGAATAGGGAAGAAGACCTTCATTTTTCTGATTGCAAGCACAGTTGATATCACCTGGTTGGCATCCACCCAAGCAATGACAGCCCGGGAAAGGTTTAGATGTGGAGAAAGGCTTGGTGTATTTGAGACTAGGAACATATGTGAAATGAGCAGGTCCCTTTTCACTATCAACATCATTCACAAGAGTGACAGGCTGACTCTCAGCACCCGAAGTTAGATCGGGTAGGATAAGTCCAGGCTGGGAAGCAGTTCCATCCTTCCACTGCTGAATCGATTTCCACAGTGAAAAAGCTTCTGGCTGCCCAGGTAACCTAACCAGCTTATACCTAAAAACATTGCATCCAGATTTATTTTTTTCCGCCCATGACTCCTGAATTTTGTACAAGCCATCATAGACATAGATTTTACCAGTTGGATAAGAAATATCCTTGAGACCTCGTATGACCCTTATATCATTGGCACGATGTACACTCTTTTCAAGAGCTAGATTCCCCCTTTCTAGCTTCTGATCAAACATTTTTCCATCTTTCCTGGCCACTCCACCCTGACCAGTGTAAACCAGCACATCAGTATCATCACCGTCATTTTCATACCCTCCAGATGAAACTACACTGATCGCCATAGGGTCTTCATCCATGGTAAGTTTCATGGTCAAATAATCTATACCAGCCATACTTGGAGTATGTATACCCACAATACATAGCTCCATTCTAAAGAAAAAAATATCACCAACTTCAACCCCAGGCACTTGCCCCATTCTCTTTGGGTGATTAGCTCGGACTCCTTTATTCATCATAAGAGCACCAGCTTTCAGATCTGGACGTCTACCAATCCCTGGAGAGAGATCCTTTGATTCTTCAAGTTGAGTAATCCGTCGCCGAATCAAACCAAAGACCAAGAGTATGGTTCCAACGATATCCTTGTCGCTATTAGTACTTTTGAACTCATCAAAATTCTTCAGCTTAAAAGCTGCCATGAAACTATCAATTAGCGACTCAACATCAAACTCTTCACCATTCTCAGCTCTTCTTTTTGCCCCGCCACTTCGCTTTCGTGATTTACTGCCGGAAATATCTGCATCAGTATGTGTGCTAAACCCACTTCCATACTCACTTTTATTCTGCGAGTCACTATACCCATCATCCTCAACACTTATAGGAACTGATGCACGCGATTTTCCAGCCCTCTTACGCTGACCAGTGCCCCCATTTGCTTGGGGTGTAGGGGTCCTAAATGAATTTAGAGGAACAGGAGCTGGTATACCGGCACCAAACACAAAATTACCATGTTGATTTTGAGCACCTGGCATTGAACCCTGAGTGCCACTAGGAGCCATAAAAGGTAAAAATGGTTGGATTCCAGCTGGAAAGGGGCCTGAGGGCGGAACACACGTGAAGGGCATGGGTTGAGGAGTTGCAACAGAAGACGTGTCAGGTGAATTTGGGAAAACCGGCACAAGACATCTCAACGGCCTCACGTGCAACACCCTAGACTTATCAATTGACCCAGGAAGAGCATTTGACTCAGAACCCAAGCCTTGCTCCATCTAACCACAACAGTACTTCGGACCACACGTCTTATTGTCAACTCAAAAATTGACTCTTAATTACATACAGAAGCTCTCAACAACAACACAATGCTCAACTATTCTCACTAAACACAACGTTATTGGTCATTACTATACATACTGATGCAACACTTAACAAAACAACTAGATAAATGCACCAAATGAATCACATCAATTTTTGAAACAAACCCCAGCTGTACAGCATCTGCTTCCTGCGACATGCAGAGAGGCGCGATCAGATTCTAGACCGAAAAAGATCAAATAAAACTTGAAGTTTGCGAAAAAATGAACAGCAGATCCCCAAACTTTAGTTAAACCCTCAAAACCCCATTAAAAAAATGAGCTAAAAGTTGAAGTGTAACGGAACAACTACACATGCAAAGCTACAGAAGATGAGCACAAAGTAGTGAAATTCAAGATAAGATTACTTAATTGCTTCAAAATCGTGGAGGTACCAAAACTTTTCAACTGGGCAGAGAGAAGAAAAGGAGGAATTCTCAAAATGAAACAAGAATTGGAGAAAGAAATGCAACTATATTTTCGAAGATATCTTGAAACGAATAAATACAGTCTGAGATTCAGAGCTTAAAAAAGCAAAAGAGATCTTAAAAATGGAGAAAATACCTCTTTAGATTGAGAGATGTTTCAGCTTCTCTGCTTTCCGAGAGTAAATGCTCATGCTTTGAGATGTACTAGTGTAGGTAATGAGTACGAATATTTTTTGCACGCGCGTCCTTTTAATTTTGGATATTACATTAATACTCATTATTATTAGGGGAGGACTAAAAGCACCTACCTCATTTCTAAAAGCACCAGCCTTTTTTTTTTTTTTAATTTCAATTTTACTCTTAGGGTTGTTGAACTAATTCCGTTCGGTCAAGATGGTCGAACGAGCTTCAAGGTGTTCGACCGTAATGGCCGAACGAGCTTCAAGGTGTTCGGCCGAGTTGGCCTAACACTCTTCTATGTATTCAGCCACTGGCCGAACGAAATTGACGACGGGTGACGGTAGGCGTGGTGTGCGCGCGCACGACGGGTGACGGGTTGCGTTTTTTTTTAGTTAAATCTTTTAATTTTTTTAAGATTGTAATGCCAACATAATGACGAACATTACACAAATTTGTTAAATGTGTAAAAATCGTAGCAAAATATGTAAAAAAAAACTATTTAATCGGATCAGTTTCGTTCGGCCGAGGTAGCCGAACACATAGAAGAGTGTTCGGCCACCTCGGCCGAACACTTTAAAGCCAGTTCGGCCATCACGGCCGAACATTTTGAAACCCGTTCGGCCACCATGGCCGAACACCTTGAAGCCCGTTCGGCCATCTTGACCGAACGGAACTAGTTCAACAACCCTAGGGGTAAAATTGAAATTTAAAATAAAAAAAAAACAGGTTGGTGCTCTTAGAAATGAGGTAGGTGCTTTTAGTCCTCCCCTTATTATTATTATTATTATTATTATTATTATTATTATTATCAAATTATTATTATTTGCTGATGATGTTGATTTTTCCTTTTTTTTTTTTTTTTTTTTTGAGGGAATTAGAATTAGTAATTGGTCAAAGCCTCAAAGGTTTAAACAATTAAACCTCGAGGAACTATAAATGTAATATTCGATATTTCCGAGGAGGTAAAGACAAACTTCTTTTTATGTTATTTGAGGAGGGGAATTGATTAATCATTTTAACTCTTAGAACTCCTTATATCTTAGAATCATGAAATGCATGAGTGATCAAACATCTTACATAACAGATAAACCTGAGTTTCTCCAATTTTGAAGAAATGATCAATATAAGAGTGAAGGCTACTAGATGACAACTAAGAAACTTTGTTTCTTACTAAGTATTATTTCTGAGTAGTCAAAGTCTGAATTTGTTTTAAATAGGATTTTAATAATCTTTTATATAATAAATATAGTTATCGAATTCGTGTGAAAATTAAAAATACATTATTAATAGGTGTTTCTAATAAGACAAAAAAAATTAAGTTTTCAGAATGTGATTATGTATAATTGGTTGTGTATATATAATGTTATTAATAGGTGTTTCTAATGAGGAAAAAAAAATTCAGAATGTGGTTATGTTTAATTGGGTGTATTTATATGTTTCAATCATGAGTATTCGTATAAACTTTAAGATAACATATTGGTATATGAAATTATATGTTTAATTGATTTTATAACTAATTGGTTGGTGTACATAATTTTCTACCTATCGAAATAGTTTTCCTATTAAAATTAAAATCCAAACAGATTCTCAATTAAGTTCATGAATATTATTTTCCAATATATATATGAGATACATTGGCATATATGATAATGATATTAATGTATGATAACGCGTATTTAGGTTTAAGAAAATTCTGATAAAACAAAATATTATTTGATAATAAAAAAAATAATAAATAAGCTAATGAAGTTCTTTTTTTTTTTTCAATTAAATATTACGTAAATGGTGTCATATAAAGATGAGCTTAATTATAATTAAAAACAATTTGAATTTTACGTTTTTTAGTTAAACTGTGAATAAAATGATCGAATATATCTAAGAATATGAAGACAAGAATATATATATTAGTAGCGTGGGGAAATTGAATACAATAATATGAGCTATAAAAAAAATACAATTATTACAAAACAACGAAACCCGTGTCAACATAAATGGTAATGTTCTCTTTCTCAGCGACACATAAATATTCTCAGCAAATTAATGCAAATTTAGTCACAATGTTGAAAATAATGATACTACGAGGTATCTTTTATATGGTTAGTTTAAGCAATTCTTTTAGAGTGGTGTGCCCAAATAAATCAGTAGTTGTCCTCTTACGAAATAAATCATTTTAATTTGACCGAATTTGATCCTGAAAGTTAATATATACTTGATTTAAAACCAAAAACGAATCCTATTTTAAATTGTATGTGGAACAAATTGATATAGTTACCAATTTAAAAACATTATTTATATTATTTAACTGATTAATTGAACAACGATGAGAGACAATAAGTTTAAATAACTGATCAATTATAAATGCACTAATTTAAAGGTATAATTGTTAATCTAAATATAATGCAATCATAAAACGTATTAGTACATATGTAATTATAACATTTACTGGTATACGAGTATAATTTTATTATTTTAACTTATATCTGTTTTTTTTAACAAACATATATATATATATATATGTATGAGAAATGTGAATATAATATTTATTTTTTTGAAATATAGTGTTTTATAACAAATGTAATATAGTTAACAAATTGTATCAACAAATAAAATATCAATTGAGAATTAGTTATACAAAAGTAACGTAAAATTCAAATAGAGTTTGTTTTATTTAATTAATTTTCTAGGGGAAAAGGAAAAACTAAGTTCCCCAAATTTCATTTATATATAAAAAATAAAAACCACTACACATGATAGCCTGTTGTGACACGTGAAAACCTGGTTTACCATCCAACATTCTAAATACACGTGGCATATAAACTATAAGCCATCTACAATACACGTAGGCATAATATATATCCTTGCACTTAGTGATTTCTGCAACGCCCACCTAAGCCACTAGCTTCCAAATATTGTGCTATATATATAGTTCGGTGAACTATTTTATTCGAGTAATAGCAACTTCATAATTTTTTAATTAATTTAATAGATGACGTACAACGTTTAAAAATAAAAATAAAAACTATTTTGTTGTAATATTCGTTGGGGATTTGAAATGCATGATTTTGAAATAAATTTTTACCCCTTTAAATGAGTTTCACTTAAATTATTAAATAAATTACTTCAAAATAAAACAGGAGAAATTCATATATATATATATATATATATATATATTATTTAATTTAAACTTCGCCAATACAATATTGTTACTATATAAGGATTTAAAATTTTATCTTCAAATCATTCAATTCAAATACAATCTAGATTTAAGTATATTGATTATAAGAAATTTTGACTTGTACTATATATTTAACATATAAATGAAAATGAAATTAAATAATATTTGATCCATACATGAAAATAAGTTATGTAACTTAAAATTTTATCTTCAAATCATTCAATTCAAACTCAATCTGGATGTAGGTATGTTGATCATAAAAAATTCTACTTGAATTATATATTTAACATATAAATGAAAATAAAATTAAACAATATTTGATCCATGCATGAAAATAAGTTAGTTACAAAAATAAACATATATTTCAACAATTAAATAATATATTAATCAAAGTATATCATATCTAAATTACTAAATTAGATGATAAGACATAACAAGATGATGTATTAGTATAGATAACGTTTTAGTTTTTATATTTTACTATGTTCGTTATAATTCTTTTAACTTGCATATATTGCAAGAGCTATAATGTAACATAAAAAAATTGAAACATACTTTAATAAGGATTCAAAGAGAAATATTATAGCATTATAAAATTTATAATGAAATCGCATATTTTTTCAACATGAAATCTCATTAATCACGATTTAAATAGATTTCTACAAGAAAATCTTTATATTATAAATTAATCAAACTTATAAAAATCATCTTATAACGTACACATAATAAGAGAACACTTCTTTAAGAAAAAGAGAAACGAATAATGCATGTTCTTCTATAGATTGCTTGCGCAACTAGCTTTCTCATAAATGATAACAAGGAAACTTGACTTAAATGAAAGAAAAGGAAAATGTACTTTTTAGACTATCACCTTATGCCCATATTTCTACATTTAGGAAATTCCTTATACATATTAACATTACTCTTTTAATATTTGAACCTTAATAAAATCAATTAATTCAATCAATTGTTTCGCTAAATTTGTTAGGTTTAGTACTTTAGACAGTTGTCCAACTATAATTGAAAACGAATTATATTTTATGCATGCAATTTCATTCAATACCATAAATAGATTTAATTATCTATGCACATAATTGATCAAACAACCACTTGGATTTAAACTTCTTAAAAGTACATATAAAAATGTGATTGTAATTTGTAAGTAATGTCTCAAGATTATCCTGAACAAGCAAAAGAGGCTTACTTTAAGCCAAAGATAAGATCAAGATCTTGACTTCATTGCTTCTTTATTTTTGTTGTGGCTTCAAGCAATAAATCACACAGAGAAACACACACTGAGTGTGTATTTGCTCAACAGAGATGATAAGCACAAGCGACTGGTGAGCTCACTATATAACTACCAATCCCTCCCCTACTTTCTCTCTCATCATCATCGCTCTCTTTCTCTCTCTCTCTCTCTCACACGCACAGATAAGGTCAAATTCTCCTCACCTGCTTGGCCATTTCCAGGTAAATTACTGTAATCTTAGAAGGAGAATTTATTGGTTTTACCGAACAATGTTTCGATCTTCTTACTCTGTCGTAGATGGATGTTCTATCGCATTGGAGGTATACATTCTGTGGAATTAGATTACTGGAATCCTGTATATCTGTTTAATTTCTGAGTAGAAGTAGAGAATTTTGATCAAAGAGAACTTCACAAGGCATTTAAACTTTTCTGCTTTCTTCTGAATTTGACCAAATGGTTATCTACTATGTCGTGGGAAGTGGCTATTGAATAATACAAATCGAGTATGCTGACACTGTTGAGTATATTGTTATGTTGTTAAGGTATTTTTTATTACTACTTTTGGCATTTGACCTTTTTAGATTGATCATGATTATTGTAAGTGAAACTTTTCAAGAGAATGTTAGAATTCTTGATTTTCTTTCTAGAATGCCATGCTAGAGGTGCAAATTATTTTGAAAACTCTTGTTTAACAAATTGCTTCGTTTATTTTATGTGTTGTGGCTAGATTTTTTATCTTTGAGGTTTTCTTAGCGCTCTTTCTGTATCTATCTCTACATTATCAGTTATTAGAGTTGCATCAGAAAAGAAAAACAAGGATATTTGGCTTGTAAAACCTTTTCCATTGGTAAGGCTTTCAGTCCAAGCTAAATGATTCCAAAATTCGATTACGTATGTGAAGTCAGGATAAGATTAAGTTGTAAAATATGGTTTTTCCATTTTTTGTTTTGGGGCTTTTCTTCTGTCAGTTGGTCTGCTCTTCTTCTCTCCACTCCTGCTAACTGATAAAAAGATAACTGAATTAGCATCTCATCTGTTCTTAAAATAGGCTGCATTTACAGTGGATACATTAAGGAAGAAATGGGTGCAAGTACTCTGTGGCCCAGAACTCTCCTTTTCTTACTCATTGTGCTAAGTGCATTCAAAGACTCTTCTGCTATTGGGCTTGAGGCAAACCAGACAGTTTCTCTTATTGTAAATGCCGATGAAACATCCGCAAAAAAGATACCGAAAACCTTGTTTGGTATATTTTTTGAGGTGAGATTATTAGGCAATCATTACTTTGTCATAAACTCTATCTGCATTATTTATACATGGGATAGCACAGAAGCATCTTATTCAACTAGCCACTCCATTTTAGTTATATAATTTTTCAGTGTGGAAAGCAGACAGTTTTGTTTCTTAATTCAAACAACTCACATAACAATTCACCTTTTGTTTTTTAATCATCTAATAGGTTCAGCTGCTAATGATCACTTTGCATGATATCCTTCTTCTACATATATGTATTCTTCAACCAATTGTTAGTTCCAATTAATATTAATTGAGACAATATAGCTGTTTAATTTGCTTGGAGATAGACAACCAGACATGATTGTGTCCTTCAGTACTGCTTATGAAAAAGTGAACCTTTTCCTCAGACTTCTATGTTGCTATTTAGTGTTTCATGACGGTTATCTTGGCTGTCATATATTAAGCTTGCAGCATGACACTGTTGGAGATATCTGCAGGAGATTAATCATGCTGGAGCTGGAGGACTATGGGCAGAGCTTGTTAGCAACAGAGGTCAGCTGGAATTAGCTTGATATTTTCTTCAGAAAAAGAACTGTAGATAACTGGATATTTGTCTTGTTTTTAAATAACTAATCATATCTACCTTGAATAGTAACAGAAACATTTAGTTAAACATCTAGTTGCTTCATTCATGTTCTTTTTCTCATCTAATATTTTTACGCTATGAACCTTTGGATGCTCTAAATTTCCATTTTTTGAGGTGATCCTTCATGCAATCTATATTGCAGGCCTACTTAACCTGTGACTTCAGAGCCTTCTATAAAAGTACTTTTCTTTTGGTTTTCTGTTTCCTCTTTCCATCTTTCAATTAAGACCCATCTGGACCTTGAAAGAAATTTGTATTGGATAATTTAACATTAAAGTATACTCTGAAGACTATATTATCTTCAGATTTCTTATAGTCTTTGAAGGAACTTCTCATTTAATTATACTGTAATATTTGGCAACATTCTTCTATGCAAGCAACCAGTGATGGAACTAGTAATATTTGAAGAATATTATCTCATACGCATGCAAATCATCAGTAAACTTTTAATTCTATTGGAATGTTAGTGAAGGTCATTTAAAGTAATAGGGTAACAATAGCACCTGTTGTGGCACCCCACCAGTTTCAGGGAGCTGCACAGCCTTTGCTGTATCTATTTATATAACAAAAACTATTTGCCCCTTGAACTTCCTTTCTTGCTTGAACTTCCATTGTGAGACATTATAAAAAACATTTCATAGTTCATACAGATTATAATCTCTCAAAATGAAGCTAGCATGAGCAGGATTGTTACTTCCTATCTACAGACTAATGCAAATATAAATGTAGGTTTTGAAGCTGGGGGTCCCAATATTCCTTCAAATATTGATCCTTGGTCTGTCATTGGGGATGAATCATCTGTAATTGTATCAACGGATCGCTCATCATGCTTTGACCGAAACAAAATTGCATTACGAATGGAGGTGATTTGCAACCATGAAGGTTCCAATGTTTGTCCAGCTGGAGGAGTTGGTATATATAATCCTGGCTTCTGGGGAATGGTAAAAGTTATTTTCTTTCAGAACTCTAATGGCCTTGGTATGAGTTAGCTATGACTGATGAGAATAAAATAATGATTTTAATTTACATTTTCCCTGGCATCAAACATTTAAGTACTATTTTGATAAATATAAATCTACTTGAGTACTATTTTAACACTTTTTATTGCTCCTGGTCGGATTTTCCAAATATTTAACTAAATTTCCTTGATTTATACTCTAATTTTATTTTCCCTGGAAACCTAACGATCATTCCAAACACTGCTGATAAATAACAAAGATGAAGGGAGACTCTGATGCCAAATGGTGATATAATATTATGATTCAGTACTTTTCTCCATTTCAGAATAATTTGTAACATATTTTTGCTTCCCGATCATATGGAGTCCTCAGCAACATCATTCTTGAATTAACTGCTTTTGTTGGCTCATATTTGAGTTCCTAGGGAGAGTGGAATTTTTGTACTTTGACCTTGTTTTGGGGGAGAGCTAAAATTATCCATGTTTCATGTGGCTTTGATGTGATCACCGTGCAACACTTGTGTACTGTACCCTTCCTAATATGATTGGACCAATGAATGCATTTTACTACATCATTAGTTCATGGGTGCTGCCAGTTATTTGACGAAGAGTGCAATTTTATAGTTTCTCTATGTTTGAGCTTATGATGGAGACTCATATTAGTAAATATTTGTGGTGGAATTTTTTTCACTCATATAATCAGTTTCATACTCATATTAGCCGAACACTTCGAAACTTTGCAGAATATTGAACAAGGAAAGGCCTATAAGTTGGTTCTTTATGTTCGTTCATTAGGGCCAATTAATGTGTCTGTATCATTGACTGGTTCAAGTGGATCACAAACTCTGGCTGCCACTAACATTGTGTAAGAATCTGTTACTTACCTTATAGAGCAACGGCAAATCTAAGATATGTTGATTCATCAAAGTTTTCTTAAGTTTTAGTGCCTTACATGTTCTTGTAGAGTTTCCAATGCTTCAAACTGGACTAAGATGGAGGCTGTTTTGCAAGCAAAAGGAACTGATGCAAAAGCAAGACTTCAAGTGACAACGACCAGAAAAGGTGTCATATGGTTTGATCAAGTGTCATTAATCCCCACAGACACGTACAAGGTATGTGCCTGATAATAAATTTTGATATCATTACATTTCTATTGATTGATGACTTCCTATGGCTTGCAAATGTTGAGGTCTCAGAAGTCTTAAACGATATCATAATATAGTCATATTATTAGCCTAAAAGATTTTTAATGTAATTAAGCAGTAATGGAAAGTTTCTTTTATTCCGTACTTTAATCAAATTTTTCAGATTTCTGGATTACTGCTCTATCCCATCTAATTTGCCTGGGTGATTTAATGTTACTATCATATTCTCCGAAAGAGTTGCTATGAATTTGGAATGTATGTTTTTTACCTGGTGGTAGCTCTTTTTAGAACTATAATTATAATCTAAAGTTTGAGCATTTATCATGATCACAGGGACATGGGTTTCGCAATGATCTTTTTGAGATGCTGAAAAATTTGAGACCAGGATTTATGAGATTTCCAGGTATCAGCCAATGAAATTCTTCATTACTATACTATTTTCAAGTTGTGGATTGAACTACATAATCTGGTTTGTAGTGGATGACTGACGGGCAGAATTAGTGCCATAGACGCGCGCACACACACACACACTCTCTCTCTCTCTATAAATTTTTCTATCAGTCTTGCTATGTTCTGCTCCATTTCCAAAGAGTTGTATTTATTAACTTTACAAGCTAGAATTTTCTATGCCAAAATCAAATACTTTTTGCATCAAGATTGAGATGTTGAAAATTAACTTTCTTTGTTATGAACTTGGATGTTGTACTAATTTTAAACTATAGAACTGGTTATAGTGTTGCTTGATATATGTTACTGCCATATTTATCATCTCAAAGAGCATTCTGCATTACCTTGGACAGTGAGACTGGCAGTTAATAAAATTGCTGACCCACCATTTTACATATGATTTTCTTTTGAACTTATCTTGGAAATTCTCTGTAACATATAATACCATTGTTGTTATATATAGCTTCCTCACTGTAGATCTAATATACATCCATGATGCCAGGTGGCTGTTTTGTTGAAGGTGAATGGTTAAGGAATGCATTTCGCTGGAAGGAAACTATTGGGCCCTGGGAAGAGAGGCCGGGGCATTTTGGTGATGTTTGGCATTATTGGACTGATGATGGACTTGGTCATTTTGAGTTTCTTCAGGTAGAATTTTAAAATTTCCTTGTATTTGAAGCTTAGTTAACAGGATTACGTAACAAAAATCTCATTCACTAGAATTATGTCACTTTGTACCATTTTGATTAAATTCTTACTGCAGCTTGCAGAGGATTTGGGCACATCACCTATATGGGTGTTCAACAATGGTACTGTTTCTAATACATAATAGATGACCATATACTCTATAATGTTGCATATCAGTTTTATTTCTTATTTTCTCCATTTTGTAATGTCTTACGATTTTCAGGAGTTAGCCACAATGATGAAGTTGACACTTCCAGCATCGCCCCTTTTATACAAGTACTGGTTTAAACTTTCTACTTTAATGAAATTGAGACCATGCACATTTAAGTTGTACTACATATCACATGCTTTATGCATATCACGGAGTTTTCTCTATGGAAGTTTTGTTGAAACCATGAACTTGATCATTTGTGGCTGTGAAGTCTGTGTTCCAAATTCTGTGTGAAGGCAGGTGTTTCCACCTGTTCTCGCCAAATTTATTTGATGTGGTTACGGAGTTAGAAAATTACGTCTTAATCACCTGGAATCTAATTCTTATTTGTGTTTCTTGTGCGGATTCCTAGTCATCTTATTTGTAATTTTGTGGCGGATTTACATGGACATTGTATCAACAATTGCTTATCCCAAATTCTATATTCAGTAACCTATGACTTTTAGGAAAACTTTTACACTGACACTAGGTGGCTGGTTCATAAGATTGCAGTCCTGATTTAGTAGGTTACACCATTAAATGTTTCACTTTAACATCAATTGCAGGAAATTCTGGATGGTCTTGGGTTTGCATTAGGTGATTCTCATTCAAAGTGGGGTTCTGTTCGAGCAGCAATGGGGCATCCAGAACCATTTGATTTGAGATATGTTGCGGTGGGGAATGAGGACTGTGGAAAGAAAAATTATCTGGGTATGAAATATTTTTGAGTTGATGCTCATAGTATTTATCTTTTCTTTAATAAACTAAAGCATACACTATGAAACTAAAAAGTATATCCAGATCATATAAATTGATTACTTCTTCAACAGATTCGCTACATCAGGTCTTCTTGGTAATTTATTGCAATAAGAGGTTTAACTTCTGAGACATATTATTATTTTCCGTGATTCAGGAAACTACCTCAAGTTCCATTCTGCAATAAAACGTGCATATCCAGACATAAAAATCATATCAAATTGTGATGGTTCTTCCCGACCGTTGGACCATCCAGCTGATTTTTATGATTATCATGTAAGAACCTTCTCTTACATGTACTTACTCTGCCCCTCTTTCTTGATATTGTATCTTCATATTGCTATTTCAATGCTAACAGATTTATAGCAGTGCAAATAATGTCTTTGGAACAGCTCAAAAGTTTGATACAGCTTCACGAAACGGTCCAAAGGTCTGGTTTTGTCACATTACAATATTAGAAGTTAGGAGCATAGTATTGCATTGAATGATGGTGATGAATAATGCAGGCTTTTGTAAGTGAGTATGCTGTCACAGGAAATGATGCTGGCAAGGGTAGTCTTTTAGCAGCTGTTGCTGAAGCTGGTTTTCTTATTGGGCTCGAAAAGAACTGGTACCATTGTCATGTTCCAAATTTAAATATTCAAAAATCACTGCACCTGTTGCCTTGTATCTACTTCCATAATTCCATTGCAATGATATGAGAATTCTAATATTTTCCCCCACATAAAATATGAGAATTCCATCTACTTCCATACTTCCATGATCCAGTGTGGAAATTAATTTGAAGGATCTACCCTGAAATAATGAGTCTGATTTGATAGTAACATTTACCTTGAGATTCGGCATTATAATGGTTAAGATGTAGATATCTGAGTCTTTTATTTGCATCTGTCTGCTGCTTCTTATCCATCATGTCTAAGTTGCTTCTAATTACTTCTAATGAGTTATTGAAACTCAAAATATTAGGAATTTTTTAAGTTGTGCATTACTGCAAATATCTTTAGACAATAATAAATTGTATGTTATGTCATGCTTTATTCCACCGATGTTGCATCCAATGTACTTCTGCTTCCTCTCTGATAATTTTGACAAAGACTTCTATTTGTTCCTTTCTGTACAGTGATGCCGTTGAAATGGCTAGTTATGCACCTTTATTCGTAAATATCAACGACAGGACGTAAGTTTAATTCTTGTTATCCTATTTTGTCCTTCACCCCATTTTCAATTTTGCCCCCCTCAAATATCCTAAAGGAAACTGCTCTATGTTTAGGTGGAATCCGGATGCGATTGTATTTGACTCTTCGCAGGCATATGGAACTCCTAGTTACTGGATGCAACATTTCTTCAGGGAGTCGAACGGAGCCACACTCCTTAATTCTTCCTTTCAATCTAATCCTTCGAATTCTCTTATAGCTTCTGCTATCACTTGGAAAGATACAGATGATAGGAAACACCTGAGGATAAAGGTGCGGTATTCTCCCGTTTATGGCCCGTAAAAAACTTATCTGATTACTAGAAATTAATATCAACTTTTTAAACTTTCATAAGTGTGTTAGTAGTTTATGGAATTTATGAAACAATAGTGTCAGCATTGATCGGAGAGGTAATATTCTCTAGTATCATAATATTGAAACAATTAAAACATTTTTTTATTTTGTTTTATAGCATTACTGAGGCAGCACCAACAATTATGTGAACATATACTTCTCACATCTCTATTTAATGCTCAGAATAGATAACTTCTTTCCTACAAAAGTATACTGCATGCTAGTTATGATGATTCACATCAAGCATGATCTTCCAGGTGGTGAATTTTGGAAGCAATAGTGTAACTCTTCAAATATCAATCAAGGGGTTGGGGGCGAACTCGCCACAATCTTCTGGTTCAACTAAGACTGAGTTAACATCTGGCAATGTGATGGATGAGAATTCCTTCCAGGTTCCAAACAAGGTACTCAACTCACCACCGTTTTTATAAACGAAACGAGCTTTCCAAAGCATGGCTTTCTCGTATACTTCATTTATTCTTTAGCTTTAGCCTTGAAGAAGACACGACCCAAAGTTCATACCATTAGATAGAGAATGGACTATCAATATGATGCTCTAAACTTGTGCATGATTGAATGCAAAATACAGTTGCTCTCTAGTCTCTCCCCTTCAGGACCAAGATTCGTCAGTGTTTTTCGTGTTCGATTCTTGAAATCTGTTTGCTGTTTGCTTCTGTGCAGGTGGTTCCTATTAGAACTCAGCTAGATGCAGCGCGTGAGGAAATGGACATCACGCTTTCTCCACACTCTTTGACATCACTTGACTTGTTAGTAAACTCAAATACTATAAGGACTGTGGGATCTGATTCTGTTGATAAATCTTCATACTAGGAAGTAGGAACACGATCTCACGCTGTCCGAATATTATTTATACTAATAAATTATAATGGCAATTATTGTGCGTTAACACTATGGTTATACTTTTTTTTTTTTTTTTTTAAATTGAAGTGATTTTCTCATATAAAAAGTAATCTTTATAAAATGTTCTTTTTTATCAACTACTTGTGTAGGCAATCAATTTTGATTAGTGATTTACAGGCATAGATGTTTAATGTTGTAACGTAGTTACATGTGGCAAAGTAAATGGGGGTATAGCATCCACTTCCTATTTTCACAATTATTCGGTATAGTTGAATTATGGATGAAAAAATCTAATATATTTTATTCAATTAATATCCGTATGATCATGCCAATTATGTAAAAGGCCAAATAGTTATATTATGAAAATTAGATTTGGAATATATGCAATTATAAGGAAGGTATATAGATTGGACATTAAAGTAATACAGATTTCTTTTTAGATGAAGTTAATTCGACTATTGAAATTAAATCTATCGTCAACGAATTTGGCACTAATCTCACAAATAAGCTAATTATGCTAAATTGGTAAAATCATGGCTCAGTTAAAAAATAATCATTATTATTATTATACAAGATATCGAAGTCACCAAAACATTTGTATAATAATTTATTTGGGAAATGAAGCAAATGATAGTTTCAATAATTTATACACATTTCAATGCCAATAAAATATTGGCAAACACTCCTGTGCACCAGGTGCACGGATCTAAGATCCGTGCAATCCGGGTCGATCCAACCCGAATCCGCAAGTTTTTTTTTTTTTTCCAGACCTTTATGTTATAAATGTATGACATTTACGTTATAAATATGTGACCTTTATGTACAACTGTCTCTACCTTTATGCACTGTAACTTAGGAAAAAAATGAAGATTTTTAACACAATTTGCACTATGTACCTTTATGTGATATTAATGTGACATTTTATGTTATATTATGTCACATTTATGTACATATATTCAGACCTTTATGCATCTTTATATATTATATAAAAGTCAGAATATTTGTACATAAAGGTGACATAATATAACATAAATGTCGCATTGATATCACATAAAGGTGTAAAGTTCAAATTATATTGAAAATCTTCATTTTTTTTCTAAGTTACAGTCTCTAAAGGTCATGATAGTTGTACATAAAGGTCATACATTTATAACATAAAGGTCACACATTTACAACATAAAGGTCACAACCTGAAGCAAAAAAAAAAAAAAAAAAATTCAAAAACACTCGGATCCGGATCAAAAACCGGGTCGACCCGGATTGCATGTACACCAAGTGCACACGAGACCAACTCTAAAATATTAGGGTTGCAGGCCCAAGTTAGAAGATCCGGCTGGGCCCAAAATTGTCTTCAATCATAGTAACTGAAATTGAAACACAATCTTTTTATAAATAGTAGTAATTAAATGTTGTCACTTAGTTGGTCCCTAATCTTGAACAAGGTCTTTCCCTTTCAATGAAAAATGATACTGTTGTGGTACCCAGCTCCTTAGGTACTTTCTCTAAATAAACTTTTCTGAAAATTAGATATACACTCAATCTAAATGTGTCTTTGTTAAAGTTCTCCCAATTTTGAGGAGACATTCTAAGCAAAAAAATCTCAATGTCTTGTAAATAAATGGCATAAATATTTTGATATAATAAATCTCCATACATCAACAACATGAGATGGGAAAAATGCAAAGTATTAATTCCACATGAAATTTGTCAATAAATGATTGTTTGATAATAAACAAGCCTGTTAAAAATTAATAATAGAAAGAGTTGTGAATACAAATTCATGTGAAACATGTTTGTGTGAGATGAAACACAACTATTTTGAATTATATATATTTTTACAAATTCATATATGAATTGTGAGTTGTAAACAAATTTTTTCGCAGAATATGATGTGTAACTAGGGGTGGTACGGTACGGTATACCGAAAATTTCTCGCCATACCGTTACCGTACCGAAAATTTCGGTACACCGAAATTTCATACCATTACCTTACCGAAAATTTCGGTATACCGTACCTTCAGTATACCGAAATTTCGGTATAAGAAAAGTTCATACCGTTACCATACCATCATTTTGGTATACCGGAATGGACCGGCATACCGTTCCATACCGACATACCATTTCATACCGGTATACCGGAATGGACCGGCATACCGTTTCATACCGAAAATGATTTTTGTATTACCGAAAAGAATTTTTGTATTAGAATTATTAAAAAATAATATTGATATTTATTTTTATACCAGTATACCGAACATCCTTTTGTATTAGAATTATTAAAAATTATATTGATATTTATTTTTATACCGGTATACCGAAATTATTCGGTATACCGAAAATTATTTCGGTATACCGGTATACCGAAAAAAAAAAAAATTTCATACCGTTACCGTACCGTAATTTACCAGTACGGTATCATACCTTACCGAAATTTTCGGTATACCGAAAATTTCGGTATTTCGGTATGGTAAGTGCAGTATACCGATATTTTCGGTATATTACCCACCCATATGTGTAACACAATCTCCTTACAATCATACCCATAAATATTATACTAAGGTAAGGCCCGGGGACCATGACCGCAAACTGAGTGGTTGTAAATTACCACTTTCACCTTGTGAAAGCATCTCTCATTCCCATTTTCTTCCATTGTTTTCTTGTGGTAGAAAGTTTTTGCTTTTTAACCAATTTTATCATTTTATCACATTTCAAGCGAATTGTCTTTTTCATAGGGGTATAATTGTAAACAACTCCCCATTCATTTATGAAGTTTTATTAAAAACTTAACTAAAAATGGAACCAAATAAATGAAAGGATCCAAACGCAAGAAAGAGATGTAAAAGAGGAAAAAAGATTTATAGGAAAATACGAACAAGATCATTCAGTCAAATAGCAGATCACCTCTTACCTATATATTACCACCACTAACTATTGATACAAAATCCCATTAGTAATATATATGTAAGGTGTATTAAATTAAACAAAAAAAATAAAAGACGAAACTAAATTTGCAATATACCAAAAAAAACTTTTTTTATTTGTTATTTTTCCTTCATTTCTTTTCATTAAAACATTTCCCTAGCAAAACTGTATTTGTACGAGGATTTTAGGTTGTCTACTTGTCATGTAGTCAAAACCATTTGTATTGTATGTCTGACTATGAGTACCCACCCAACCAACCCCCCCCCCCCCAACCCCACCCCGGCCCCACCCCCCACCTACACAAACCATTTTCCTCCTCCCTTCCCAATAAATTCATCCACCACTCTTCACTCACCTAGTTTTTTCTCACTTAAACGATGAACCAAGACCACCTGCGACCTTGTCTAGGCGGCGCCGCCGGTGAGGGCTTCACCGGAAACTCCATAGCCACCTCTATTTCACGCCCTTTTACCAGAACATCCACCAGCTCCGACCACCACAGAATCTTGATAGACGTTGAACCCGGAAATCATAACGAGGACGACGACGACGATGATGATGATGATGATTCCTCAGCTCCACTGACTAGAAACTCTTGCTACTCAAGACCCTTTTTGTTTCTTGACATGATATGGAACTTAGCATTTGTTGTGGTCTCTGTTTTCGTGCTTTTAGTCACTATCAAAGAAAGGCCTTCCACCCCTTTGAGGCTCTGGGTTTGTGGCTATGCTTTGCAGTGCCTTCTGCATGTGGGTTTTGTGTGGGATGAGTATGAAAGGCAGAGTCTTGATGATGATGATGTTGGTGGTGGTGATTTTTATTTTCGCAGGGTATTTTCATTTTCTGCTCTCTGTCACAACAGGTAATTGTTTAATCTTGGATTGGATTGGGTTGAATTGAGTTGTTCATTGTTTGGGATGTAATTTGGTGATAATATTTTGAATTCTGTTTCTGGGTTAGGTTCTGATTTTTATATTGTTGTATTTGGTAATGTTGCTGACCATGTAAGGAAGAAAATGACAGTCAGGGAAACGCTGCAAATGTTGACTTGTTATATTGTATGGGCAATTTTAGTGTATTGTCTATTAATTTATAGGAATGGTTCTAAACTAATGAACAGAAGAATAGATTATCCATAGTTATATATTATCCATATCTTTCAATGATTGCCTTTTTATTTGTTGGTCTTCTGTGGAATTTTGGTGGATGGGATGTAATTGCCTGATTACGTTTGAGGTTGAACTTGTCAAAGTCTTCATTGCTGCATTTTTTTGATACATTCTTTAGTGTTTAGAATATTCTTAATTTAAATTTCTTTCGCGTTCAATTTGAAGTCTCGCAGGGTTTTCATATATGCAAGTGTGCGAGTATAGAAGTAGAATTTAGGGACTTACTATATTGGTCATGGTTTTCCTGGTGTTGGTTTATATAGTTGTAGAAATGTCTTTGGTTATCCTTTGATGCATATTTGCAACAGGCTTATAATAAGGCCCTATGAAGCATTCACTTGCAGATTTTATTGGAGGAATTTTAGTGTTATTGGTAATGATGAGTCGTCCTTGATAGATAATAATACGGTATCTATATAATTGATCTTCGTTACTCATTAGTGACGTTTGTGTAATATTTGCAAGTTCTGTTCTTTTGTGCCAATGCAGTCATCAGTAATATAACCAAATGTAAAGATACTGCCTTTTAATCGACAAATCCATTGTATGTAATGGAGATATTGGAAAAATGTAGAAGGATTCAATGTTTTCGATGTGGTATAATCGGAAGTTAAGAGTAGTTTGTGGCAAGCAAAAACCTCTGCCAAGAAATGATTTGATAAATTAATTACTAAATATAGGCTTGAGTAACAAAGAATAAGTTAGTGAGCTGATGATTATCTCTTTCGAATTTGAGGCTGTTGACAGATTGGAAACTTATATAAGCACAACTGCTAATCATACTTAACGTACTTATTTGTTTATTTATAATATTTCAGTATCATCAAGAAGTTGGAGTCGGTTAATACCATCGTTTCTTCTGTGTGGTGGGTTTTCGGATTTTATTGGATAGTAATGGGAGGCCACTCACTTCTGCAAAATTCTCCTCGTCTTTACTGGTACGCTCTTTGCTTATACACTTTAGTGAAGTGTTTAGATTTAGCTTAAGACCAGAAGATTACCTGAAAAGTGAATTCTCTCAATTGCAGGTTATCGGTGATCTTTTTAGCCTTCGACGTGTTCTTTATGATCTTTTGCATAGCGATAGCTTGCATTATATTCCTTTTGCTGTTCTGTTGTTTCCCAATCTTAGCTATGGTTGCCTATGCAATGACTATCGGAGACGGGGCCTCTGAAAACGATATCAGATCTCTTCCCAAGTATTTATATCGCCAACGAAGTAGCGTAGCCACATTTGAGAATGACAAGAAACGAGAAGCTAATTTAACGCAACTGCCAGGCAATAATAATGTCTCCATGGCAGAGCTTGTTCTTCATCCAGACGATTCTGTAAGCATCTTTTCCCTCGTGCATGTATTCTTCTTCTTCTTTGTCTATTTTCTTGACAAGTATATTAATGACACAGGAATGCTGCATATGCCTCTACAAGTACGTAAACGGAGCAGAGCTGTGTACGCTTCCGTGCAACCACCATTTCCACCACAAATGCATTACCAAATGGCTTCGTATCAACGCAACTTGCCCTCTTTGCAAGTTCAACATTCTCAAAGCCGATATGTTGGTCTGAGGCGAATCACACTTAATGTAGAGTAGTGTTTGAGTTCGCTTTCTTAGATGCTCGATTATTTGACTTCGAAGTGTAGCTTGAGTGTGATGTATTGAGAAGGGCTGTTGTAGCTATTAGTTATGATAGTAGAAACTAACAAGTGAATTGTAGTTTGGTCGGATTTGGACAGCTCAAGCCAAACACTTGGGAGTGAATTATAACATGTGATTGATGTATAGGTTACTCATATTGACCACTCATTTTATCATATAGCCTAACACAGGTGTACATGAATAAGACTAGTCGAGTTCCAGTCAAGTCTTGTCAATTTTAAAATTGACTAACAAGCCTAACAAGTTTGATTCATATAAGGTAAAAATTACAATGATTTCTGTAATAATTAATCAATGTGATATTTATCTAAAATTATAAAATGATGGATTAAAAATTGTAGTAAATAAATATGTGGAAATTGGTCTCTTTTATATAAAGCAAGATAAAGAAAAGCATGTAAATGTAATTTTTGATTTTCTAACTTTTGTGTATTCATCATGGATTGTTCAAGCCTATATACAAGTTGATTTGTGGGCTTAATGTGCCTTATGTTTTATAAATTTGAATAGTTCATTGCTCAATTCATTTTATTTTTTTATTTCAAATTATAATCATAATTTACGAGTTGATTCACATAAGTTCAACAAGTCGAGTTTTACCAAATTTGATATTGGTGTCGAGCCAAACAAGTCAAACTTGATCGATTTTTTTATGAGTTGATCAGCTTCAAATAGTTCATCAACTAACTGGTTCAACTCACAAACCTTTTCAAGTGATAGACATGATAATGCAAGTGGAGATTCCTCCCAACACAATATTTAGTGCTCCATTAGGGTTAATGGTTTCACTTGGTCAAAACCCAATATTAGCACCTATCATTATGGAATTTGATGATTTAATCATACATAAAAAGATCACAACAAAAGAAACAAGAGTCTTCACTTGAAATGAAACAATGTGCAACTATTTGTCCATAGTCCTCATAATAGTCTCTCTACATAGAAATCTTGCTAAAAATGTTCGAGTCTTGGATCCACTGTTATGATTTTACATATAGCATAACAACGAGCGAAGACACTAGGGACACAGAGAGAGTGAGATAAAGATCATTGCCATGTAGAATGTGTGACGAAATATCAACATGAAAAAGAAATAGTCACTGAACATATTGTTATTTCTATTCAAAACCAACTTCACATGATATAATGAAGTAGAGATTTCTCCCAACACATAATCCAGTGCTCCATTATAATTTAGTCAGACCCAATATTAGCATCTATCATTATGGACTTTGATGGTCTAATCACACATAACAAAGAAACAAGAAAGGTTTCACCACTGTCTTCCTCCCAAAAAACTTGAACAAAAGAGGGTTGAGCACAAGAAACAATGTGTAGAAGTAACTATTTGTCCAAAGTCCTTATGATAGTCTCTACATATAAATCTTGCTAAATATGTTGGATCAGCTGTTATGATCTACAGACAGCATAACAACGGGCCAAGACACTTGGGACAAAATATGGACATGATAAGCAATAGAGTCACAGAATTTACGATAAAGCAGCTGAACATATTGTTATTTCCATTCAAAACCAACTTCACATGATATAATGAACAAGAATGCTGTTAAGTCACCTTTACATTTAACAAAAAACAAATTCTGGTGACAGCACGACGAAACTGCAATAAACAGTAGGGAAAAAAGTGAGCAGTAAACCTGTGAGATTCTAGAGATAGTGTTTAGACATTTTTGTTCTTCTTCATCTTTGAAGGTGGCCATCGTCCCTTCTTCCTCAAATGGCGCTTCCTCACGAGCCTCTTTCTCCTTAGTCTGAGCTTCTTCGCCAGTTTCATTCTCGTCTTCTGTTCAAGCCTTTCTTGAAGCTTCGATTCCAAAGGGAGGTTCTCAACAGGTACACTTTTCTCCTTGGCATCTGAGGGAGAGGTTGGAGACTCAGGAGCAGTAGAGTCCGTTCCATCAACATCCGAAGATGCCTTAACAATCAATGCACCTCGACTATTGGGAACAAAAGGTGCTTGAATTCTGCCCCCAAAATAGGATTTGGAATGCAGAGCAATGGAGTTGTGGCACACCCTGAAGCCTAATAACAAAACAGTAATTGCAATGGATTCAGAAATGTTTCGACTCCATTGAAAGGACATAGCTTGGTTTGGCTAATAACAACACTCACGAACAACGATTATGATTTTAAAGGCTAGTCAAGCAATATGCCACATTTCTAGGCACAAAACTGGCTTAACCTTAGCTCCTGATCCCATATTTGAACAACTTAAGCTACTCAGGTACTAAGGTAATAGCTACGATAAATCAGTCCTGAATGAGTCCGATGTCTTCATAAGAGATGCAATAGAACAATTGGGTAACACATATCCATACCAGATGCACACCACATGCTTGTAAAAAAACCTTAAAGACGGAGCTACTCTTATAGAGGCATACATACAAAATTAGACCAAGTTGCAAAGTAGAAAGTAGATGCAAAGTGATTTCTGAGATACAAACAATTACAAGAAATAAACAAACATACATTCATCTTTCCTCAAGACCCAGATAAATTTTTAATAAAAGATGAAATCTTTTTTTCCGTCCGCTAAATACACAAAGAAAAAGCCAGTCCGAGAACTCTTGAACAAAACAATAACAAGCTAAATAAAATACATTTCAATCATACGCATCAATACACAATTAAAAATCATATAATGTGCTAATTTTCACATATACAGAATAAGAAAAGAACTTGAGAATTGTTGAGAAAAATGTACAGCATAACTTTATCTAACACCGAAGCATTTTTAAAAGATTCATACTTACAAGGGTGAGCAGAGACTCTAAAAGTGGAGGATGAAGATAGAGAAAGAGATGAGAGCGGACAAGTGAAGAGGAGAGCCATCGCTCTAAAGTTTTTCCGAAGTATGGATAAGCCTTTTCTTCACGCCTTTTATTCTTCTCGCTATTTTTGAATAATCGAAAAATAAAAGGGGGATTTTGAGAAAAGTTCTCATGACCTGTGGAGTTAATTGAGTTAAACGCAAATATAGGTTATTATACTTTTCCCCCTCAAAACTTTGTCAAAATTACCATCAACCTCTTTATTTTAACTACTTTAGTACTTCTACCCCTATATTTAGGACTCAAAATCAAACCATATAATTTCATAAGTTCAAGAAACAACAAACTTTTATTCAAAGGAAAAAAAAAAGAAACAACAAACTTAGTAGTTAATATACCCCTGATTTCATAAAATTTAAAGTTTTGGTTTGAGTTGATGAAACAAAAATAAGTAAAATAATCAAATAATTCAGAATCAATTCATATTCGACTAGATTATTCTTTACACAAAAATTTATATAAAACTGTTTTATAGATATATTTCCTAATCCATCGATCAGATCAATTTTCATAATCTCAATTGACGATAATATAAGCTCAAACAAAATACTTATAATGATTTTGCAATGATTATTTTTTATTTAATTTTTTGGTTTAACTAATCGAGTGAAAAAGTGTCAAAGTGTCGGAGGAAGAATTGTGTCCCCGCCGGCGGTATGAGAATCTTAGACAGATTCATCCGTTCTCCGTTTTCCGGCGGGCCATTCACCGCCACAATCCAAACCCGTTTCAAGAAACCCGCAAACACAGCCCAGACCCGCCTCGAGACCCGAACCCTGGATCGCAAGCTCGATCTCCTCGCCTTCCACCACCGCCGCCTCGCCCTCGTTCTCGGCCTCTACAACCTCCTCTCCGACAAGAAAAGCGGCCCCTTTGTCTCCTTGCAGCGTCTTTCCCGTTGGGCCCCACACGCCGGCGTTAATACCCTCACCGCCGGAGAGTTCGTGCGAAAATACCCACACGTTTTCGAGGTATTCACTCACCCTGTTAGAAGGAATGCGTGCTGTAAATTTACTTCCAAGTTTGTGGAATTGGTTAAGCTGGAGGATGAGATTTTGAGTGATGTGGAAGATATGAATGTGATTAAGATAAGAAAGATCTTATCCATGTCTGTAAATGGGAGAATTCATATACATGCTATTAGATTAATGAGAAGGGAATTAGGATTGCCTGAGAATTTTAGGGAGTCCATAATCAGAAAGCATGGTGAGATATTCAGGATGATAGATTTGGAGATAGTGGAATTGGTTGATTGGAATGAGAAAGAAGGGTGTTTGTGTTTTTCAGCAAAGATTGAAACTTGGAGGGAAGAAGAGTACAGAGAGAAATGGTTGTGTGAGTTTGAGACCAAATATGCATTTCCCATTAACTTTCCAACAGGGTTTAAGATAGTTCCTGGGTTTAGGGAAAGACTAAGGAAGTGGCAGAGGCTCTCCTATGTGAAGCCATACAAGAAAATGGAAAAAGTTCGAGTGCGTACGTGTGGAGTAGACAAGTACGAGAAGCGGGCTGTGGGCATTATCCACGAGCTTTTGAGCTTGACTGTGGAGAAGATGGTGGAGGTCGAGAGATTGGCTCATTTTAGGAAGGATTTAGGAATAGAGGTTGTTTTCCGAGAGGTTCTTTTGAAGCATCCTGGGATCTTCTATGTATCTATGAGAGGGAATACGCAGATGGTTTTCCTAAGGGAGGCTTATAAGGGGGGTTGTTTGGTTGAACCGGATGCGGTTTATGATGTTCGGAGGAGAATGTTGGAGCTTTTGTTATTGGGTTGTCGTAATATTAGAGAGTTGAGAAAGCAAGAGGAAGAGGAAGATGTAGAAGATCTAGAGTTTGTAGTTAAGAAGAACAATGCTGGGGTTATGAGAGATGGTGATTTTGTCATTCCAATTTTAGACTCTCATTCTTGCAATAATCATAGTTTAGATATCGAAGACAATGGTTCAAGGTTGGACCTTCATGAAGGCAGCTAAATTATAGGATTGGAGGAATGCATCAGAATGTTTGAATCCCAGTTGAAGGACAACCGTGTAATCTTGGTGATTGCCTGTTAACCTATGCTATTCTCACCGCTGTTATGTTGAAAAGATTATGAATTATGGCTTTTAAATTGTTAAAACTGCATTTATGCGCTAGAATCCTCACAAAGGATGGAATCAAACACAAATACTATAGACGATGTAGTTTACATCTAAACAAGCTAGAATTTCCACCTGTTGTAAAGTAACCCAATTGAAATAGATTATAAACGATGCAACATATAGAAGTTCAAGTAGCCCCTTATACAAATACAAGTCAAACCAAGCTGAACTATGAATATTAAGATATAATAAAGTCGTAGCACACTGAAACCAACTACTGTGTCTTAATCAATCTACCAATATCCTTAACAGACAAAAACAACTGCCATGAGCTTAAGAACTAAATCACACAAACATGTGCAATTCAGGTCTTGAGAATACATTGTTCTCCTCGTCCTCCAGCACCGGATAAGCAGCAACGAGGGCATCCTGAGAACCAATGTAGAGTGAGTTATAGATTTTCCAGTATACTTCTCTAACCTTCCTAGCAGGATGGAAGAGTCCCTGAAGACAATAGTTCAGCACAACAGCAGCTCCCAATGCCACCCTCATTCCTTCAATAGCTTCCATCACAGCATTGATAACGTGTGGCGATGTCTCAAAAATGTTGGGCCACACATAATTCATCAAGTGGACTAATGCATCTTCACATCCTAGACCTGCAACTCCAAGAGCCATGTGTTTAACAGCTGATGCTGCAGTTTGTCGATGGACCAAATCCCTGTCCATGAGGGCATCCTCGAGCAATGGAGTCACCGCATATATGTAGTCTTTTCCCATCTCACCAATGTATTCAAACAAGAAAGACAGCGACTTCAGAACACCATTCTGGACATTTAGCTCAGGCACACGGTATTCGTTCATCAAAGCAGGCAGAACGGTGAAAGGTGAGCAAGTTTCTGCAACAATTGCAATGGCCACGGTTGTACACACACGGTTTTGGCGTTCTTGAACCTTGAGGTTGTTTAATAATGTTGCAAGAACATCTTGTGGCCCGATAGCCTTAGCGATATAGCCGAAAGTGTTCACAGTGGCCCTACGGATACCCTTCTTGTGTGCTTTGAGCATCTCCAGAAGCTCAAAGCAGATCCTCATCCACTCCCTTGCTGGCACGTATTCAGGTCCACGATCAGCAATTCTTCCAACAAGATCGATACAGTTCTCTTGGACCTTCTCATGACGATTCTTCAGTATTGGTGTCAGACGAGGAAGCAGATCCTTGATAGGTGGAGTCATCTTAGTCATACCAATAACATTGACAATGGCCTTGATCGCACCCAAAATCGAACCCAGAACTTCGGGATATTCCTCCCCCAAGTACTCGTACAATACGACACCAAGGTGGCCCATCAGTTGTTCTTCTCCACACTGTTTCATAACCACAGCAATCCTAGATATAAGATCCGCTGCTTGTTGTCTCACTTTCGCACTCTTATTGTTAAGCCGCCATTTTATAGTACCACATATCTGAGGAAGATATGGCTTCACTCTCTGACCAAGAGAGTTCACAACAGCACCAAACCCATTAAGCATAACGTTGGCATCATCACTAGTCTGCTCTTGGAATGCATAGAGGATTCCATCAATTAATAGCTCTTCTAAGCGAGCATCAATATCAGATGCCCCCAAATTCGCAACCACTTTCTCAATTGTTTCCATAACCATCCTACGGTAAGGCTCACTTTCATCTTTCAGGTCTTCAACAATTCTACCGACTATATCAGCAACACCAACTTTGTTAGCTATCTCCACTGTCGTTTCAACAAGCTGTTTGTAATTTCTCCTGTCCAAGGCCATTCTACGGACCCAGAAATTACGGAAAAACTCAGGAAGAATGTCATTTCTAATATAATCTGCATCCACACCTTCAGTACTCACACACTGCTTCACCACTTTCAGCACAATCTTCTTCATTTCTTCATCTGGCGACTGGAATTCACGGATCAGAATGACCATAACTTCTTTCGTATAGTAGCTAGCATACATAGCATCCATGAGTGGTATAATAAAACCAATGGCCTTAAGAAAAGCAGCCAAGACTTTCCCACGGTGGGTTCTGATACCCTTCCACAGAGGCTTCAACACCGAGTCAAAACTTTCGATACCATAGGGAGCAGCAGCCTCAGCAAGAGCAGCCAAAGATAGAGCCGTGATAGTTCTGACTTTCTGATTTTCATCATTAAGTCCATGCTCAATTATTTCAACAAGGGACCTCAAGTGCGGAAGAACAGCACACCCTATTAAAATAGCAATCTGCTGAACAATCTTGATACCAGTGTGACGAGCTTGCCATGATTTCTTACTCTGACAGACAGCTTTCAAGAATGGCAACAATGCAGGAATCCCAAGGGCAGAGGCAACAACACTAAATGCTCTCGCAGTAGTGTTCCTAACATACTCATCAATGTTATCAATGTCTGGACGCATTGCAGCAATCATAGTGGCCAACCCAGCTGCCTTGCTTAGATTTGAGATGATCTCTCTTCCTTCTACACGAGCATAGTAATCCTCATCAATCAACAGTGGCTCAATAACCACCAAAATTTTGTGGACATAGGGGCGAACCAATTCATCCAACTTGTAGAGCACCCTGTCAATAACTTTTACTAACAAGTGTCTCTCCTGGTCTTCCAATGTGGGCTGCATGAGCAGTGGCAGAATACGGTTAAACAGAGGCCCAGCACCAAATTCCCTAGCCTTGTCTGTGAGCTGTCTCAAAGCAGTTTTCCTCTGCGGGGGAGTGCCATTCTTAACTTTTAGCAAGAGTTTCATGATCTTTCGCTCTTTCTGCTCTTCTGGAGATAGTTCCTCTTCATTGTCTTCATTTAGCAGTGAGCCAAAGTACTGATAATCCTCAGGTTTCATAAACGGCAAACCTCCGGGTAACTCTTTAGGAACATCGAATTGCTGGCCTCGATTTTCTTCTGGAATGTTATATAGAGGTGTCCCCATTGGAGTGGGTGTAGCGAGAAGTTTGCGGGCAGGAGTTCTGATAGGAACATAGGAGGCAGGGGGTTCCAAAATCTTATACCCTTCTTCTGGAAACATTGAATCAAGCTCCTCATCGGTTAAAGGCCTATTCCTTTCCTCAATATCCTTCTCCCACCTCAATAAATTATACTGCTCAGGAGTCATCGCACTTCGCATAATGGCATTTGGAGTGGGAGTAGCCATATCAACACCCCCAAAAGGAGTAACACCGGGAGTATATGCTGCAGCAGGGGTGGCACCCGGTGTAGCACTACCCATAGTAGCTGGAGTCTCATCCCACCTTGACCTCTGCCTTTTGGGAGTTGGAGTAGCCAACCCTCCCAGCTTAGGAGTAGCGTCCCATGCCATTCCTGCAGGAGTTGCTCCAGGTGTAACCCCTCCAGCTGGAGTTGCATCTGAATCGTTCTGTCGCCCAGGAGTTGGAGTTTCATCCCATCTATTTTTCCTTGAAACCGAGGGTGTTGCTTCCCCAACTCTACCAGGTGTCGGGGTTGCATCCCACCTCCCAATTCCAGATGTTGAGTCAGGCAAATCCCAGTCAGATCCTGCCTTAGCCTTCTTCCCTGTAGCATTCTCATCCTGGGACATATCCCATCTATTCCTCTTCTTTGGCTTCTCTACGTCTTTCTCCTTCTCCTTCTCCTTTGCCTCCTCTTCTTCCTTCTTCCTTTTAGCTATCTCCCTCTTCACCTCCACCTCTTTACGCTTCAGTGCTTCTTCCCTCATCACATCAGCATACGTCCTCACCTCAGGACCAGGGGTGTTGTCCTGAAATGCATCATGTCTTGCAGGAGATATAATCCTATCTAACCTCTTCCTCCTATAATCATCCTCTCGATCAATAATCTTACTTGGCTGGTTAAAACCAGAAACTTCATCACCCTCACCACCTCTTAGAGGCTCTTTGAAAAACTGTTTTGGGGCAGTAAAGGATGCCATCTTTTGAACAATCGCATTCTCAGTTACATCCAAATGATCCTCATCCTCATTCACAGGTATAGATTTATCATAGCCATCAAACTTGTTAGCACTGTAAAGTTCAGTGTCAAAAGTAACAGAAGTTAGTGCAGCAATGTCCTTCTCCATTTTTTGCCTTTCTTCTTTGACCTTCTGAATCTCAGCATCGACATCCATTTTTAAGATCCCAAGTTGCTCTGGAATTGAAAAAACGAAACCCTAACCCTAACCCTAAATTTGAAGTCCTGACATAAGAAAAATTAACAAAGTATTAGAACAGAAAACACATGAACATCTAAACTACAACTCCAAATCTCTAACAGAAAAAAAATAAATCAAAACACTTGTATATGAGTGAGATGCATATATCAAATAACGCCACATAATAGTGAAAGAGAAAACTCGCTCTTTAATCAATTGCCCACAAGTTGGAAAAACAATATTATACCACCAACCACCACACGCAAAATATATATCATACCAACACTTACAAACACTAACCAGTATCAACGATCTGTAAAAGAAATAGAAGAAATCAACAGCACGATGCTAGGGTTCTACGAGGTTTCCAATGTATTAAGATCTTTTTTCTCGATGTTATTCCCGGAAGGATTGAACGGAATCGAGATAAGGTGCATCGAAAATTGAAGGAATGGTAAAGAATAATCATAAAAAATTAAAATCGACTAAAAACACCAAAAATAATTGTTGCAAAACAGAGATTGATGCAGCAAAATCACCATATCCGCTCAATATACATACGCATGAACCTAGGGTTTCGAGAAATTAAAAATTTTAACTGACCTTGATTTGGGGATTTTCCTCTGAATTGTGAGAGCGAATTACCGATATACGAATAAACCCTTATCTCGCTTTTGGAGCCTGATATTTTAGATGCTCCACTTGGAAACCCGACCCAACAATACAATGAGGCCCAGTTACATTGGGCCTTATATTAGGTCTGATCCATTTCTGAAAAACAAATTTATATACTTTTTAGCTGGATGGTGGGGTACAAGGTTTCGATAGATAAAAAAACAAGGAATAAGGAAGTCCACTACAGAAACTGGGATCAGCCCACTACTATTGTATTAATTAATTGGGCCATTCGGCTTCTAGCCCAACAAAATATCCTTCCATTTACATTAAACGAAATTTCATTATTCCATTAACATGGAACAAATAATAATATAAATTTTTTGAAAAGTATATAATTCTATAATTGCAAGAATATTACTGAAAATACAATACACCAAATATTTGGAAGTTTAAGGGCTTTAATTTTATTTCCCAAGTATTTTTTTTAAATTGAATAATTCAAACAAACTTTTTTTTTTTTTTTCTTGAGACACTCTCTTATGAGATCAGCTCACTAATCTTAATCGTAAAATAAATCTTATCAAGAAGATTCGAATGTCGATTATTCATTTCAACTTAAACAGTCTCATCCAAGTTTTTGTTTTTTTACACGGCACATAATCTCCGCATAAGCTCAAGGTTATTAAGAGCATTACCAAATCCTTGCTGACTAATCAAATCTAGAAAAACCATGAATTGGATTTGGTTCAACAAATCCTAGCCATAAAAGTTTCTAAGAACTTATCAAATCCCATTTTCTTCTTTGAACAAGAATCCTTAAACATGTATGATTGATTCAAATTCAATGCAAATTATTTGTCTCAGAAGGCATATTTGTGGTGCCTTCTATGTTGTCAAGTTGAAGCATTTAGTGGGGTGGTCAAAATGGTTAAAAATCTATGGAAAAAAAGAGGGCATAATTAAACAGCTAGCCTTGATTTTATCTATTCTATTGAGAAAGAAGAAGGAAAATTCATTTATCTTTATGAGTCAAGAAGCCCACTTACACTTGCTGCTTTAGACCAAGTCAATCCATCTTGATTCTAAACTTTATATAGATGTACAGTTGGGGTAGTTAGATAGTCCACCATGATAATATTATCACTGTGATATTCTCCTCTAGCAAAAATCTTTATATTAAAAAAAAAAAATCTCCTATCTAATCTTAATTTTATTACTCAAATCTAATCTTATAGACTATATAATAAGATCCTTATATGATCTTATAAAACGTTTAAAATTTATAGGTTGCTAAAAAATGTTTGTAAAAGTTTTAAAATAAGATTTCATTTTTAAATAAGATGCTAAGGTTTTGTATGTTGTTTTTCAAGAATATCGAGACTTCATCTTATTTCTTAAATAAAATAATTTTTTTTCCCTTACAAATTATTTTAATTTATCATTTACATTACATGATTGTCATCAATATCATCTTATAATAAGTTTCATCATTTATTTTCGTGCTAATCTTAACGAGTCATTTTAAAGTAATATAACACATCTTATAAGTTGTAAAACATCTCGTGAGATGTAAGTAGTGGATAGATTAGATCATGAAGCTGATAAGATGAAAGATAAAATTAATATTTTTTAATGAGTTAATGGCAATGATACTTTACTCTTTTTAATAAATTAAAATAATAAAAGATTAAAAGTAGAATAATGAGATCATAAGATGGTAAGCATGAACTCAGGTTAGGTACAAAAGAATGTGATGGCAACAGACGGAAAAGGTAAAAGCGAAAATTATTAAAATTGCAAAGACTTTGACATAGTCAATGGCCACGTCACCGCGTACAGAATCCCCAGCCACAACTTGTTTAAAAATAAATATATTTTCTTAAAGAAAATTAAATATTATTATTAATCTCTTCATTCTGCGTGTTTTTTTTAAACTTATTCTAAACTTACATTATCTAATTAATTAGAGAAAATAAATAATCATCCGAAACTTGCAAATTTTTATTTATTAGGCTTTTTTTTAACTACTTTTTGTGTTTATAAAATTCTGCACAACGCTAATTTATAAACTTTTTGTAAACATTTTTTACAATATTTAAAAATTTATAAAGTCCAAATTAATCGAAATATGTTTCTTATTTATTAATCGGAATATTAAACTATGCTCATTGCCTTTGAATCTGCAATATGAATAATTTATCTTGATATTTATCACTTCATCATTCTCAAACAACAGTCGTATTTTTATATTATTACAGAATCAAGATTTTTATTCGGTTTAACAAAATCTCGAAAATTTTGATTAACATTCCTAATTAGCATCACCTATTTCAAAATTATTATAGATATTTATTTCGAATAACTACTTTCTTCAATAAATTTGAGAAGCAATAAATCCACATCTCACCAAAATTTGGCCAATTCAACCGTGGGTCCCACATATACAAGCAACTTTACTATTCCTTTCAAAGAATAGTCAATATTGGATAGCAGCCGTCAGATGATGGGCTTGCGAATGTTGGACGGTAGATCTGGTAGTTATTAAAAGTATACGCGTCAACGAGCTGGAAATGACATTAAATGGTGTGCTAAATTGTGGGTTTCAATCATACACACAGGTTTTCTATAAGGATAAAAACAAACAAATACCAATGATTTAAAACGAGAAACAGTAAAAGGAGAAATAGCTTCACAATTCAATTTTTGAATTTTATCATACTAATCCCTAATTGTTATAATTGCATGATTTAAAATCAAACCATTGCAGGGTACTTTATCCTGGGGAAGAAAAAAATCTTAATGCTCTATCGAGTTTATTCGAGTTCAATTGAACAAAGAAAATTATTATAGTATATATCTTACATGTATTGTATTTTATTAATCATAATGTAACGTGTCTTAAAAGTTTTAATCTATTTACTTTAGAACATAGAGTATATTAAAAGATTTAATGCAACAATTGAATAAATCATATGAATCGAATTTGTGGGGATTTTTGTTTGTTTTGCAAAAGTAACGTGAGTGCTAACGTGTACCAGCTCAATAATTTGTACCTAATAATATGCATATGTTGCACCCATGAATAGATGAACTATTTTGTTCAGGATTTTCAGAGAGTGGCAAATTGGACTAATTAGGTGTTTTGAGGGACAATCTATGGTGACAAATCGTACCAAATAATGGATACAATTATACAAATGATGTAAGCAATTGAAACTATATATGGGTACGAAATTGACATATTTTTAGAACTTTGAGGGTTATTAAAAATGATTTTAAAGAAATTGTAGTCAAGTCAACCTAGAAAATGACAAGACAGTACAATCAAGTACAGCATCCCTTGTTTGACGTTTCATTCTATCAAGCTGGAAATAAAAAATACTAGTAAAAAAATGTCATATTTTAATTTAATTCTGTATCTTTCAGTTAAGGAAAAAAAGTTATCAATTTTTCAAAATTGCAGTTAATCTTAAATTTTAGAATTTAACAAAAAAATAATCACAACTTAACCAACTATTACGATTTGGAGCACACAATTATATTCTCTTATTATTTGATTTCAACTGTCAAACAAAATAGTGTGTTGTCAAATTGTAGTAGTATTTTTAAGTCGTTATTTTTATATGTAGATGTTAAATTTATGATCTCTAAAAATTATAATTGTAATTTAAACTGATGTGTTAAATTCATGATGGTTAAAAGTCTTAATTAAATTACAAGTTTAGAAAAGCGGTGATTTTAATTTTTTGCTAAACCCAAATGATTTGGGATTAAATTACAATTTTGAGAATTGTGGAGATGTTTTTGCTATTAAGCTTTTATATTTCAATATCTGGCAGCATTCACTAGAGAGGTGCGAGGATAAAAATTTAGAAGCCAGATTGCACTTCTCTAAAATAAATTTTTCAAAACGATTTCAAAAAACAAATTTTCATGTTATTGTTCTGATTATTTTAATTAGTGGCGAATAGATTACACTTAGCATAAGAGAATATATATTGTAAATTTATACATGCATGTTTATATAAGCACATATGATATTAATTAACTGACCATGAATACTACATTAAATACAATAATTGGCTAGATTTATACCAAATCTTGTTTGAACGATTAAGTCTTCCCAACACTCGTCATCTAGGCACCAAATAATCTATATAATATGTAACAAATAATTAGCTAGGGTGTCCATCGATTTACCACAAAACATATTCTATTTTTTATGATGTTTTATTATTAATTATATCTTACTTTGTCTAGATATATTATCTATGTAATATATTTCGGGAAAAAAATTCAAAACCAAAACATAATAGAAATTAAAGTCGTTTATTCAAACTATATTTGCACCATAAGTTATAAAGATAAAAGCTACGAGTTCAAATGTCATGATCAATTATATATTAATATTAACAGTATCTTAAACAATAATATAAGGTAAGATCACCAACAATGAAATTGATCGTTTAAGTTTTTTGTAGAAATTTAAGTTTAGAGGGACCATTTAATTTTCCAATATAAATTGTGAATTTGAATTTAGCTGCAGTGTCAACTATGATGTATATTATTTTGACAATTCGACTATTGAATATTATGACGTATGACTAGTTATTAAAGGTGACAATCTGTCATCTTGTCTTCTCAATTCTCATTAATATCATTTTCGATTTGTCACTATATTATTATAATTATTATTATTTTATTTAAGAATAGTTTTTCTCTTCCTTTTTTTTTTTTTTCAAATTATTCAATTACATTACAGCTAATGAAATGAAATTCATTATATATTCATCTAGTTATATATGAATGAAATTAATGATGAATATTCAATTATGCACAATGCAACCTGATCACATGATAAACTACTTTTATTATTCGGTTGGGTTGGTAATTTAATTATAAAAAAAAAAAAGCATAAACTCATTGGTTTTGATTAAATATATCACTTTTAGAACATTTCTTGTTTAGCTTATATTCCCTTTTTTTAACAATTACTTTAAGTGAAAATAGTAATTTATGACAAAATTGACAAACTTTGTCACCACAAATTTAGATATCTAAACATTACTTTCTAGATGGCCTAGTGGTGCCCGGTTTGGTTAAACCGCCGGTTCCGGTTCCGAACCGGTGGTTTGGAAAACCGGCGGGGGTCTAACCGGAACCGAACCGGGGGATGTTCGGTTCCGGTTTGTAACCGGTGGTTTTCCGGTTGTTTTTTTTTTACAAAATGTATTCACATGTTAAAAAATACACAACTTTGTATAAATATCCAAAATTTACAACTTACAAAGTATAAAACACTAAGTTTGAATTTAAAAAAATCACAACTTACAAATAACGATTAATCGGTGGTTGAATTAAAAAAAATTAAAACTTACAAACAACAAACTTCTAAGTTTGAATTTAAAAAAATTACAACTTACAAACAATAAAAAAAAATTACAACTTACAAATTACAAATTGAAAGAGGAAAAAAATGAAAGAGCTTGAGTTTCATTCTAAGTTTGAAAGTGAATATCAAACTTAGAATAAAATTGCCTACGTAACCCTAAATTGAATTGGAGAATCAAAGCCCACGTAGTTCTTATTTCTTACATCTCTTACTTGTAATGAGCAAAGAATGTTGTGTGGTAGATGATGTGTCTCAAAGAAAGGAGGACATAATAAGACGTGCATCTAAGACACATCTTATTATCTCCTCCTTTCTTTGAGACACACCATCTACTACACAACATTCTTTGCTCATTACAAGTAAGAGAAGTAAAAAAAAAAAATGAAAGAGCTTGAGTTTCATCCTAAGTTTGAAAGTTAGAATGAAATTGCCTACGTATCCCTAAATTGCCTTAGGGAATCAAAGCTCACGTAGTTCTCTTACCTCAAACTTACCCATTAGTTCCGGTGGAGGAGGATGTGTTGGAATCGTAGCCATACTCGTCGGGGCCATCGTCATCAAAGACAGATAAATCTAGATGTTGTTGACGTTTGTTTGCTCGAACCCAATCTTCAAGTAGAGTAATGTTTTGAACATTCTCTATGGTCAATCTTGCCCTTTTTGGATTCAACATATGTCGTCCTTTGGAGAAGGCGCACTCGACGGAAACGTTGGAGGCGGGACTTGCAAAAATCTCCTTTGCAATATGACTTAAAATAGGATAAGTGTTGATCCTCTTTGACCACCACTTCAAAAGATCCACAGAGTTTTCAAAACAAATAAATTCAAATGTACAACTTAAATATGTATCTAATTCTTGTGTGGGATTAGACCCCCTAGCTCGTTTTTGTGTTCGATTATCATAAAAATAATAAAATACATTAAGACCACTAACATTATATGGATTATGTGAAGAACTACTACTACCACCTACATTTTGAGCACCTAAATTATCCCCACAATCATCCCCTAATGAGGTTTTATATTCTTTAAATAAATCATACAAATAGTTTTTAGCTCTAGCTGCAACTTCTACATAATTTGGAACATAGTCAACTGCATCATAATCGGATAACAAAAAATGAGGGAACAAAGCACTATAATACATGCGTAATAATTCCATTAGACCATCTTCTCTAATCCTAGGATCTAATAATTTAGCTATTAAAAATATATCGGGAAGTTCGTGACAATATTTTAACCATTTTGTTTTAATTGCTATAATAGTGTCACCTATAATAGGACATGCACAATATTCATTCAAAATTAAAGCAATTTTAACACAATGATCTAAGGTTAATGGAGAAGTATGATAATAAGTGTCACTTAATTCTCTAGTGGCTTCTTCAAAAAATTTTAAAAGTTGAATTAAATTAATGCATGCATCCCAAGAGTTGCTATTCAAATATATCAATTCATGTGAGTTTTCTTTATAAAATTCAATTAGCAATTCTTTATAATTATAAGAATCTTGAAGCATATAATAAGTTGAATTTCATCTATGTTTTACGTCCAATATAAATCTCTTAACTTCCATTCCATTATTTTTACAAAATCTTGCCCATTTTTTATGTCATTGTGTTGATTTAGCAATTTCATGAATTGCATCCGTAATAGGTGAGATTTTATCATGCAAAGCGGTTAATCCATCTTGTACACACAAATTCAAACAATGGGGTACACAACGAATATGAAAAAGTTTACCATCTATTGGAGGCCTAAAAAATTCCATTAATGTGGGTATACTAGCAGTGTTAGGAGCGGCATTATCATAACCAATCGAAAATATTTTTGTAACTATATCATAATCATTAACAATTTTTATTATTTTTCTAGCAATAGCTACGGAACTATGTTTTTCATCAAATTCGACATAGGCAATTAATCGTTTTTGCACGTTCCATGCATTATTTATCCAATGGCACGTTACTCCTAAATAATCATGGTTTCCGTAAGGATCTTTCCACACATCACAACAAATAGATACTCGTTGTGTTAAATTTTTTAGTTCTCCAATTAAAGCATATTTATATTCACCTACAATTTTTTCTATGTCACGTGTAACAGTATTCCTAGATATTCTTCTACTAGCGGGTTGAAAAACTTCACAAGTAAATTCTTCATAATCATCGTCAGTTGGAAATTGAAAAGGAAGATGTTTTTTAGCAATCAATTCGGCCATTCCTTTCCTATGAGTTAATTGACTAAATTTATGAAGGAAGTTAGGGTCGTTACCTCCGATTCCCCCACTAGAATCGGCATTTTGTCGAGGAAGATGGGTTTGAGAGCGGTCATTACCCATCTTATCCGGATGCTTCTTGATGATTTGGTTGTTGAACGTTCCGTAGCCCCCTCCGGCCTTGAATTTGTAGCTCTTTCCACAGTAGTTGCACGTCACCGTGAAATCCACGTTCGAATTTGATACTTTCTCATTTTTAAAATGTATGGAGAAAATATCACTTCGAAGTGTCGAAGTGGTTCGGCTACGTGTGTCACTCTCTTTAGTTGGACGGGCCTCCGGCTGCTCCTGCTCCTCCACTTCGGCAAAGTCGGCGGCGGTCGAAGGTCCGAGAGCCTCCTCCAAATTGGCGTACTCCTCACTCCAATGAGAGTGAGGAGTGTATTGATCGATAAGATCATCGACTTCAACATCTCATGGTGGAGGCATAGGTGCCTTTCCTCGGTGAGAAGAACCGGCGGAAGAAGAACCTCTTCGAGACATTTTCGATTGAATCGTAAATTGAGAATTGAAACTTTAGAATTGAGAATTGAATTGCAACTTGAGAATTGAGAGAGAATGTTGGAATGGTGTGAGGATTGAATGGGGGATGGGGGTATTTATAGAAAATTAAAAAAAAAATCGCCGGAACCGACGGTTCGAACCGTCGGTTCACAACGGTTCTCAAATCTCGATCGCTGATCTCCAACGGTCGAATGATCCTGGCGTGACACGTGTCCAACGGTAACATTTAAAAAAAAAAAAGGCGGGCCGGTTCGAACCGGTTTCGAACCGCCGGTTCCGGCGGCAACGGCTCTTTTTCGCCGGACTCCGGCCACAACGGCTACTTTTCGCCGGAGCTCCGGTGGACACGTGGCGCTATCTCATTGTTCAAAAAATTAAAAAAATAAATAAAAAATAACCGGAACCGCCGGTTCACGGTTTTAGAAAACACGAACCGAAACCGAACCGGCTGAAACCGGTTTACGGTTCCGGTTTGGAACCGGGTCCGCCGGTTCTGGTTTTTTCGAACCGTTGGGCACCACTAATTAAGGCTTTGACCCGGCAGTCATCTAGCGCCGATATTTGATTAGTAGAATAATTATATTTTATTAGAGAAATATTTTTTTGCTAAAAGGGCATAGGTATCTGCACATATAATTATAAGTTCTTCCTTCATCAACCCACCATTCAAATAGAAAATAGATTACAAAATACATTTTGTGTGACAGAGTTCTATTATTTTTAAAATCAAACTCATATGTGGATTATGGGTATTATGAATTGAAAGTAATACTTCTCGCATGATGAAATTCGTGAACTGATCTCACAAAAATTATATTTAATCATAAAATTGTAATTGTCTGAATATTCTAGGCAATATATGGTTTTGTATTTAAGTGGAATATCTTCAAACACACATACTACTAATAAAGGTCGTTAAATATGACATAAATACTAAAACAGTATGAAAATTATCTTCATCATCAATTTAATTAATTGATTATTTTCCTTATGTCAATAGTATATCATGCTTATGTCACTACTAGTGAATAGTTGGCTCTCAATGAGATCTATGTTGACCCTGATGATAATGCGTGAGCACATGCATACGCTACAATCTACATTCCAACGTTAAATACACTTAAATAATTAATTTTTATATCATACAACAAAGGAAATTTGACTGATAAAGTCAATTTAATTAACTAAAATAGTATTATTATCAAGATAACACGTCGACCCATATACCTTCACTAGCAAGTTGATGTATAAATAGGACAAAAATAGAGAAATCTCGAGACCCAAGTCAACCTAAAGCTGTTACCGAATATGCTCGCAATATTATTAAACTCTCTGATCATACTTTTGACTTCAGTAAGCATTCAATGAAGTTTTTAATTCTTTTTTAAAGAAAAACTTACAACAATTTGAAATTTTATATGTTGAAAAAAGAATTCGATTTCAAACAATATGATCTCGAGATGATGCACAATGAAATATTTATTAAGAACAATTTGATTAATATTTATTATATGTTGAACGAGTCCCGTGGGCCATGAAATATTTGTAGAGAAAAAGATCACGTCTCACATTTTGAGATCAATGCTTGGTGTGTGTGTATATATATACACGAATATATTTTACACACACAATGTTGAAATTTGTTGGTTTTAATAGATAGTGGCTATAAATTTAATTTTGAAAGAAGTAAACATTACATAATTAAATTACCTTTCGAGTAGATGATTTTAGCTTATTTGATTTTTCAAAATGGAATTATGATGAGTTATAAATAAATATATGAAAAGACTTAAATGGCTTATCTCATATTGTGCATTTACTGATATTGGTTTCATTATTTAATAACATAACACTTAACGTGTAGCGTCCCCATGATACATATTCGTTTAAATTTCTTCATTTAAATTATATAATTGTTATTACATCAATTCCGTAATTTTATTTATACGATCACTTCACGGATATAAATTTATACAACTATTTAATATAAGGTTTTTTTGCAATTGATGTGTATCAAATCAAAAGGAAATATCTAATGTGTTTATGTCTGTATCAGTTTGGCAAACGAACAGATGTCCCAATATTATTGTTAGACAGTTAACGAAGTAAATAGCGTACAGTGTGTAGCTGGGCAACAAATCTCAATTTATATTAATTAATTAAGTATAAACTATAATTAGTACTACTAAGTGATAGGCCACCAAACCTGGTGTAAGCTTTGCTTAATTGACTAATTTATGACGGGTTTGGTTGCGCTAATTAATTACCTGTATATATATATATATATATATATATATATATATATATATCAATAAAGTAGGTATTCAAGATTTGTTAATGTATTCTGCCCAATCTTATTTAAATGGTTTTTTTAAGATCAGATTTTGTTCATCATTATTATTTTTTTTTTTAGCTACAATTCAACATTTCTTTTAAATTTGTTTCTTTCAATTAATTATCCTAAAAGGCTCTCTTATTTTTCCAACTTACCATAATTTATTATTATTTTTCATCAATACTCAACCTGAATAAGGGGATGATTAGAGGAGGAGATTGTTTAAAGACATTTTTATCTAATTTTAATAATTTTTAATTTATAATAAAAAATGAAAATTTCTTTTTACATAGAAATGAAGTGTTTATAATATTGTACTTCTCCGCTCCTAATTAAGTGTTAGTAGAGTTTTTTTTATCATAAATTAAATATATTCTTAATTAATTAATGAATTTATAATTTAAGATAGGCAAGTAACTCAAATTAATTTCATCAAAAAGATTATATGACATTTGTAGATTTTAGTTAAGAAATCAATAAAAATAATTTGGGAATAAAGTTGTATAAAAATCTGAAACCACACCTAATTGAAACCTCTAAAACAATACTTAAAAAAATGAAGGGTGTATAAAATACTCCCTCTTATCTCATTTAAATGTTGTTTTATATGTTTAATATTGTTTTGAATTATTTGTCTTTTTACCTATATTTTCACTTTTTTTTCTTTCAAAATTTACCTTCAATCATTAGTCCAAAATTATTTCTTGATTATCAACTTACCTTATTTAATCTATTTCATATTTATTCTACAACATTTCTACAATCTTAGTTAATTTATTACCGGCAATAAGATTTCTTAAGGACCTTCCTTTTTCAAATTTTAATATTTCTTAATTTATATATTAGGATTTTTAAACCTCTGATGGTTCCAAAAAGGGAATATTGAATATCCGAATTTCTATTTTTCATTTGAGAAAAAAAAAAAGGCTTATAAATTAGATTGCTGAAAATAATGTCATCAGCTCAAATACACACAAGATGGAGGAATATAACTCTTGTGAGAATATTTGATGGTACGGTATAATTAATTCATAACTTTCAAAATAGATATTAATAAATGAATTTGTATAGTGAGATTCAACTTCAAAGTTACATCTACTGTACAGAATCATATATTTATTTATAGGAGAAAAATTAGGAAAAAGTTATAATTCAGGGTCTTTCAAGAAACAATTAGATAGAAAATATTTTAAAGCAGCTAAGGCATAAAAAATTCATTTATTAGATGCATTAGCACTAAGCAAAGCGTCAATATACTTTGATCTTTAGACTTGACTACAGACCCCAAACTTTCAAATCTGATAAGTATGAAGTTCCAATTTGGAATATTTTCGTTTTACTTGTTCCTTTTTACCACATCAAAAAATGGCCAACATTTTTTGAATACAAGCAAAAGCTATGTATATTAAAAAGATTTTAAAATTAAATTTTCATTCCACCTACCACAATACATGGATCCCTGTCACAAGACTCACGACAATGACCTTAAAATCCCAACGGCATGAAAATATCGATATCGGTGGAAATATCGGTAATTTAATTTTACTGAAATATCGATGGATATATCGATTTCGGTGAAAATATCACCCACTTTTTTTTTTAAATATGTAAACTTTGTAAAAAAATTGAAAAATATATCTAATAGTTTACAGAATATTATAACTAACATTCATACATATATTGAACTTAAATTCCAAATAAAATGATATGTTTACAACAAATATAGAGATAAACTATTATATAAACGTTGTCTGTTAAGTGTTAATTGTTATGATAACATGACAAATTTTGTACAAAATTAATACATGAACTAGTAATAGTTTGAACTCTTATGAGGTTGAAATGAATTAATATATGGACTCTACTCTTCCACTAATCCATTTAAAAAAAAAATCAAAATTTTCAGAAATTAAACTGATATTTGTACAGCTGATATTTTGCTGATATATCGTATATCGGCGATATCCGCCCATTTTAGCCGATAACGATATATTACCGATATTTTAACGAAATTTTCCAGCATCTCATTTTTCTTTCGGTATCTAGAAAATTGCGATATTAGCACTGAAATATCACCTTTTCATTCATGATTGCATGTCACGCTAAAAAGATGAAATCAGGAATACTCTAGTCGAAACACAGAAAACCCATTATCATTTTCAATTGTTATATAATTTTTCTACATTTTATTCTCTGATTTAAACCCTTAACAAAATGAAAGAGATGAGACATTTGATGTGAATTTAGAAAGAACTGTGAATAATCGACTCCACTTTCATTGAGCACACAACAGATAACAATAATTGTAACAAAAAAATACTTATATAATCCTGCTCTTGATCCGTTCAAGAAATTATAAATTGGGTGAGATCTTTTGCTGTTTTAACACTGCAATCATTCATGATTAATGCCAAACTAAGTTGACTTGATTTGAATTATATGCCGAATCCAATAATAAAATAAATAAACCACGAGACAAGATACATTCTTACAATCAACCACCTTATGGTATTTAATATCCTCACACAATTGCAACCATTATTATGCCTCTTTAAACAATTATGGACCAACAACAATCATTAACTACCTCTTTCTTCTTTTCAGATTTTCACAATTATGCAAATCAATGTGAATTTTTTAAAAAAAACTTAAAAAGAAAAATCAAAATATAACCCGAAATACTTGTTCATATAATGATGGAAAAAACATGTAAGTAAATAAAAAAAACAGAGTTCCATCCTTACACGGCATGACCACCCCTACCCACAGATATTAACAGATCTTCCCATTTTACCCCTCCCCCATTTTTTCCAGGCTAAATGGAAACCAAAAGAAAGGTAACTAAGATTACATTTTTCTCCATAACTACATCACTTTCCACGACTCGAGAGTGGGGAAGCTACAAAAAGAGTCGAAGTCAAGCCCCGTCGCGCCCTGAGCCATCATCGTCGACACCGTATGCGGCTGCGCCACCATAGATGAAGCCGAGCCATTCAGGAAGAAAGCCGACGTGTCGAGTGTTGGCAAGCCACCACTCAGTTGAAGCCGGTTGATTGCCCTCTGAGGCTCCGGCTTCAGCACCGGCGCCACCGGCAGCTGCCCGTCCAAGCCGCCGAATCTCACGCCGGTGACTTGCTGCACCATCTGCCTGAAATTAGCTGGATCCGCGTTGATAAACGTCGTCGTCGCGCGCTTCGACGCCCGCGACTTCCGCTTGGTGACCCTGCCGCTTGGCGGGACGCTCCGGCGCGGCTTCGACACCGGAGCTTCGTTTTCGGAGCCGCCGGAAGGAGTCGGAGTCTGAAGCGGCGCAATCTCCGGCTGTGCGAAGAGAGACTCCACCATTTCGGCCGAGAAGGCGTCGCCGTCGGAGGATGTGGTGGTCGAGAACGATTTCTGCAGAGCCTTTGTTAGGGTATCGGATTCCTTCGTGAAGATATCGGAAATCCAAGCATCGGCGAATGTCGGGCGGAAGAACCACGGCTGTTCCATCGTCATCAAATTATCGGACGCCATTTTATCCCCCAATCGAACAAACTCGCCCTCTCAATAGAACAGGTACAACAGCTAAAACGCACAAAAAAAAAAAATTCACTCAGAAGAGGCAAAATTTGAGTAAGAGAGGAACGATGAAATGATTAAGCCATGAAAATCAGAATGATTTTGAAGAAGATGGGTAAATGGTAGGGGTTGTTACAGTCAAATACGAGCTGTTTTCAGGAGTTCCTTTGGTGCTTGAATATGGGAGTGTATTAGAGAGAAAGAGGAGAGAGAGAGAGAGAGAGAGAGAGAGGAGGTATATGGAAAGAGGAGAAATGAAGAGGAGGAAGGGGGAATAAATAGGGCGGTGGAGAGAGGAAGGAACCGCGTTGCTTGGGACACGCGGCAGGCAGAGATGTACGGATAATTAAACCATGGTTTAAAACTGATTAATTTATGGAACAAGGATATTTTGATTGTAGAGAGTAATTAGCAGTATATTTTAAGTAGCTACATTTGACGGGGTAGTGAAGCCGGTCTCCTCGGCTCCGCTCTTTCTCGGCGCATAACGCCATGTTTGGTTTTTCCATACTAAATTTCAATTTCGGTTTTATAAATTGGATATAATTTATATATTATCTCGCATGTAACATCTATAATCTATCCTCCATTTAATATCTATAAATCATCATAGCTGGCTATTGATTATTAAAAAAAAAAAAAAGAAATTTAAGTATCAACCACTTATAAAAGAAGAGAAATTACCACAAATAAAATTTCATTTTTTTTTCAGATAATAGAAATTTATCTATTATGTCCTTATCTTCTGTAAAAGAAAAAATGTTAACATGTTCACAATTGATATATTTCAACGAGTTTCTAATGATGGGTAAAAATTACATCTTTTCAAATCTTGTGTCGTGAAATTAATAGATATTTTAGATATTTTGATTTAAAAATAAAGGAAACAAGATTTGGTAAAAGCCATTTTTGATACATAAGTATTACTCCCCCCGTTCCGTGATAAGTGTCACACTTTCCATTTTTGGACGTCCCAAAATAAATGTCACACTTTACACTTACTAAAAATGAACATTATAATAATAATATATCTCACTACCTCTCTCCCCCCACTTACATTATAATAATATATCACACTACATCTCCCTCCTCCCACTTACATTATAATAATATATCTTACTGCCTATCTCCCCCCCACTCACATTTAAATACAATAATTCTTAAAAATAGGAGCGAACAGTAAATGTGACACTTATCACGGGACGGAGGGAGTACATCAGTCATAAATGTAACTAAGTAGCACTAGAAAATGTGTTTCTATAACTTAACTACATTTGTACAATACTAAATTGATATGTTTACCTCGTCATCATAGATATATCTTGACGTGTCACAATGATAATATATAATGTATAATTATAAATTTCATATTGTCTGATGTAAGAATTATGATCTTCACATATTTGTAGTTGGCACATAAATGATGGACATTTGGCATTTATAGTCATAAACAATCCGAGTAATTTATGATTTTAATTTCCACAATAATCTTTACCACTACTACTCTACACTAATGAAATTGGGTAACCTATATTATCTCTTAATAGCTCGAACTATATAAAGGCAAGTTATTATGATTCAATAATCTCAGGCTCACCATAGTACTTATCAAATCACTACTAATTAAAGATTATTCAGGAATTATCACTATTTCCTTTTTATAGTTTAAGGAACTATTATTATTTAATTTAGTGTATCCAAATGGGGGAATGGGCAGTGATTATGGAATCTATTACAATCTAATCCTACAATAGCCTAGTGTGGGGCCCAATGGGTTAAGCCCCATGTGGTGTTCCCTTTCATCCCTTTTATTAATTATCCATCTAATTTCCGTGTGGGTCCTAAAGAATCTTTTTGAATTAATTCAATACTTTCAACAAAATTGCCATCTTACTTTACCATCATTATAAAATAACTTTTTTTGCAAAAAAAGAAAAAAATTGTTATCTTTTATTTTCCTTTTATTTTTTAATCACCGTTTTCATAATGAAATGACATGCGTGCAGATTTTGAGTGTGTTAACTGTATTTTGTCCAGGTTTGTTTGACGTTATTTCAATTGATATTATTTTAATTTATTAAATTTCTTTAGTTTTAAATGGAGATGATTTAAAAAAAGAAAAGGAAAAAAGGTTTTAAATGGAGATAATATGCTGTAGATTAAAAGGATGAAAGAATTTGGTTATATTAATCATAATTTAATGTAATTATTCACTCAAAACAATTTGATGCGACCTAAATTGGGTGTGATCAATATTGAGGCAAAAGAATTTGAATACGAATTAACTAAATAAGAATTAGAGCTATTATCGTTTAAAAAATAATATCTTGTTTTAATCATTATGTATCTAAAATGCCGACAAAAAAACTCAAATGGAAAAGAAAAAACAATATATATTTTTTATTAATATTTCTATTGCATATAAATTTGAATGTACTTGTGGAATAGGGAAATGCTCTCTCATGTACGGTGATATATATGTTGATGTTTTTATTGGTGATATGCGATGTATTTATTTATATGTTTGCGATTATAAATATTTAGAATTAACTCTTTGTAATATATATTACACATTAAGGATACACAATAACGTAATATGATGTTTAAGATATAATCAATTAGATATATTTTGTTACTAATATAAACTTTTAAATCATGTTTATTATCATATATCTTAAAATATATCCATCTGATGAAGAATATGAACACTTTTAACATATATAACAATGAAAATGAAAAAAATGATTATAACAAGAGCATCTCTGACGGTTTTATACTAAAGTGGTGTAAGTTACGTCTGAATTTGATGCAAGATAAACTTACTTCCAACCAATATTCACCAAATTTGAATGCAAAAAAAATAGATATTTAAACGATTTTGGTTGGATCGGATCGGAAAACTAAAGTTTTCCCTATACACAACCCAACTGATTAGTATATAATCAATACACATCAAACACTATTCAAATATGTTTTTCATTAAAAACACATATCCAAAAATATTTCTAGTTTCCACATGAAAATCAATATATACATAATTTTTCATTTGAAAATAAGAAACTCTCAACATCTCACTTAAAACAACTTCAAATATGTTTGGTTTAGCTTCAACCGAAGAAAAACTATTCCAACAAGAATGTGTTTGGAAAACCTTTTCTAATGGGTATTTAAGAAAATACATATCCATTTCTAATAAAAAAAAAAACACACACACACACACTAGAAATATATTTCAGCGTTTACACAAATCACAAATGTCGATACCATCCCAAATTCTCGTTTAAACATAAAAAATATTCAAAAACCCACTGAAAACAGTTCCAAACAAGCTCATGTAAATTAAGCTGTAATTAATTAAAATATTGGGGATAAAATTTATAATTATGGAGATAATTGTGGATTGGGTAAATGTAGGGTTGCAGATGGAGGAGATAGGGCCAAAGCCTGGCTTTCTAGAAGGGGAAAAAGGGTCATATCTTATTTTTGATATTTCAATTTTCAAACTCAAAAAGAAGATGGCGCCATCTATGACGTCATCGTGATGTTGACATGACGCGAGCGTGACATAAGGGCAAATTTTGTGTTAAACAGATAGGATTGACTACATAGTTTGATGCTTACACAGTTACACCGAAAGCTTGTTTTCATTATTCCCAATACACGGACAGGCTTGTAGCCCAAGACTCTACCTCCTCGGCTCGGCTCGGCTTACCACAACCTTTCTAGCTTCCACTGCTACTTATATTTATTTTATATTTAATTTAAGAAGTTTATTTTTCTAAATTAATTATATTTTTGGCACCAAAAAGATAAAATTATCCATCAAAAGGATCTAATACTTAAAATTAGTACTTAAAAAGCCACAAAAGTAATCTGATGTTGCGTCACAGAATTTTAATTTCAATGTCGCGATTTTATTATTTCATCTTTTTGTTTCATCAGTCATATTTTATAACTATTTTAAAAAATTAAAATTGCAGGATGCCAAACAAAATCTTAATTCGGGAGTTTCAAATTTGCTAATTTCATCTTTTAACTTTTAAATTGATAAATTTTATCTTTTAAGTCCCAAATTGATAACTCATTTATCTTTTGAATAATGAAAGCATGATATTTTATTTTTTAAGCCTTGATTTGATAGTTTTTTTCCTCAATGCAGGACTCGTATGTTTCCACGATTTTGGTATTCATTTTTTTTTTCTTTTTTATAATATATTTTTGGTTTTGTTGATTGTAGTTAGGATTGAATTTTCATTGTCATTTGCTTTTGTAATCGTCATCAACAAACATTATTCAATTATTAGAATTATTGTAATAAAAAAAAAACGCCAAATATTTATTCGAGTCATTTACATGTATTAGTAGCTCACATTATATCATGACTAGTTCGATTAAATTAAACATGTCATCAAATGTGTATTTTTTAGATCAATTAATTTTAATGCTTAATTTGAAGGAAAAAATAAAGTAGAGTGACTCATGGATTTTTGACAGCTCGAATTTCTATGCTTGGAAAATGATAGAAGTGAGCAACACGAGTGGAATTGAACATATACAAAATAAAGCGAGATCTAATTATGGAGACGTTTAATTAGGTGTAACTTAATGTTTTTAATAATCCAATTTTCACACTAGACTAACAAGGATAATACAGAATTGATCTTTTATTTATAGGTGGACAAAAAATAATGTGTATATGGTTCATGTGATAGGCTACATTATTAGTAGATTTAATTTTTTTAATTTTTTTATTCCAACCTCATTCTTTTCATCTCTTTCTTTTCGATGTTTTTTTAATTACAATAATTATTTCCTATCTATTGTATCATGTATCTTGATTTTCATGCGATATATGATTTAGTAGATTATGAGATAATTGTTATAAGTGAAACCAAGTATAAGAAAATTTATGAAATTGTAAGCATATAACAATACTGTCATAATATTAACGAACTCCAATTTTTGTTATATGATTTCTTAGTGGTGGACTTTTCAAAAATCATATATTAGAAAAGACGACAATCCAAGCTAATAACAAAATAAAAACACTATCTGAATAAGTTTCATTAATTGATCACAACGATATGGTGTAAATGTTATACACCACCATATATATAGGAATAGAAAGAGAATCATTTTAATACTAAACGAGATCGAGCCAGACACCCTTTTTAAAAATTAAAATAACCTATATATACACACTCTCTAGTATATCATTATTATACACAAAATTTAAAGTAATTAAACAAAACATAAAACGAATCCCACTCACACAATGTATTCCTACTCGATGAATTGTTCATACACGTTTCAAATTATGGACATTGCTCTCATTATACTATAATATTTAAACAATTTCTTAATCATGTTAACATTTTTATGTATTATATTCTTATGTTTATTTTTATTTTTAAAATTCGAATCAAATTGTCTTATAATCCAACACAATCCCACGTTATGATTTTACAAAATCTAGATTATAATCTCTAACATTATAATCCTATCAAGATATTTTCTATATTTATAAAATAATAAAAATAGAAAGCCCAGCTACAGTAAGTTAACAGTGACAACACCAGTAGTAATGCTAATTTGCTTCAAGATTGAAGCTGAAACGCGTTTTCTGAGTTTTGTTTGTTTGTTTCGAATGAAACTTTGTCTGCCTGTCTGCTTGTCTATTACTCACTTCTTCCTTAATAAGTATGAAAGCGTCTTTCACTTATAAAATCTGTCTGTTTATTTCCAGAAAAATAAAAAACTACAGCAGTAAATATTGACCCAAAATATCAAATATTTAATGCACGCTCTACACATTTTGAAATTTAATTAATTTCAATAATTGCATCAATTATGCACTCATTTCTCCAATCATGTCACTGATGATTAATCACTAGAAAATTTACTGTTGATTTTCACCTTGTGTGCATTTCTATATTTTTTTACCGTTCATTTTTGTTTCTATTATTTTTTGCCTGATGTGTTTCGTTTTTTATGTGTGCATATATATGAATGACAAAAATAGCAGTGACAATTGTTAATGTTGAGAGATAATTAATTGTGGCATTGTCGAATCTAATATATGTGATTAATATTGGAAGTGTTATCCAATTACTTATGTGGAGCCACTAGAGTGTTGTTTCTCTATCAACCATCTGCAAACCTTGTGTATTGGCATTTTCCTTGGATTTCCTACGAATTGCCACGAAATAAGGTACATTAATTTGATATGACATTTGCTTGGACAATAAATAAATAAATATATAAATATATCCGATTTTTTATTCATTATCATATGGCTAATTATCTTATATATTATATATTAGTATAGGCCCGTGTAATATACGGGTTTTAAAAAGAATTGAATTAAACATAGTAAAATAGATTTTACTATACCTATTATATTATTTAACTCACCCACCGTTTTTTTTTAATTTGCTTTTTATTATTTACATTTGTAACAACTCTAAACTTTTATTTTCAATTAAATGATAAAAAATGAAATACAAAATTTCACAAATAAATTCCATAGTTTATTTTAAAGCATATATTCAAAAATTTATTTGATTTCAATAATTAATAAGTTTAAATAATGATTTTCAAGTTGCCCACCTTTATTTTAATTTTTTTTCTTTTGTATCTATTTATATTTTCTCTTTACATTTTTAAATTTAAAAAATTTCAAATATATAATAATACCTATCATTGAACTTAAATCTAATCAATATTTCTATATTATTTATTATTTAGTAATAATAATATTTCTTATCAACATTAAATTTGTAGCAATTAACTAGCATATTTAATATGAAAACATTATAGGTTTGCCATGTGGCACTTTGATCTTACTTTTATATATATATATATATATATATATATATATAAATTAAATATTATTATTATGATACACATGTTATTATGAAGTGATATACAACAATGAAACAAATAGAGAATTTGAGTATATATATATGTGTGTGCGCGCGCACGCGCGCCTAGTTAATTATGTGTTGATAAAAGAACGGTTCGTGGATTGCCATGTTGGATGTGAACAAACAAACAATTTCTTTTTATTGCGAAAAATAATAATAATAAACATAAATAAGACCATCGTGCCATAATAAATAAAAGTATTATAATGTTTATTGTATTGGTACATATAATCACTTATATAACATAAGATCAATAGTAAATTAAAAGGCGTTCATATGATCACCTGAAATTAAAGTACTGCAAATTTATGACAATTGGAATTCATTTCTTCCACTTATAATGAAATTATATGGACGGATAAAAATGACTGATGTATGAAATACAATTAATTGTTTACTAGCGACCAAAATACTAGGCCGTCTGAATCTTTTGTCCTACAATCTCATCATGTTTGTATACCATTATTGAAATGATATTGTAATTCTGATACTTTATCTAACTCATTAATTAAAACGATTATCGAAAATATGTTATTTTCATAATAATTTATAAATGGATACGAGACTGTATGACAGAGAATTACATTCAAATAGGTGTGTAAAACCAAAGAAGAATGTTAAGGTCATCTACCCTCCTCAAAAGCCGCGAACGATCTCTTGCACGGCCCACTTCAATAGGAAATTGGGTACACGTGTGGCCTTTTTACTTTAATTAAAGCTAATGATCGTAAGCCCATTAATAATTAAAAGTTAAATCTTCCCTTTTGCCCCCCCACGGTAGGCCATAATAACTCATTAACAAATTGCAATATCTTTCCTATACAATTTAATTGATTTACATTTATGATCATTTTTATAATGGGAGAACTTTGTATCAGGTTTCGTATTAGAGTCTATAGTGAGTCGGTAACATGTACCATTTGCTCGAGTTGTTGGATAAATATTAATGATAATGACTATTTACTACGTTAAATTTAGGCATTGATAGCGAACACAATAACATTTTAAATTGAAATCAAGTAGTTGCTAGTTGTTACATATATATAATTGAAAATATGTACGAAAATAGACACAAAATGTGCTGAATATGAGGGATTTAAATTGGTTAATAATTTCGAAATACAACGTAAATCATGCAGCCTTTTCTTATTGGTTTTTCTGGTTTTCTATTTCTTCAGGGCCTACATAAACTACACAAAGGGGGAGAAAAAAAAAAAGAATCAGATCAAAAATAATAAAGACTAAAAAAGTGGTAATGGATATAAAAGCAAAAATAAAATGTGATGGGATTATATATTAGAGGAAATCTTTCGGATCAAGAAAAGGATAAAGCAGAAAAGAAATATGCACGAAAAAGAAGTCTCTCCACCTCACTTTGTTTTTCTTTTTCAACTTTTTGGAACATTCTTACTAGTTATTTATTTATTTATGGGGATTATTCTTTTTTTGTCTTTACTAATTTTGTAACAAAAATTTTGAGGTTCGTGATGTTAACATCAATGACATTGCAAATATACATGATATGATATTACAAAAATTTATAAAATCGTATCATGAATATAATTTTTATAACAAAATTTGATTGTTCATAATCCAAATCAATTTTTACAAGTTATTTTTTTTCTCCTCAATATGAATTGACCCATTTCAGGAGAATCATATTTACATGTTATTTACGTATAAGATGGCTTGCTGATCAAGGAGATTATTTAACTTTTTTTTTTAATAAATAATGTAATTAATTATTATCACTTGGGGTAATTTTATTATTAATGAGAAAGAGATATAATAAAGTTAAATGATAAAGAGACAACTATCTATTTTATTTTTAAAAGTTAGCATCAGAGACGATGTGATCATATCTTCTTATTTCCGTTGCTGATTTTGTTCACATTTTACCTTGAATATTATGAAAAAAATAACTATGGTGATTTAAAAATTATAATATACTACTCCCTCAAATTCAAGATAACCTAAGAAATTAAAAGACTAATACACCCTTAAAAATCAATACCAGTCTTATAAAGTAGAAGGTTTTTGAGGATAGGAATAAAATAATTTTGGAATAAAGTTAATCAAAGTATAAATTAACAAAATAATTTTGAAATAAAGTTAATTTTGCAAGCTATTTTAAAAGAGATTCTCATATGTTTTTTTCACTTTTTTTTATAAATATAATATTACAATGTTTGAGTAAATAAAATTATGAACGCGATCGCAATTTTGCAATACTTAGGGGCCGCTTGGTATGATGGTGATGAATGAGAAAAAGAATGGTAATGATAGTAGTGAGGAATGGAATGAATAGTCTCTTTAAATTTGTGTTGTTTGGTTTACCAAAATTATTTAGGAATGAAATCAACTTTGTTATTATTATTATTATTATTATTATTATTATTATTAGTGTTATTATTATTAGTATTATTATTATTATTATTATTATTATTATTAGTATTGGTATTATTTATTATAATTATAATTATTATTTGTATTATTATTATTAGTATTATTATTAGTATTATTATTAATATTAGTATTATTATTATTAGTATTTTTTTTATTATTATTATTATTAGTATTATTATTATTTGTATTATTAGTATTATTATTATTATTATTAGTATTATTATTATTATAATAATAATTATTATTAGTATTATTATTATTATTTGTATTATTAGTATTATTATCATCATTATTATTATTATTATTATTATTATTATTAGTATTATTATTATTATAATAATTATTATTAGTATAATAATAATTATTATTATAATAATAATAATAATTATTATTATTATTGTTATTTTAGAAAATAAAATTGTGGAATGAAAGTCATTCCTTAGGAAAACCTAAGGAATGACTTTCACACTTTGATTCCTTAGTTTTAGGATTTGGAACAATTTTTGGAGGAATCAAAGTCATTTACCAAACACTCATATGAGGAATCAAAGTCATTGCTTGGTTGCAAAGTAGGCTAAGTAGCTAACCAAGCACCCCCTTAATATTGGATATTTGATCTGGACTTGAACTCTAATATATATTTTTAATTTTTCTAAATAAAGTAACATGAAGAAAGCCCAGCCCACAAGAAGCCCAACCTGTGCAGATCTCAAAGCCTTCAGAAATCTGCGGCCCAACAAAGGCCCGATTCATTCGAGTCTACCGGAATCTCCGTCTGGAAACTCCACTCAACCGGAAAAACTCTCATTTCAGAATACTCACAGTTGAATAATCGGTTTCCTTGCCAATTTGGAAATGAGAGCTGTTGCCGATCTTTGCCGAAGAAGCTTAAGCGGTGTTCTTTGGAGAAGCAGTAGATTGTACTGTACGGACCAAAGCTCTAGAGTCAGAATTTTTGACCGCAATCTCAAGCGCAAACAAGTTTGATGCTACTTTACATTTCATCTAATCTTTCATTCTTCAGAATTATGCTTGTTGACAGTGTAAATTGCTTTTTTCCTTAACTAATTACTTTATTTTAATTTAATTTGTACTGTGTGTAGCGGGATAGAGCTGCTTGGTTGATGCGTCCTAAGGATTCTCTGCTCGATGCAGTTGCTGAGAATTTACTGGATCGGTTGGATGTAAAATTTTTTGCACAATTTTCAATTCATCTGAATTTTACAACTTTGATTCTCAGTAAATAATGTTGAGCAAAATATGTTTTGTATGTAAAACATAAATGATACAGTAGGAAAAAAAGTGAAAAAATAAAAAATAAATAGGATTGTAGTTATTTATCGAATATTGTGGCAGGTTCTAAGGCACTCCTTCAGAGGTTTTTATATATTTTGAAGGACTATGATTTCAGGATATGCCTTGAAAACCACTTATGGTTGTTCTCTTATCCTTGTAGGATTGTAAAAAGATGTTTCCTACAGCATTGTGTATGGGAGGTTCTTTGGAAGCAATTAGGCGTCTGTTGCGTAGACGTGGTGAGAGTTAATATTTGTTAGTCTCATTCTACCTGTTATTTGTTAATTGGGGATGCTATTTAACTTATAAGTTGGGCTTTCTCAATAGTCAAAATACATTAAGCATTAATGCTGTCTTCTGATTTTTCAGTTATTTTTATTATTTGGTTACTAATTTGAGCTGGTGTTTAACTCTATTTGAAGTCGTATGAATTCTGTTGTCCTGATATAAAACATTTAAGAGATTATGCAAGACTTGTAGGTCATGCAGGGTTGATCTTGTCTCTCTCATGACCGTTGAAACTTGAAAGGATGGTGAGTGAATCGATATGCTAGAATTCAACAGAAATCTAAACTGGCAAACACTTTATGACCATGTCAGTCAGTTGGATTTCTCTATTTCACATGAATCTGTATCTTTTGGATCAAAGAGTATTTGCTTCTTATGAAAGTTAGCTCCTATTCAAAGTAATGTTAATAAAGAATTAAAAGAGATGAGTGTCAAATTACTGTTCTGGAAAGTCATCCAATGCCTTGAAATGTCCAGTACAAAATTTCTTTCTCAGTGTAAGAATCATCACGTGGGGGTATTTTATGTACAAAAATGTCTTGAGCATTAAAGTAGATTATTTTTGAAAAATTTCCTGTTATGGTATTAAAAAAGAGGAAGAAAAAGAGACCACCTACCCTGACATTTACCACTCCACCAACCAGGGTTTTTTAACTGTCCTTTCAGGTGGCATTGAAAAGCTTGTAATGATGGATACTTCATCTGACATGGTGGAATTATGCAAGCAGGCTGAACAAAATTCGCCAAACAAAAATGTTGAAACATCCTTCATTGTTGCCGATGAAGAGTTTTTGCCAGTGAAGGAAAAGTATGTGTAATATGATCAGCATTTCTGTATCTTGTAGTTTTTAATACTTCGTTCATTCATGATTAAAAAAAAGCACGACTTAGTTCAAAATATCTCATTGTACTTGTTTAGCTCTATGGACCTCATTATTAGTAGCTTGGGACTTCACTGGACAAATGATCTTCCTGGAGCCATGATACAGGTTTCTAATTGTTCTTCAGCAACTTAAACTTTTGTATCATAATCAATTTCATCCCAAATGGTTTTCTATCAGCTTTTATTGTTTCATGTAGATGAGTATAGCGTCCTGTTATTAAAAGCATCATTTGCTTTATTCTGATCACTGCAGAGTAAGTTGGCTCTTAAGCCCGATGGCCTATTTTTGGCAGCTATTCTTGGTGGAGAAACTTTAAGGTACTTCTTCAAGTTTTTATGTATTGGAATTCTTAGCATTTTATGAAAGGCATCACTAACTTTTACTGTGTCTTTCAGAGAGCTGAGAATAGCATGCACTGTAGCACAAATGGAACGTGAAGGAGGCATCAGTCCTCGGTTGTCACCTTTGGCACAGGTATTTCTTAACCAATTGCATTCTATTTATATTGTTCACCAGGATCATTTAAAAATTGTCAGGTGTTGATCTGGATGACTGGTCTAGTGATCCAGGAAAATCTTGAGAATGTTAATGCTCAGGGAAAAAAAAAAAAAAAAAAAAAGAAAAGAAAAGAGAGAAAACCTTCAGTTATGCTTCATCAAACAATAAATCTCTCACAAAGGTTGATTCTGATTCCAACCTAGTTTTGAGCGATTTAGCCATTAGATGGTGCAACTAGGCAGCTGGAAGGGGCTACGATGATTCCTAAAAATAATGTTTTCTTGTAGATTATAAATAATCATTTGTCAGAAGAAGCAGTTCTTTACTTCCACACTTGCAATCTTCAGCTACTGACTATACAGTGGGTTGTTTTTGGCATGCTCAGTTATTTAAGGCATCAGTAAAAATTAATCTCTTACTTTTTTCTTTTAAAACAAAAGCAATCCCTTTCATATTCAAACAAGTAGCCATTTAGGTAGTAGTCCAAGTTATTATTCTACTAGGAGATACTTACTTCTGAAACTTGATCATATCCATAGTTGGCATGGTATTAGGAGATCACACTGGACCTTTTTTATCCTTGTGACTATCTAAATTTTGATGAAGTAAATATTTGTATTAGCGTAATTGATGTTCATGTGGATCAATGAGTTTGATTCTTATATCTGTTAGCTAAAAACTATTAGTCATAACTCAAAATACACAGATCTTCTATAAAATAGCTGTTACCGAAGCTGTTCAATAATGGAGTTCTGCCAAGAAAGTGAAAAGTTATGTTGTGCCTATTTACATGTAAACTTAGCTTCTGCAATATAATGATGCATGTGGCAGTCTCAGATTTCTTTCAAGTTTACATATTTTTGCATTTTTATGGTTTAGAAGAGAACATTCTTAGTTTGATCTTCTAGGTACGTGATGCAGGAAATCTGTTGACTAGGGCAGGCTTCACCCTACCTGGAGTTGATGTTGATGAATATACTGTGAGATATAACAGTGGTACGTGATATGCATTGATGGTTTATGGATCAAAGCATAAAATTCTACTACATCAGATAATATGTTTTGTTACGGGATTGTTATGAGTTTCAATCCTAAAGGTGATGCAGTTAAAATCCAGTTTGATTGAGAAACATGCTTGTAGGTCTTTGCCATGTAACCTCAAGTTTCTTTCATGGGACTGAATTTTTCATTAATCTTGCTCTCATAAAACTAATTATTCTAATGTCTAAATAGTTAATCTGCCAAAGTGATGATGCTTTTCAATTGACCTATTCACAAATAACTATGTTGGATTGGTATTACTCGTGTAGCTCAGATGCAGGCAGTTGTTATTGTTGGCATGAAACACTACACAACAGATGTTGAAGACCTTTCTATATAGCAGATGTTCTTTTTTTTTTTTGTGAAGTTACCCTGCTGAACTTCAGATTTTAAAGGAATAGTTTTGACATGAAAGATATTCAACTAAATATAAACAATTTGTCCTTTGGGATCAAATGTCGAATTATAAACTCAAGAATGTGATCCACAGTTCTATTTTCTTTCCTACATCTGTATGTTGATTTATGTTGGTCTAGTTTCTTCCATCGCTTGACTACTTACTTTCAAGCACTCAATTTTATTCACCAATGATTTTAGTCATTTCTTGAACACTTTGATGTGTTGTGAATTTCTCTTCCTTTGTTCTTTGTCAGCATATCGTGGATTTTGACTGAATTTGATTCATCATGTCATGGTATATAAATATTCTTGTTAGTTCCTATCTTATGTGCAGTCTTTGCAGCTCAGATTTAGCCATTCTAATTTTTCTTTCTTCAGTTTTTCTCCACATGCTTTATCATTTGAACATATGCATGTATGTGAACTCTTTGAACCAATGAAAAGAGATCCCATGGAGGGTAATTATGACCAGAAGGAAGCCAATTTGATTGGAAATCATTAATTTTATGTTGCATAGTCTGTTTTTGGGAAAATATAATGATTGATTTACTCTTTCCTTCAACGTAGCTCTGGAGCTGATCGAACATCTTCGTACTATGGGTGAAACTAATGCTCTGTTACAAACAACCAAAGTAAGACCCGTTTATGGTTACATGTCTTGGAATTTTATTGATTTTCTTCTTGTATGTTCCCAAGAAAAAAAGGACATGTAGTATCAGATTTTTTACTTCCTCTCTAATATTTCATCCAAATATGAATCAGAGTTTGACAAGGGAAACAGCACTCGCTACAGCAGCTATATATGAGTCGATGTTTGCTGCAGAAGATGGCACCATCCCAGCAACATTCCAGGTGACTTAGAACACTATATGACTCCCAACGTTTCCTATAATGTGTTCAGAGTTGTTAATTCATACATCTCATACGTTGAACTAGTTCTATGGAATAATTTAATTTCCTCATGTTACTTCAACTTTTATACAAACTAAAGGTCATCTGGTCATATTACTTCAACTTTCAACTTGCATCAGTTTCACTTACACATGCTGAGATTACAAAACTTCTCTGGAAATGAAGACTAGGTGTCTTCTGTTTGAGGCTTCAACATGAAGCTGCGGGTATCAGTATTGAACTAAAAGAGATTTCGTTCAAAACCATTTTGTCCTTCATGCTTTTGAACCAAAAAAATGCATTTGCTTTATTTATTTGTTTCTTTTGCCTTTTCAAATCTAAGCACTGCTATTTCTTTTGGCACTAAATTACAACACTACCATGATGTTTGACCTATCTGAAAAACAAAACAACCCATTTTATTTTGAATCTCCAAATGTCCAAACACCCTCTCAATAGGTACAATTGTAAAATAGAAGCAGACATCAATTGAATTATTTGTAAATTACAAACATTATAGGATTTTTATAAATAGATCAAACCTCAAGGGTAGTTTTATAGTTATCCCTTCCTTCTTGCTGCATGAACATGAATATTTCAGAGGTCATATTGTAATGCATCGATGAGGTCTCATTTTAAATGATGCAATAGTATATCGTCCTTTGGAACCATTGCATTACATGAAAACGATAATGGATCGAACCAAACTTTACTATCCATATTTATATGCTCAAATATCTTGTTGTTTTAATCCTTGCTGCCCTCATGTTAGTTTCATAGCTTGATTTTCAGGTAATATATATGACTGGATGGAAGGAGCACCCATCCCAGCAGAGAGCTAAGAGCAGAGGATCTGCCACGGTATCCTTCAACGACATCCAAAAGCAATTTGCTGGAGAGACTTAGCATCGACATAAAGGATGACATGTTCTACACTTCTATAAGAGTGTAGTTTTTTACGGGACTTTAGGGTGTTCTTATTTTTGCCTTCTGCTGGGTTTTTTCTGGTAACTTTTAATCGATTATCCGGTTTAATCAACTCGAAATGCAAATCAAATTCCTACCGGGTGTAACAATGAAAGGCTCATTTTGGTATAAAAATGTAAAAAACTACTTCAATGCATTTAAGTCGTTCTGCATACCACTAAAGATGTCTCTAACCGTAACGAGAATTCTCAAATATTCAGTAAAACATATAATTGTACTGTCTTTACTCACTGACATTTCTCTCAAATTGTAAAAATGCAGAACTTAATGTGAGCCTAAGGTTTGAGAGACTGGGAAAGAGATTAAATCTGCGATTTTGAAAGCTCATGGGAACTAATGAAGCAAAGAGCATTTTCACAATTTGGGAGGGGCATTTTCAATATATTAACCGTTTTAAGTATAGTCGGTGTTTTTCTTTTCGTTTCGTTTTAGGTGATGTTTAGCTATGCAGATTATGCATGGAGTAATAAAGGATGCTATTATTGTTGCATTGTTTATTTTTCGTCCTATCTGATGGAGATAAATTGTCTCTCAAGTCTGAATGTTATGTGTAGAGTTGTTGGTTCTTAGATCACATGTGAGGTAAAGAACTATATTATTATGAAATAATTAATCCTCATTTAATTGTGTGTATATATTTCTTTCTAATATCAAGATGGCAGTTCTTGGTAGATATATTTAATATTAACTTCTAATTAGAGATAAGGTCTTGATGTGATGCCCTCGAATTAATGTTATTCAAGTTAAATTTTAAAAAAATTTAGCGTATTTTTTTAATTTGTTTTATTGGTTAAGTTGTTTCAGAATTTAGTTGATTTGTTGGTTTTTATATTTTTTTCCCAACTAACATTATGAATATATATTATACATGTATGTATATACTTGAATTATTTTTAATTTTATTTTTTAATTCTACATTTTAGATTGAATCTCATAATCTTATTATTACTATTATTTGCTGACTTTATTTTTATATATTTATTCTTATTATTACTTTATTCTATATATTTATCCGTGTTTCATTTCTCTCATGTCAATTTTGCACAAAATTTTCTACAATATCTATAACTATAAATATAAAAAGTACTAATATTGAAATCAAACAAATGTTGATAAATATTAAAATTCAAGATATTTGTATATTAGATAAAAAGATAAATATATATATATATGTATATATATATCCTTTGATATTTATGATTATTTTAAAAAAATACAGTTAGGAAATTGAAAATATTAATCATATATTCAAATATATATATAAAATAACAAAATGATTTCTAATTGTTTTCCCAAAATAGTATTTTCCCTCCAAAAGTCAACATTTCAACATTCTATTTTAGTTTTTATTTTTTTATTTCTTTTATTCACAAATATATTTTCTGCATATGGAAACTTTTTCAAATGTGGAATGTTAGTTTCCTTATTATGTTGTGCAATGTTAAAAGAATAATGGAACAAATAATTTCATCCTTATATCATGGTAATAAATTCCACATTTTTCAAAAATTGATTTGCACATGTAATCTTTGAATAATTTTAATATATAAATTCAATTTATGTCATTTGTGTAAATAGTGGCAAATCAAAAATTTTGCCATACATAAACATACAAAAAAAAAAGGTTACCTACATATACATAACTTTTAATAATATATATATATATTCAAATTTTATTGTATATATATATCCATACATTTTGGATAAGAATAGAAAACAATGTTATTGGGATATTTATCAAATTTTGATTCTACATTTAATGAGAATTTATATCAAAGACTTGATTTTTGTTAAAAAATATTATAAATTATATATGGATAAAAATAATACTACCGTCTCACTAATTTAAATAAATATTTTACCAAATCACTGTCGTAAAATATTATGAAGTGATTAGTGGAATATGTAAAGAATATATAGCATGTATGCATGCGTTGTATACTCAGCCAAACATATGAGAAAAGGAAATTCAGAAATTGGCTAAGTATGGGATAAATCGTAATGTTACTTATAAAAGTGTGCTTCAGAAATGCGACTTCAGACAGGTAAGTTGGTTGCATAGTTTAATTTGCAAAATCTCATTTTCGTTTTCTGTTTTTGCAGGTGAACTTGCGGGGCGGTTTTCTCACCCGATTCTCAACCAATTCAAGCGTGGTTTTCAGCTACGCGTTCTATAAAAGGCGAAGATCAGTTCTTGTGTTGGTAATAGTTGCATTCGAGTTTTCTAGAGAGATTTATTTTCTTGCAAAATTGTATTGAGTGTTTTAGGGTTTCAGTTTTGCAATTCTTTGTAAACTCATGTTTTCATATTATTGATCTAGTGGAAAAGATCTCAAAGTGGATGTAGGCTTTAAGCCGAACCACTATAATCCTTTGGTGTTGTGTGATTGGTTTAATTTCCTTGCTTGATTGATTTCTTGGTTGATCTTCGTTTCTTCATCAAGTCTGTGGTTCTGGTTTGCATGTACTTTGCATGTGTTTTTCTTGAGGTCTTGATCGAGTAGATTTGTCAGAATACATAGTTTGTCAATAAAAATACTAAGAATAAATGAATGCTATTTTACCCTTAATTCAACATCGACTTTATTCAAAAATATCATTCATAGTTGTACTCTGGACTGTGCGTAAGTATATGTATGATCATGAATGATATTTTAAAAAAATATTGGGCAATTATTCTGTAAATATGAGATGCAAAGAGCATTTATCCAAATTTTCCATACAAATAAGTTGCAAATTTTATATATTAAAAAAAATTAGAAAAAAAAAACTTATACTATTGCAAGATATAGTTTTGAGGGTTAAATGTTTACTTTTTAAAAAAACAAATTAAATAAGTTTTGAATTACATGTTTTGTGAAGAAAGATTTTCGAAAAGAAAAACTTAAGACTAATTATATAGAATCTATAATAATTCAAATTTTATTTATTTATTATGGTAAATAGAGGTAAATTTTCAGTTTAATTGAATAAGACCAAATGATTAATAAATAAATGCAAGCTAAAAACATTGGACTTGGATCCTCTGCTGGCCAAAAAACCCAGCACCTTGTGCTTTGGTTTTTTTTTGGTGGTTGTTTTGTTTTGTTTTTTCTTTCTTTTGAGTAATAATTTTTTCTTTTCTTTGTTATGTGATTGATTATTACAACAAGTGAATTTTTTTATAATTCTCTAAGTACGTATTATGATATAACATGTTAACAATAAAAAAATAGAAAATAAAAATAAATATTGATATGTTATATTATAATATGCACTTAGAAAATTATAAAAAAAATTCACTTGATGTAATAAATAATCACATAACAAATAAAAGAAAAAAATATTACTCAAAAGAAAGAAAAAACAAAACAAAACAACCAAAAAAAAACCACAGCACAAGGTGCTGGGTTTTTTGGCCAGCAGAGGATCCAAATCCAAAAAGATTATATATACCCAAGATTAATGGTTCATTTGAATATTGTAGTGTAATTTGTAAAGCTCATTTGCTTAAAATTTATTCCAAATTTCAAATGAGAAAATCTATAATGATTTTTAAAAAATAAGTTTTTAAATGGTAATATTACATAAGTTGTACTCAAAACTTTTTATAAATACACATATTACACATGTGTGTGTATATATATATATATTATATTTACATTCCATATAATATATATATTGTGTTTATTAATTTACTATTAAGAAAATATTCTATAACTAAACTATTCTAACATTAATCATAGTAATGGAACAAGGGATTGGAAAAAATAAAAGTATCTACAAAAATAAATTTGACGAGATTCCGCTGCATAAGGTAAAACCTCAACCACATTACTATAGAATTTTTATCTGTTTGAAAAAAATATTAAATACAATTTATTTTACAAATGGATGTGACTTTTGAAATAGGGTTTTTGTCACAATCAACTGTATATTGTTGTTTCAAAAGTTACTGAAAGATATGACTTGAAAAATCTTTATTTGTAACAAAAATGGTCAAGGAAATAACTCAAGTACAATATAGTATTTCAAATTTTGTAAAATATATACTTCGACTATGACATATTCACTTTTGATTAAATTTTATTTTCATTTTTACAATTCACAACAGAATATATATTACAATCATTATAATGTACATGATAATATCAATAATTATAATATATAAGAACAATCTAATTATTCAACAATCTTATAATATTCCTTATGCTAGTTTTAGAAAGTACTATAAAAACTATAAATATCTCTAACTTTGAATTTTCATCAATTTCTAAAAAATTTCTAATATCGACATTCAATAATTAATATTTATATTCAATTACTTTAAATTTATTGAAATATCAATATCAAAATATTGATAGCATAACAATATATATACATTGATATTCTTTGATATTAGTGATTATTTAAAAAAATAAGAAATTAAAAACATTAAACATATAAATTTCTAATATAGACATTCCATATTTATATTCAATTACTTTAAATAACAAGTTCAAACAAATATCAACACGCCATATTCCATATTTATATTCAATTATTTTAAAGACCAAGTTTGATTCTTGACGAAATGCTTAACCTTGAAGAATGGACTGAGAAATAAGACTCAAAGACCTTAAAACAACTTATTCAAATCAAATCCAAATTTGAAGTAGATTTAGTTGAAAATTCGACTCCAAAATCCAGGTGGATAGTTGTCATTGAAGGAGAAAATCAAAACAATTTTGTTACGTATTGTAAGTTTGTAACTCGCAGGTTGTAAAAGTTATTCATTTATCCAAATAAATGTAATTCGTGTATGTTTTTCGTGTTTATTAATTTAACACAATAAGGGCTAATTCGGTAGAAAAATGATAATTAGTTAAGTTTGAGACGAGTTTTATGGAAAAGATATCAATAAAATCAGATAATAAATATATAGTGGATTTTACTCAGAAAATGTGTGTTGAGAATTGAATCGAATCAAAACACAACTGTTTTGGAAATGGAGCCGTACAGAGAAGCATCGGTAAATTTCTCAGATTTGACGATTACGTCGGTAATCGAGAGAGATGAAAGCCCTGACAAGGTCTACAAAGTCGTCGATCGCATCACTGCCAAGACCTACGCTTTGAAGGAATTCAATCGCCACTACGATTCCACCGAACGCGATGAAATTAGCCGCGAAATCGATACTCTGAAGAAATTGGATCATCCAAATCTCGTGAAGTGATTCGAGGTTTACTATGGCGGTGACTGTGTTTTTCTTCTCCTCGAGAGCCTGGATTCTGGATCTCTCAAAATCACGACTGATTTCGACATCGCTAGTTATGGCAATCAAGTTCTCTTAGGGTTGAGATACCTTCATCAGAATAAAATTTACCATGGGGATATCAAGCCCTCGAACATATTCGTCAATCATCTCGAGCAGGTCAAGGTTTTGTATTCAGGGAAAACTCTGTCGAAGACTCTGGCGCTTCCTTCTGAAATTGGAGCAATTCACGATGGATTTTCGTGGGATATATGGAATCTTGGGCTGTGCGTTATGAAGTTGTTCAAGGGTTTGAATTGGTGTTACAGGAATGTTGAATTTGGTGGAGTTACTGGTTCTGAAGGAGTTTCTACCTCATCTCAAAATGAGGGAGCGCATTGGCAAAGAAGCCATCGATGGAGCTGTCAAGTTTCAAGTTTTGTCTTGTGTTGCATGCGAACTGATTTAACGAAGAGATGGACAGTGGATGACCTCATTCACCATCCATTTTTCGAGCAGCTTCCGTTGAAGGAAAAGGTTAAAAATCTCCCTTATTCACCAATGATTACTTTGAATTCTAAGTCTCTGGATTTGCAAATTAGTTATCTTGTTGTAAATTAGATGATATAAATATGCCGAACTGGGATTTCACTTAATCTTGCATACAACTTGTGGAAGTTTTGCAGGCATACAATAATTCTTTGAATAGAATTTTTAATCATTGTGCACCACACCCTTATTGTTTGAAGGAATTTCCAATTTGACGCTGTTGTGTGTTTGCCATGTCATTAGTTGTTGTTTGCTAAAGTAACGGTTATATCATTCACTAACTTTGCAGAGGGAATCTTCACCCGAAACAAGAACAACTTTGTTGACGGAATCTTTTGAAGATATGCTTCACTCTGCCTCATTATCTGAGGGAAATCCGTTTCAAAGATGCATTGACCACTGCAAACTCTTTATTCCAGATTGTGAATTTGTAAAGGATAAATTGGTTCGGATGTGGATTGCTGAAGAGCATATTGAATTGGATGGGACAAAAAGAATGGAGGATGTCGGTAATATGTACTTTGATATTTTGGTTCACAAGGAGGTATTCATACCATCAAAGTTTGACCATCTTTACAAGCAGATGAGCTACAAAGTCAACACATCTAAAGTTTCGAATGGCTCAAGGAACTATGCAAGTAATTTGGATGAGATCTGCGAAGAGGCCCTACATCTGGCATGGCACTGCGAGAGTATTGATCAAAGTTTATTTGATGCTTTGAAAAAGCTCAAACAGTTGCGCACTCTCATGGTAGTTGGGGATCGTTACGCTTTGATCAAGCCATTCCCCAACATCTTTTTGGGCTTACGTCTCTTAAAGACATTGGATTTGAGTGGCACTCATATATCAGAATTGCCGCAGTCTGTTGGGAAACTAGAAAGACTGCGATTTCTTGACATCTCCGGGACTCCCATCAAATGTTTACCTGAGACAACAGATCGTCTCAATTTTCTGCAAACATTGAATCTTAAAGGTTGCTTTGTACTTTTTGCTTTACCAAGAGGATTAGGGAGGTTAATTAACCTTCGCCATCTGGATCTTGACAGTGTTAGGCAGTTGAAGTCTATGCCCAGGGGGATGGGGAATCTAATAAATCTTCAAACATTACCGGGATTCCTTGTGGGAAAGAATGATGGTTGTGGCATAGGAGAACTGAAAAAGATGAATGAAATTACTGGATCATTTTGTATATTTCAGCTTGAAAATGTCTCCAGTGCAGAGGAGGCAAAAGAAGCTGCACTAAGTGATAAAAAATACATTGATAAGCTGCAGTTGCAATGGTGTAAGCATGCCAATGACAATATTCAAGATACAAAGGAAATCCTCGAAAGTCTTCAACCACATTTTCACCTCAAAGAGTTAGATCTGATATTTTATGGTGGTTCAAAACTTCCAACTTGGATAAACAATCCATCCTTTACTGACCTGACCAACATAATGTTGTATAAGTGCATAAATTGTGATGTTGTGCCTTCTATTGGAGAGCTGCCTTCTCTCAAGATTCTCCACATTGTGGGAATGAACAATGTGAAGAACATCGATAGCTTATTATGCAGGAATCCTGGAACTCAAAGATTTATTAATGCATTCCCAAGGCTAGAGAGATTGGCTCTTGAAGAAATGCTTAATCTTGAAGAATGGACTGGAATTGAAGATGACGATTTTCCATGTCTTCAACGTCTTTCCATCAAATACTGCCCTAAACTTTATGTGCTTCCATCTCTGTCACATCTCTCCTCTCTCCAAGAACTAGAAATCATTCGGTGCATGCAGCTGATTTCTTTGCCGGAAGGTTCGTTGCCCGCTTCAGTTGAATCTCTATACATAGAGGGCTGCCCTAAGATAAAGGAGAGGTGCCACAATGATGAAGGGGCAGATTGGTTCAAGATTGCTTCTGTTAAAAATATATGGATTGATTATGAAAGAATCTGTTGAATTAGAGACTAGCTCAAGTGTATTATTTTGATGCTTGAAACTTCTTGATTTACTGTGTGGGGTCGATGGTATTTCTGCATTTATCTATCCTCCTTATCCTTTAGTAAGTAAAGATAAACATAAACAATATACTGTTAGTTAAGGGGTGTGACTTGTGTTTACACCTAAACACAAGTGTATGATTGCACAAAAATATAGCCACGATAATCATATGACCCTACTTTTAAGCATAGTTGACGCTCTTAGCTGTAAGCATAGCTCAAGGAATTATATGCAACATATATCAGTTTTGGAGATGGTGTTGGTACCTTATTTTTTTCTTCAGAAATTAGCATATTATATGCAAACCAATTGTGCTTAATAATTGTACGGTCACTAGAATACATGGTCCTCATTGGAATCTCCAGTGCTGTTGTGAGAACATAATGAACTCAGGATTCTTAAATGAATATAAATTCTTTCTCTTAGAGAATGAGCTCTCTCAGGATTCTTAAATGAATATAAATTCTTTCTCTTAGAGTATGAGCTCTCTCTATGATGCAAGTATACACAATATTATATCGTTTGGTAGTAAAATGAATTAACAATGGAAATACTTAAACCTCGATAACTGAGCATGAAATAACGTAATAAAATGGATGAATAATTAATTCATTTAATTTTATTTCCGATGCTTGATAGGATCTCTGGTGAGAAGTCTTTGATTGATTTGACTTGTGCAAAATAGAATTAGTTAAAACACTGAAGCTGCATTCTCAATCATGCACATCTTGAGAAGATTTGAGTACAACATTCTCAGGATTCCAAATTGCTAGATTTACAATATCACTTGTTGTCGGCCTCTACTGTACTTTGAGCATCACGAAAAAAAATCCAGACCCAAAACCAAAACCTTCTCATGTCATCAAATGAACCTGCCCAAACACTATCAGAAAAACCTTGAAGCTTAAAATTCTGACAATAAGTATACTTAGTGCCATAATTTGTGACTCCTTTGATGTATCATAAAAACCCTTTTGGCAGCTTGAAAATTCCCTTCACCAGCACAATACATGAATCTAGAGAGCAAGCTTACTGGATACATTATATCTGGTCGAGTGGCTGTAAGATACATCAAGCAACAAATCATCCTTCTATATTGGCTTTCATCAACTTTCTCTGCTCCATCATCCTTACTGAATTTCTCTTTATAATTCATTGGCGTGCTGCTGCTTTTGCAATCTTTCATTTGAAATTTCTTAAATATTTCCTTTGCATACTTCCTCAGACTGGTGAAAACACCATCATTATCTTGCTTCATTTCCATGTCTAGGAAATAAGACATCAAACCAAGATCTGCCATCTCAAAGATTTTGAGCATTTCAGCTTTTAACTCATCTATCAACTTACTCCAATTTTGCATTGCACCACCAATTTTTTGTGGTGAAAACTATCAAGACTGTGCTGTTAAAATGACAGTAAATGAAGTGTTGGTCTCCACCAGATGTCAAAATGTCGGACAGTCATGCAAATGACAAGTTACATGCTTCATGAGAAGGAGTTGCCCAAGAAAATGTGGGCCCAAGCTGCAAATACTGCTGATTTTTTTTTTTTTGTCAAACCAGATTTGCAGAACTTAGAACTTTTGGTTGTCTGTTTTTTTATGTGCCGCAGGTGACAAGAAAACAAACTTGGTATGAAGGTGGAATGCGGAGTTTTTCTTATAGACACACAACATATATCCTCAACAAGGTTTGCATCACAAAATATCAATATCATCAAAAAAGATCGTCAATAAGAGAATCAGTAGATTGTTTTTCCAGTTGTGGAGCTATAGTAAGCTCTGTCCTCAGGCATGTATGGATATTAAAGTAAGTGACCTGAAATATACACGGATCATCACTTGACCTCTGCACTTGTTTTGTAGCTGGGCAACCCAACCGATACTTTTCAGCACATCTGTAATAGCATCTGCATATAAAAAGTTTCTGTATTGTCACAAAGAAAGATATGGGGTAAATAAAGCAAGTCATTGTTCACCAGGCAAAAATTCAAAATTTTCATCTAAGAATGAGTAAAGAACAAGACATAATTTATTGCAACAAAAGAAATCACCCTCTATTTGTTAAAGGAATTAATATGAGTTTTACAAACTTATTTATATCGCACATTTGAAGTTTTAGTTTCGATAATATCATTTTTCTTAGAATATATATCAGTATCTCTCTATAGTCAATTCTTTTATAGTTCTATTGTCAGAAACCTTAAACTTTATTATCATTGACTTACCATACTAAAGTTGATTTACTAAAATATAAAATAATATACAAACTTAAATACTTTTGTCATTGACCCATTGGCAAATTTATAAATACTTTCATCTATAAGATACTTTTTTATTAAAACGTGAGAAGAATTATTGTTCAATAACATAGGAGTTTATTAATTGTCATTGACCCATCAACAAACTTTCCAAATAAATTGAATGCACCACAATTATCATTTAGCACAACTAATTATATTATACTATATAAACTAGTAATACACCCGTGCGATGCGCAATTTATTATTTATTGTTGTAAAATATATAATTTGTAACAACAACAACATCAATAATAATTGTTATTACTTCATAATTTTTTTATTTCATTATTTCCCAAAGATTTATCTTTTTGTAAATTTAACCTTTGACATGTGATTTTGTTATTTATTCAAGACTTGAGAACATGAAAACTAAAATTAAATTTTCGAGGTTGTCAAAAAAATTTATAAGGGTTTTTATATCATTTATACAAATAATTGAGAATTATTCAGTTATTCACATTAATAAATTGACTATAAATTATATTTATTTCCAAAGAATGTTTAATGAGGCATGGAATTGAAAAGACAAAGGAAAATTATTTTGAAGGAAAAAATAGATCTTCTATTAACTATCTATTATATAAATAGATATAGATATTTAGTCAAAAAAATATATTTATATATAGGTATACTTAATATTATAAGATTTTATAAACTTATAATAAATATAATCATATTTTCTTGAAAAGTATTAGATTTACAAAAAATGTTTAAAGTAAATCATTCAAAACACATTCTCAAAAAAATAAAAATGTTCTAAACAAATAAAATCAATCATTCAATTTTTTTATATGCAATGGGGATATCAAATTAAAGATGATTAAATTGATGTATTATACATTAAAAATTGATTTATAATGATTAATTATGGTAGCTCAAAACTTAGTTTTGAGCTACCATAATTATATCACCACCCCTCCCACCAATAAACACCCTCCCTTTTCCCACTCTTGCCTCCCCTTCTGACCAATCACATTTTCTTGCTTCTTTTTTTAATTTTCTTTTCCTTTTTTTTTTCTTAGTTTCCATTTTTGGAAAACAAAATGGGCGGGAAAATTGGACCTGCTGTTTTTAGCTATGATCCTGTTATTATATATATATATATATAGAAGCAACAATTTTGGTTAATTTTGGAAACGTTGGAGAATCATCAGAATTTTGATATATTTAATCATTCTTAATGAGGACTACTTAAGCTTGATGAAACATGATTCGAGCAGAAATCATGTGAATAAAAGATAGATATCTTGATTTTGTACCCAAAATATAATATAAAAACCAACCTGGGATACTTATCTCCGAGGATGTGTTTCTCGCCATACTTGTGCCATTTGTAGTCATAATGTTGTTCAAAACCAGTTTCTGAGTGCACTGCAGTCTTGTGAATCCTGGTTGCTGCTGTCTTTCTACATACATTTAAACAAAAATGCTATATCACAACTCGAATTTTACCATAAGAAAAAAATTGTATACGCATATTAGCCAAAATTATGACAGTGATGGTTCTAAAAAATAGCACACACACAAAGGAGTAACATCGACTTCCACCTTCATTCAACCATCTCCTTTGGTGCCTTCCTATGCAATTCTATGTTTTCTCCTTTTGATATGGGTTGTTATAGGTCATGTGCTTTGTTTATAGTTAGAGGAAACCAAGATTTTCTAGATATGCAAAAAGGATGCTTATAGTTAGATAGATATATTTTATTATGAAATCATCTTTTTGTTTATTGTTTTCTTTTTTTTTTTTTCGATTTTCTTGATTAACAGATGCTTATAGTGAGAAAAGGGATATATTTTATGAAAAAGGATTGATAGGCACATCAAAATTTGTGAAAATTTTCACATGTTTAGAAGAAGAAAAAGAATAGCAACAGATAAGATATATAGAGGCACCAAACCTAGCATTGGATTATGTAAAGCATAAGCTCATCAATAGAGCATGAAGAATGTGATGTATAACCCATGCATTTCTTGTTTGACAAGGAGATGAGATCCTATCTTTATATTACGGCACTAAGGGAAAGATCTTGGAAGTACCATACCATTTACGAACGGAACTCCTGTTGCAACATTTTTTTCTTTTTTTCCCCACAGTTTTTACCATAATAACCAGAAAATGATTTCATTATCTCAGCTAGGAATTTGAGCATAGACTTATCACCTTGGCTTTTTTATGTCATGTACATCTATCTGGCTATCCTTTCTCGAACTACATCCATCATCAGGTGCTTCAGGTAGACCATCAGATGTCACATTTACCTCGAAAAATTTCCTACAAAGCAAATCAAGCAAAAGTTTGAAAAACTTAGTGAAGAATCACCTCAGATTTTCAACTATGGTGATCGCTTGACAAATATTATTCACCTTTTCTCGGAACCCCTACTTGAATCTTCGGATTGAGTAACCTTATAGACAGAAACTGAAGAGTTAGGATCTGACAATGATGTCATTACTGACTGGCATTGCTCTTCTGGAGCTCTCCCTTGAAGAATCGAGAGAGCCTCCTCATAAGAAGCCAGCATTCTCTCTAATACTGTCCTGTTGTTACTAGAAGAAGAAGCTCCCAGTTGTTTCACTTGCTCCATCCCCTTGGTGACCTCACTTACGAGTGATTTGTATGTTTGAAAACATTCACTTTCCATCCTTGTACCTATCACAACGTCAATTCGATTCTTCATTCATATAGTCCAGAAATGTTATTTTGTACTTGCAACGTGTTTGTAAGGATGCTATGATTCTGCTTTAATGTCCTTATAAGTCATAAACCTCTGAACTGAATAATCATTTTCAACTGAAGGGAAAATTACAAGGTGCACAATTTTAATGTTCTGAATTAAAAAAATAAATAAATAAAGAACTAGCAGAGCAGAAGAAACTCTGCAGCTAAACATTCCTAGTTTAAACAAATTTTACCTAATTCATATCGCCATTTATTTACCCTTTTTCTTTCAGTTCAACAAGCCGAACGTACGTTATGCTAGAATCATACAGAAAATATAAAAGTATAAACCAGGAAAAGATATGCATCCACACCTAAAAAAAAGAAAAAAATCCCAAATCTAACCAGAACGAATAATTTCCAAGCAATACTACCACCCATGAGAAATTCCAGCTACAATTAAATGGAACTACTAAATTCCCACGTAAGAGGTTGATTTCAAGAACTTCAAATTCATCGATTTCACAGATATTAGAAATTAGGAAGTCAAATTAGATAACTAGCGAAGAAAAATTAACAAAAAATTCCAAGATCGTGGAGATCGAACCTTGGTTATGTCAATTCGGGAAAAAGCTATATACGCGACTGCAGGTGAAGGACTGAGAGACGATGGAGAAGAACCATGTGATTAACAAAACCGCGTCGTTTTAGTATCAAGGCACAATACCGGTGGATATTATTAATATTTATTTACATAAATTTCATGAGTCAGATATCTTAATATTAAGATTCTCATTCAATTAAAACACTATATACATATAAATTTTAATTTATAATTTAAAATAATTAATCATATTAATAAAATTATGATTATCATTAAATAGCATTACATGTTAATGATAATTGGAAGTTAGAATTATTGGTGGAAGACTCAAAGTTGACCTGCTGAATTTTGATTGGTAGATGCATGATATCGGTCTTTCCCAGAAAGCACTCGGAAAGTCTTGAGCTCTCTTTAGCTACCTAGCATCAAATTTTACATAGGAAAGGAACAGATTCACTCTTCACTTGATAAAAACTGAGTTCAAGTTTCAATTCATGGATTCCGTTTTTCAAGCAGGTCTTATATCGGCGCCATTGCAAGTAATTATCGATAGGCTTGCAACACTGACCGTGCAAGAAACAAGCTTGATATTGGGTGTGGATGAAGAGGTACGAAAGCTGCAAAGAACACTTGAAAGAATCAGAGCAATGGTGGGCCACGTTGAAGACAATCGTTCTACTCTTTCCAACAGCAATGAGGCCTGGAAGGCGTGGCTACAAGATGTTGAAGTTCTCTCGTACGCTGCTGATGATTTGCTAGATGGGATCTCAATTGATGTGTCCAAGTACAAGGCTAATCCCGATGCAGATCAGGTATGGCATACGATCCTTTCATCTTGGAAATTGACTGTGCCTCGTGAAATAAGTAGGATGAGGAAGGAATTGGAAGACATTGCAAAAGAAATGGATGCACTCTATATGACCGAGTTCACCAGATTGAGCTCTTGTAAGATTGTGAAGTCGAGTAGTTATTCTTGTGCTACAACTTCTTTGGTGGATGTTGCTTGCGTAATTGGACGTGACAGGGAAAGGAACGACATCGTTGAGATGTTGTTGGATGAGGATTTGAATGGAGCTACTGTTTCTATTGTTCCTATAGTTGGTATGGGTGGGATTGGGAAGACGACGCTGGCACAAACTGTTTATAATGATGATAGAATTAGGGAAAAGTTTGATCTGAAAATGTGGGTTTCTGTATCCACAGATTTTGACGCCATCGGGATCACCAAATCCATTATAGGGTCCGGATCACGGAAAAGATGCAAGTTGTCCGATCCTGATCAAATTCAGGTTGAATTTCGGGATTTGATCAAGGGGAGGAGGTTTTTACTTGTGTTAGATGACTATTGGAGTGAGAAGTATAGAGATTGGGATATTTTATCTTCTCCATTCAAATTTGGGGCAAGAGGAAGTAAGATCATAGTGACCACTCGGAGCATGATGGTGTCACGAATTGTTGGTACACTTCCTTCATATGATCTAGAATGCTTGAGTGATGAGAATTGCTGGGAAATAGTGAAACAAAGAGCAAGTTCAAACAGAACTTTGGAGTCACAACTTGAAGAAATTGGGAGGATGATAGCACCGAAATGCAAAGGGTTACCTTTGGCGGCCAAAACTCTTGGAAGCATGCTGCATTTTCAGGATGATCCGGCAAAATGGATCTCTATTTTACAAAGTGAAATATGGGACTTACCGCACAATACAAATGATATTTTCCCAGCTTTGACCCTAAGCTATTACCATTTGCCAGCTGAGTTGAAAAGGTGTTTTACTTATTGTTCCATATTCCCTAAAAATTATGACTTTGATATGAATGAGTTGGTTCTTCTGTGGATGGCAGAAGGATTTCTTCGTGCTAATGGAAAAATGCGGATGGAAGATGTTGGCATTGATTATTTCAAGATTTTAGTTTGGAGGTCTTTTTTTCAACTCTCAGGTGTTAATAGACATGGTCAGGAAATTTATAAGATGCATGATCTCATTCATAGTATGGCTCAGTTAATTTCTAATGGTTCTTCTCATGCATATTTGTGTGGGGAAGACAACCAACGAAATGAAGGATACAAGTTCTACCGAAATACTCGTCATTTGACTTTGCCTAGTGTGAGTTTGCAACCAGTGCTGAAAGAGTGCCTCTGGTATAAGAACTTGAGGACATTTAGAGTAATCTCCAAGCATGTTGGCAATATGGAAGTTTCATATGATTTATTTTTGAAGTTGAAGTCCTTGAGAGTGTTGGACTTGAGTCGTATGTGCCTTCTTGAGCTACCTGATTCAATTGGTCATTTGAAACATCTTCGTTATCTCAATCTTTCTGAGAATGGCTTCAAAAAGCTACCCGAGACACTTACCAATCTTTTTTGTTTACAAACACTAAACCTTGAACAATGTCCTGAACTTCTTGATTTACCAAATTATATGAAGAATTTGGTTAATCTACGGCATCTTCAGTTGAACGTAAAACAACTCAACAACATGCCAAGAGAAATCGGGAAGTTGGTCAATCTACAATCTCTGTCTGCATTTATTGTGGGAAGAGCTGAAGGACATGGTATTGGGGAGCTCAAACATATGAGATTCTTAAGAGAATGCATTTGCATTAAGAATCTTGAAAATGTCCAGAACGTCAATGAGTCCAGAGAAGCCATGTTACACATGAAGCCATTCCTTGATAGGCTTGAATTGGAGTGGACTGACTCCACATCTAGAAACAATGATGAGGAAATTCTTGCTGGTCTTCGTCCCCATGAAAATTTAAAAGAGTTGTTGATGACAAATTACAGAGGTCGTTTGTTTCCGGGTTGGTTTAGTGCTCCGTTGTGCAAAATTTCAAGCATTTACTTACAGGGTTGTAAACACTTTCACCTCCTTACCCCTCTTGGAAAGCTTCAGCATCTTAAATCTCTTGTCATTGAAGACATGTCTAATTGGTTACATGTTGACGAACATTTTTCTGGATTTCCATCATTGGAGTCTCTCACAATAAAGGTCATTCCGAATTTGACTTCATGGAAATTATTCAATGGCAGTCGCTTTCCTTGCCTTCGCAGTCTTGACATCGATGATTGTCCGGAGCTTACCAATTTGCCATCACTTTTGGATACCAATTTTCTTCACTGTTTAAACATCAATAGTTGTCCAAAAATTCTTTCTTTGCCTGATGATGGTTTACCTCTTTCTCTTCAAGCATTGATAATTTCAAATTGTGATATTATTAAAGATAGATGCAGAATAGAGGAAGGTGCAGACTGGTGTAAGATTAGATCAATTCCAAAGATAGAGATTGACTATATGGAGATCGACCGGACATGAGTAGATTTTCATTTTTCTTTCGGCTTGTTTTGCTACTTTCTTTAAGCAATTATTTGTTCGTTTCCTAGTCAACTTGATAACTTTATTGAAGTTTAGATCTTTGATGTCTGTTAATGTATTGTTGTAATATATTTTCAGTTTATGCTTTGCCTTTTGTTATTCTCTATTTTACTGTAAACCAAGAAAATATTCAGCTCAAATACTCATTCCTAGCTTATAAAATCCACTCTTAAGTTTATAAAAAAATCCGTCATCAAGAAACCAAGATTTCACCTTCAGCTCAAGAATCATTCCTAGCTTCAAAGCAATAGATAAAGAATAATTTACACAATCACATAACAAAAATCTGAATTCTTGTCTGTTTTCTGCTTGTTTCCGACCAAGACTCACAACCGATTTTCAGTAGGAGAGAAATCTTCCACAACAGTACGATTAATCATGCCCGAAAGAATTGTCACCACCTGTGTCCAAGTCATCCAAGAAAAAATTCATCAAGAAAACATCATATTTTATCTTTCAATAGTAAGTGTGGAAATAGACACAAAAACATTACCTTCTTCATTGAGTATCTACTCTTAGGGTCCCAGCTAAGGCATTTATCCGCAACATGAACCAGCCAGTATAGCTCGTAAAGATCAAGACTGTCTTGGAAAACAGGATCTACCAATTCCATGTATTTCTTTCCATTTAAGAGTGGTCTTGCCTGCAAGGAGATGTTTACTTAGTTTTTAAATTCTTAGAAAATATAGATTTGGAAGAACTAACTAAATTACCCATCTCAAGAAGCTTTGCCCATCTGTATCGTCTATGGTCTTTCTTCCAGTGATCAGCTCTAGAAGAACAACCCCAAATGAGTACACATCAGCTTTGCTCAAGCTTATCCCAGTTTCTTGATATTCTGGTGCTAAGTACTCAAATGTCCTCAAAACTGTGGTCTCAGAGGATTGTCTTAAGGCCTCGTATTGATTAATAAACCCGTAGTAAGACAGCTGTTCCATGTCACGTGGTATATAACTCGTTAAAGATTAGCCATTTGCATATATAATATAAGAAATATTTAATAATGAGAAACTAGCCTTACCAATGGTTGATAATCATGAGTTATAAGAATGTTGCTTGGCCTCATGCTACCGTAAATTCTTATTTCATGTAAACATTCTAAACCTTTAGCTGCACCATATATAATTCTTACTCGTCTTTCCCATGTCAGTTCCCTTGTTTCGTCTGCATACAAGTCATATTCATTAGGGGCATAATTGGTAACTCTAGTAAGATTGTTCTTAAGGACAAATGCACTCACTTGATAGATGTTTGTTGAGAGAACCGTTGCAAATGTATTCGTAGACAAGATACCTATGTTGTCCTTCTGAACATGATCCTATGAGCAAGGCCACATTTTGGTGCCTTACACCCTCAAGGATTTGAATCTCTCTCTGAAAATTCTCGTCTTTGTTTGTTACTGAAGGGATCTCCCTGATCAGAATGCTCCTCTGATCATTCAAGAAGCCAATAAAGATTCTCTTTCCATGATCAGACATTAGGTTTTGATCACAGAATCCATTAGTCGCGATTTGAAGCTCAGCATAAGTGACTTTCTTCTTTAGTCCAAGCCATGGCCTTCTTCTGTTCATGCAAAATGAACAGCTGAATTGGTAGTTTTCTCTCTCTTCCCCTGCAACTCCAATCATCGATTTTTACTCATCAGTTTCTATATACTCATTAAAAAATGAAGAAGAAAATATTTCTGGGATTTGATAATTACTATATTCTATGTTTGTCATAGTCGTCTCCACTGAGCCAACTTCATCCATCTGAGATTGTCTTACAATTTCAATTCTGCTATCAGATTTCATTTGTGATATTCCACATGACAAATTCTTAGTGAAATACTTCAACTCTTTCCCAAGTTGCCTGCCAATATCATTTTAAGAGAACCAAGTTCATAGCATTAGAATTGGCAACTTAGAATTGATTATAACAAGTAATCTTAGTTCAGCATACCTGTCAAGAATTACATGTGTAGCCTGAGAGCTCTTAGCATATTCAACGGCTACTTCTTTTAACGAACCTGCTTCCACTGCTATCTCAAATCCAACCTACTCAAAGTAAAATTTTCATTTTATGGCCATAAACATATATTTAGAACAAATTAGAAATCTTGACAATGATAATATATACAGACCTGTAATGATTCAGAAATCTTGATCATCTCTCTGAATTCCTGACAGTTAGAGTATCTCTCCAGTGTCCTCTGAGTTTCTTCTTCAATGTCTTGCTTGTGCTTGTTAATAGTTGCACTTGAATGCAACTTGCTCTGAGAAAGTCTCTTCCCAAACACAGCTGAAAGAGGCTTCACACTTAGCAATGATCCACATGTATTAGGATACAATCTATTGGTTTCCCTAAAAGCTTGGATGATCCCAAGAAGCTCGATTTTGTCTCCATATTTAAGCGACAATCCATTCACAACATGCCTCAACGGAATAATTCCAGGGGCCCTCGAAGCATCTTGGACAATTAGCACTTTCTGACTGTTTGTTAACATTGTCTTACACTGCATCTTCAGGCATAAACTAATGAATCAGTATCATAAACATTGAATATGGAAAACAGGAGTAGAATTCATGCTGCTTCTTACCGACAAGAATAATGCAGTTGAGGAGAGAGTTTGGGATCAAAGAAAACAGATGAATTTTACTTCATTTATGCAAGTTGGTGGTTGAAGTTTTCTTGCATTTCTCTTGTTGATTCCTATGTGTTACATTTCTATAGAGTTTTTCAACATTTTTGGCAGTATATAACAAGGCAGAATTTGGTGGATTTGTGATCTCTATTCTTTATATTTTCTTTCTCCTAGAAATATTCAAACTAGTGGAGTTTATAGTGGGAACAAGGTTTTTCACTTAGTTCTTGACTAAATTAAGCATATATTCTCTCCATCAGTTGAAACATTGGTTAGTATTTATGTGGTTTGATCTGCAATTCCAATGTCATAACCTCGTTTGGCTTTGCTATTCAACTATGACTTATCTCAAGACAAAAAACCTTGAACTTGTTTGTCTTTTTCTTTGTGAAACGCTGCGGTTTTTTGCTGCTACATTTTGTCATTTGGGAAAGTTTTCTTCTTTCATTTTAGTCTTCTTCGATGTGCCTTGGCTCGAATCAAATCATGTATTCTTCCCTTGGTTTTAGTTTGTGTGTGTATTTGAACCAAAGGTTGGTTTTTATCAAATATTTATCATATAAAAAGTCACATTTCATTTAAATATTAAAAAATGTTATATGTCTAAAAATATAGTTAAAGATTGGTGAAGTCCATTTTTTTCTAAACTGATTTTCTAACAAAAAAAAAAAAAAATAGATTTAAGAGATGGAATGATAAAAAAATAGACGATAATCATTGAATGTTCCAACATGTGTTTCTTGACCCGTTATGGTTAAAGTAGCGGTAAATAAAACTTAAAAAGAAAAGGTGAGAAGATAATATTTTTTTACTACAAGTGAAAGAATAATTTTTTTATATATAAAATTAGGCTTTAGATTTTATGTAAAAACAAAAAAGAAATATAAACTAATCAAAATGAATACAACTTCATATTTATTAAGCACTTAATCAACCACTAATTTCAAGATGGGTTGCAAACTTGCAATTTGCCTTAACTTTTTTCTATAAATCCTAATTATTAATAATTCACTTTAATAGTATAACTAAATAAATAACATCACTTTCAATTACTATGAAATCAAATTATGAGGTATTAATTAATATACGGCACGACAGATACATCATCAATGTGCATGAGCAATTCATTCCATATAATTCATTCATAAACACAGATCGGACGACAGATCCACCTCTCTCAGCCATGAGGAACGACGACGTTTTGAGGAAGTCGCTCGTCTGTGTGGCGGCAATAACGGCGTTGACGGCGCTGTACACGCACTCACTGAGGAAGACGGCGGCGACCTACTTTTTAGGGATGCTCCTTCTCTGCGGCCTCGCTTTGCCCGATTGGACCTTCTTCAATCGCCCCTTTTCTCAGTGGTTTACTCTCCTCACCATTGATCATTCTCATCTTCACGCCGTTAATCACTCTCAATCAAGGTAATTTCTCCATTAATTCCTTTTCGTATTTAATCATTAGTGATGAAAACATCGTAATCGTAGTTTCTGTTGATTTATTTCTTCTGTCAATTCGTGCGAATTTTTTTCAGTCAATTAGCTACGATTTTTGATTGATTTATTATTTAAAAGAAGGGATAATGGAAAAATTAATGGGGAAATGCATGGATGATGTGGAGTGCAGGTTGAAGCTGTATCCTGTCAGAGTAGTAATGTATTCAGCAGTTTATGGGGTTGCATTGTACAAGTGGTGGAGCTTCATAAAACAAGAATAGTTAATGCTTGGTTGGCCTTTCCTTGCAATCTCTATCAATTATTTGCCAATAAACTTCCCCATTATGTGATGTTTTGTTTACTACTAAATTTCTGTACTTGAGAATATTGTAATATGTTACAAACCTAGATTAGAACATCATTGTGTAATTGAAATGGATCATATGAGTTGATGATAAGTATGAAGAAGGTAAACGTAAACATGAAGAAAGAGGCGTGTAATACAATTTGTTGAGGATTGGTAATATTCAGAATTGCATCTTTATCATTAAATTCTGATGAAATTATCTCCACGTGATCCCATTAACATTTCAAGATGGGCTTTTTAATCATTAATTTTGATGGGCTTTTCATCTCGTGACCCCACTTGGAGACCAATGCTCCTCCCAATCTCACATGTCAAGAAAAATAGAGATTGTTGACACTTGACTACTTGAGTATGCTATCCTATTAAATTTTGTAGAGTGAAAATATATTATTAACAAATTATAAAGTTTTTCACAATATATATATATATATATATATATATATATATATATATATATAAAGTTTGAGAATATTATTAAAAAAAGAAAAAGAAACTCAAAATCTATCAAACGATATTGAATCGATCTAAAATCTCATTTAATTGATTTTGGGTTACATGACCCACCCTATCCTTTTGACATGTTACCCGTAAATAGGTAGGGCTGGTAGGACTACTTTGAAACATGATTCAAATAAAAAGAATCCCAAATTTGTAAAATAATAACTAACTTATACGTAAAATTATTATTCTAAAAATCCAACATTAAATAAAACACAAAAAGAAAATGGAAAAGAAAACAAATTGATTATATCCTAATTATATGCCATAGCATATTTTATTTTAAAATTATTATCAATACCTATGATTTTGTAGCTAAATTATCAATATGTAGTTGTTAACTAAGTAATAAAAAAGTGTATCATTAATATAGATGTACTTTTATTTTACATATCAATTGTTACACCCAAACCCATCACCAAACAGTCCATACGGGTCCGACCCAACCCGAACTAGTCGGGCGAGATCGGATCATTGTGGAATACCATGCCTAAACAAAAGTGACAGATAAAGACAGAAGACTCTTATTATACTTGAGTTTTCAACTAAAAAAACACTAGTGTCATGTGTCATGTGTGTGTAATTATCATTACAGTAAAGAAAAGAAAAGTAGTGTTATGTTTATCTCTCTCTCACGCACACTTTTGCAGTTTTTCCTGCGAATCTCCAATCTCAAAATAAGCTTAATATTTAATGCATAAATATTAAATGTTACTTTACATATAATGCAATGTTGATAGGCTTCATATGTATAAACTCCATCTGGGTCTTTGTTGTTCTTGTCGTTTTATCCTCTGGACCAAAGGTATCAACATTCTAGCTTATCTGTTTCTCCATTTTTGTTTCTTAATCATTTCTTCCTTTTCCTATTTTATTTCTGGAATTTTGTTTCTTGGAAATGCATCTTGTTTGATTTGTAGTGAATTGTTCTTATTCTATTAAGCACATTGAGATTGTGTTTCTTGGAGTTGATTTGTTGTCGGTGCTATAATTGGGCACAAAGTTTTCTGATTTGCTATTAATAATTCCTTTTTTTTCATAAATTAATGAAACTTAGTTAGTGTTCTTCCTAGATGAAATTTAGGGTGCCTTTGTTTCTCTTTAAGATGGGAAAATCCAAATCTACAAGTAAATGAGGGGTGTTTTATTTACTGCTGTTTCGCCATTGAAGTACATATTTGTGTTGATTCTGTTCTTAGTTATCTAGCAGATCAAGCTCATTGAAAAGTCTTCTGCAATTTGGATGTGAGCTAAGAAGAAGCTAGAGAGATCAATTCAAAGATGTCAATCAATGGGAGCACACATTGGTGTTATAATTGTCAAGAGCCTGTTTTGCTTAGGAGGCAAAATGTGTGTGCAAATTGTGGAAGAGGTTTTGTTCAAGAACTTGATGATGGGGTTAGCACAAATGCTGATGAACACAACCAAAGGCCAAGATTTATGGAATCTGTTTCGAATTTTCTCAGGCAACGAAGGGCTGTTAGAAGCAACCCATCGGATTCATGGAGCTCACTCCTCGTTTTCAGTGGAGATATGCCGGTCAGAATGCCTGGCGATGGTGGCATCTTGGAGTTCCTAAACGAGACACTTGGATTCAGGCGAGAAAATGGGGGTGACTATTTTGTGGGACCCGGAGTTGAAGAGTTTTTCGAGCATGTTACAGACAATGATCAACGTGTGCCTCCCCCGGCTTCAAGATCCTCGATTGAGGCATTGCCGACTATCAAGATTTCAAAGAAGCATATCCGAGAGGATTCAACTTGTGCTGTTTGTAAAGAAGAGTTTGAGTTGGGGTCTCAAGTGAGAAAACTGCCATGCAAGCATTTGTATCACTCGGATTGTATTGTTCCATGGCTAGAACAGCGTAGCACGTGCCCTGTTTGCCGCCAGGAGGTGACCAGTCAGAATTTGTGGGAGCAAAATCGGAGCAGAAGATGGAGTAGGAGACGGGGTGGTAGAGAGGAAACGGCTGAGAATCAGGGAAGGCGGAGGAGATGGTCATTTCTATGGCCTTTTCGTGGGTCTCGTCCCAATTCTAACCGTAATGAAACAGTTGAATCGAGCTCAATTCAGTACCATGAAGATAACCAGCATGGAGAGTACTCTTATTGGCCTTTTGAATACTAGCTTTCATACTTTGGATTAACCAACCCTTTTGTGTTTTCAAATTCTTTGTGGTTCTAATGTTCATCCTCTATGTGAACAAATAAAAGAAGAAATTGCAAGAAACCATGTTTTTATCATGGGTTTTTATGTGTGAATATGTAGAGTCTGCGTCTGTGTTTCAGAATATATATAAATCATTGTTTGCCAAGAAAGGAATTGAATGCCAAATGAGCAACAAAACTGTGATCAGTGTTGATATTGATTCAAACCATTCTCATATTCAACAGTGACTGATATTGTACACAGCAGAAAAACAGAGAAATATGTGACCCTTCTTCCACAAACAAATGTAGATGTGATAATTAGTCTAGTTAGTGAGCTCCATAATAGCAGAAACGATATCTCCATCTGAATCTTTGAGAGCTTTGACGGCCCTAGCTCGAGAAACCCCAGCCTGAGTCATCACCAGCTCTATGTCCTTCTGTTCAACCCCAGTATCGTCTACATCTTCATCATCCTGCTCCTGGGGTACAGTCGCTGGTTCGGTCTTTGGCAGCATGTTACTGAAGTTAGGAGCCTTAAACTGCTCGGCAGCTTGAGTCTGCAATTGTGAGCTCAAATCCTCGATCTTTGCTTCACCAAAGACAACGTATGTATCTGAATTCGGGCTCTTGAAAACGTCTGGCTTTGATATGATGAAAAGGATCTAAAATTCCATATCAAGAGAGGGAGGAAAAAAGAACATGTGAGATCATGGTCATAGCAGAGAAATTAAATTAGTATCAAACTGCAAATAAACATACATTTTTACTCTTCTTGACAGTGACTCGGCTCACCCCAGGGATGGGCTTCATTCCAAGTTTTAGAACTGCCTTGCGGCTCTTCTTCTCACTTCGGCTCTGCTTTGACCTACCACTACCATCTTCTGGTCCTGAAAGAAACGAGGACTGTGTTAATGAGAAATATAACATCCCCAAGTAGATCAATATACAGAATACATCAACCAACAAGTATCTATTCTGTCTTCTCCACAAGAGTGTACTATGAGGGGAAAACTCAGTTTAGCATTTAACTTATTCCACTCGTCTAGTCCAGAAGCTAAATAGTCATAAACTTGGTGAAAATCTTCATAATTTTACATCACTTCAAAATTACATGCTTCAGCAATAGACAATAGCATCCTTGTAATATCCATATAACTCAAGCATTCAAATTTGACTGGTAAAGTTCACCACATTGAGGATAACTCACAGCTGCATCTCTTTGAAACCATGCACAGCATATATCATCTTCAATTAAACTGCTTTAAGATATATGACGCACACTCAATCGGTCCAATCCTCCTACTTGAAAAATAAGAGAACTCACATATTAAAGTGTTTTATCTTACATGGCAAAAAGAATCATCCAGATTGTCCTCAACAAGATAACTCAAGAAATACGCACATGATCTTCCAAAACTAAATTCCTAAATCCAAGAACTAGTAAGCAGATTGAGATATGTTGCAGGATGTACACAACCTTTTATCTACACTCAGTAACCTTTAGACAACATTGAATGTGGGTAAAGCTATAACTAGGGACAACCAAATCCTAAATCAAGGTTGTACACTCATACCTTCAGCACCATCTTCATCCTCTTCATCATCTTCATCATCATCGTCGTCGTCTTCATCCTCAATCACAGGCTCAACATGCTGCAAGCAATGATTGAAACTCATCAAACAACCATTTTAACAGTGTATTGAATTCCCTTTTTTTTCATAGCTCATGCAGCCTTTTTCCCATTTTGGAAGCAAGTGATCCACAAGACATAATGTCAACACTAAAGAAAAAAAAAAAAAATTTAAACAATATTTATCTAATCATGGAAAATTCCATTTTTCCTCCACATATTTTCCCTCTCTTTACCTTCTCACTTAGCTTGCTGTATCATATGCAATGTTTGTCAGAAATCCAACATATATTAGACTAAGATTGTAGTTTATTTCACAATTTATTCAACTCACGATTAGTGTATCCTAATGCAGTGTCAATTTAACAATTAATACAATAGCACAATACACACACAAATTTATCTTAATCCAACTTGCTTAATTTCCACTTGTGTAAAATCTCAAGTATATTAGATTATCTCGATGTTAAAAGTTTCAAGTTAATTCACTGAGAAGGTTCACAGGTTGACTGAACACCTTATAAACTCAAAACATAATGATTTTTGCCATCCCCACACAATCAATATAATTATCAGTAATTTTTATTTTCTAATATTATCGTTTGCTTTATTGAAATACAAGTAGAACCCAGAAACAAATTTCTATACCTGAATACATGGTAAATAAAGTTATCTCCTGAATTAAGATAGCCCTTTCATCTTGCAGGGAATTAAGCTGATTTTCCACATTTTCATATCAGATGGTAACGTAAAAAATTAAACTGAAATCCCACGTGAACTATGAAAGCTAAAGAACAACACACAATTCCTTACGAGATAAAATACCAGTAAAAACCCTAAGAAAATTCGAACTTAGAGTATTCGAGAGAGAGAGAGATTACATCAATTTTCTGTTGCTCAAGATGGGCGGCCAACAATTCTTCTTGTGACTGAGTCATGATCGATTCGTGGAGGAAAAATAAGGCCGGAAAATGAATAAAATTTTAGTAAGTGAAGAAGACTAGGAAGTAGAAAGAAACCCTATGAGAGAGAAAGAGAGGGACGCCACTCGATTATCAATAATAAATTAATAATAATCCTTTTCTTTAGAGAATAATTTATTTAAGAGTACATAAGTAGTCATGGAGTTACTGTAAGTAATTGCTACAAAATTATTCGTCATTTTTAACTATTTTCTTTAAAATTGCTCTAAATTTTTCATGAACTAATCAGAACTTAACTTGAAAATGCTAGTTTAATGGCACTCGTCAAAATATTAGAATCGAATTCAGTTTTGATAATATTCAACTTGTTTACTTGTGAGCTTTTTCATCAATAGACTCAAACTAGTTCATAAAAACATAATATTAATAGTTTGACACGCACTCCAAACTTTTTACATTTTCTCCTTAAGTTGTGATATAAATACCGAATAGAGATATCTAACTTTATCTGTTTGAATTAAATTATAGATCTTGATAATACTTTTACATAATATGTAATTTATATGAGTTGATGAATAATATTGATAAATTAGACTTGGATTTGACTCAATAAAAATAAAATGAACTCAGATGTCAGTATAAAAGTTGCAAATCGAATCGGTTAGTTAAGGTTGAAAAGCCTTATCTTAATGCAGTTGGGTCCAATTTTATTATCAACTGAAAATATTATCGCTTATAATATTTGGGATAGATATGGATGAGAGAGAGAGAGAGAGAGAGAGAGAGCATGATTTAGAAAATTACATATTGATCCATAGCAGGCAGCAACAAAAGAGTAGAAATGTGTGACCTACAAAAGGAGAAAGGCAAAATGGGGAAAAATCTGATTTGAAGAAAACTAGTTGAGTTAACACACTAGCTAGTTAGAGGAGAAGCCTCTCTCACCAACCTCCACCATCCTCAGGTTGTGGAGTCTTGTTGGTAGAACCCCACCCTGAATTACCTCCATCTGCACCTGAACCACCACCATCTCCCTGTCCCCAGCTACCCCCCCAACCACCCTCACCACCACCGCCGCCGCCACTGCCGCCTACAAAACTACCAGGGAAAGCTTCCCTACCAGGTGAATTCTGGACTTTAGCTCCTGGAAAGCTCCCCCATCCTCCTCCTCCACTATCCCCATCCTTGGATCCCCACCTTGAGCTGCGATCTGAATCCTGCCTGTCACCACGCCCACCTCCATAGGAACTGCGATCTGAGTCCTGCCTATCACCACGCCCTCGGCCACGCCCACGCCCGCGGCCGCGTCCATGCCCACCATCCGGTCTAGGTGCTCCACTTGAATGCCCATCACCATTTCTGTAGTCACCTCCCCCTGTAACAAAAACCAAATTAGACGAATTTATTTGACAATATAACACCAAGTATCCATCCCATCAGTTACGAGTGCCAGGGGTATCAGAAACACATGATGGTAGGAATATCAGCCTTGGGTTCTATTGAACCACCAAATATGAGAAATGCAATGAGAGTGAATTGAATAATGTCAATCTTACCAGCTCTAGAACCAGAACCCCTATCTCCTCTCCAGCCTCCACCGTCATTGGATGAACTGCCCCAGCCACCACCGCCACCAAACCCAGAAGAGCCCCCAGTTGCAGGACTCCTCATTGGCACCATAGCAGCAACAGAACGTATTGACGGTGCAGAATCAAAAGGATCATCAATGTGCCTCTGAAAATAAGCTACAAGACGGTCTATATCCTCAAACATTCGTTTCCGGAATTTGAATCCCTTTGGGTAGAGTCCTATGTACTCGTGATGTGGGTTAGAACTTCGTATGTAAGTCAGGATAAATGTGCCAGGATGCTCATGAGATATTCCAAAGCAATATACAATTCTCATAGGATTCTCAGCTTTCTCAATTCTGAGGAGCTCATCAATTTCAGTTTTAGTGCCTCTCCTAAACTTGCGGTAATTCAGCATTGTCTTCAAATGAGATACCAGTGGATCCACATAACGATCCATTACCTACATGAAGAACATAAATAATCAGATTCTTAGGCACAAGAACATTTTCAACTTCATATCAAGACTAGTTGAGTAAATTTTTCTCAACTAATAATTAGTCAATTTCAAAATTAAGAGACTCAATATATTACCTCATCAAGATCTTCAAATGTATCCTCCCCAATTTTCAGTGTTTTCCCTATTCGGAGCAAGCTTGTGATATCCTTATGTTCCTTTCCACCTTCAATTATGTCCTTGTGAGCATATACCCCATCATAAACCTTCAGCGTCAAAGTCAAAAATGAAGGTCCACGAGAACTAGGTCGCACAATACTTTCACCTGGATCCTTATCTGACAGAAACTGTTTAACAATAGAGGAAGATAAGTAAAGAACTTGAAGTTAGCATTACAGATTTTTTAGGGAATAGTTCAGGTACTTTTGTTTCATCACATTATCATGTTTCCAGAAAAAGAACATGGAACTTTGATCAAACAAGAGAAGTGGCAAAAATAGGCTTCTTACACAACCATAAAATGTGTTCTTAGCATAATATCGTAAAGTCTGGGTCACAAAAATAACTTTGAAGGTTAGAAAATAGCAAACCAGATCTCATAAACCCCATATAAGTCCGCCTTACAAGAAAAAATACTAGATATTATCAAATCTATGGCAAAAAATATCCTACATCTCTTACAACAGAGCACGTGCAAATACCACGCAGAGCCACACATGAATCATGATATATTGTAATAGAAGATTAGGACACACCTCTATTGCTTCATCAGCTGTCATATTTTTGAAGCGATGGTGATGAATCATTCTTGGCTTGAAATGCTTCTTTGCAAGCTCCTTCTCCTTGCGAGCTTTTTCTTGTGCTGTTTGCAAGGTGCTGCGTTCTTCATGATAGTAAGGATCCATCATTCTATGATTCTGGAATCTGTTACTCCTCATTTCACTTTCTCTACTGGTTAAAAACACCTGATAGCGATTCTTCTGGATTGACTTGATTCTGCAGGTCAAAATATCACCTTCACGTACCTTCTCAGATAAGTCATCAATTTCCCTCCAATTATCTGCGTAGTCTTCCTTACTGAGCATGCCAGTCAATCCAGATTCAAGGACACAAATCACCCTCTGAGGCTGCACCCTGCGAACTGTTGCTTGCACAATTCTTCCTTCAGACAGTGCTTCTTCAGTCTCTCCAGATATCATGTAAAACTCTTCATCCTGACTTGCTTCTACAAATGGTCTACGTCGATCTTGAAAGCCTTCCATCAACTCCAATCTTATATCATTAAGGGTCTCTTTCTTGTTCAGGCGGTTTTTCTGTTCAGCATATTCATGAACATCCACAGCCCTCAGTAACTGAGGCTTCTCTCTAACATGCTCAATAGCCATTTCTAGGACGTCATCGTCATCGTTTGCATCTTCGTTGTCATCCTCTCGGTAAATATCCTTGGCCAAATCTTGTGCAAGGCTGTATGACTCTGGATGTATTCTTGTGTCATCTAACAGATCAATAAATTGACTACTACTGGAAGTCAATCCGCTACGTCGCACTCTCAGGAATCCAACAGCATTAACAAAAACTTTTTTACCAAGACCATGGGATGTCAACAGGTCTTTCCTAGTGAAAATAGCACCTGCTCTTACTAGGGACCTTTGAAGAGAAGCTGCTTTTCTGGGTCCAAGCCCAGAAATAAATTGTAGGGGTGCAAACAACCATTCATGACTGGAAGCTAAATTAATATCAAGACCCACTTGGTTTGTTACATCTACCATAACTTGTTCAACCATTCCATACTTCTCATCAGGATTAAGAAAGTTCTCCAAAGGATTGAGCTTCCAAGATAATATCTCCTTACCTGGACCACACAATGTGGAAACCATGGCTAATGGATTCTGAAGATACCTTCCAAGAGCCACAGCACGTCTAATAATGCCTAGAGTAAGAAGAAAATAAAGACAAGTCTTTCAGCATTTAGCACAAAAACTGGTTGCATGGAAGCAGCAACAACCAGAAAATGCATAAAACCAAAAAGTAAAGGAAAAAATATACCATGAAACTAAAATTCAAGGCATACCTTCTTGTGAAGGAAGCTGGTCAACTGATATGCGGGAATTTTCATACAGATGTGGAAGAGATTCATCACCGTAGACAACATTCAGATTATCCATCTCATGACCAACATCTCTAGGATTATGTTCCACCATCTTGAAGATGATCTGATTGTAGAACGAAAAAAAAATAAAAATCACCTCAATCATCCCACAATACATCAAGCACAAAGGGTTTTGAAAAACAGGAATAGAGATAATATTTCTTACATAAAAAATGTCAATAAAAACTAAAGTTAGTTCAATTAATAATACCTCATAAATATCCTCCTTCAACCGCGTACAAGACAGATTAGCTGCTCCCAGAACGACAACATGTGGTTGATGATCCATCATAAATTTTTGAACTCTCTGCTGATCATTCTTTTTACGTTGCTGTTCATTTACACTTTGACCACGAAGGTTCAGGGAACCAGCATGTAATACATCTAAAACTTCTCCTGATGAATCCAACATCACAAAAGTTGTAGCTGGCTTTCCAGGGCCCCAACAGCAAGCCATAACCCTGGGTGCAGTTTCTTCATCTGAATTGAGATCATTATCTTTCCGTTGATATGGTGAAACAGACACTTTTTCCCACAAAAGCCTTCCATATTCGGAGAGTAGCCATGTCTTTGCTCTACTGGTCAACAATGATCTTGCTTCCTTTTCCATTGAAGGAAGAAGAAAATTGTAAAATGCATCATGGAGTATCAGTTTCCTCTGCTCGTTCCATAATTGAGCCGACTTACTTACACCATCACTCAGATAATAGTCATTTGAGTCACTAATTAACTTATCAAGGATTACTTCAGGAAGCTTGATGGTAACTTGCAAAAGCTTTTCCTCTTCAGCTTTCTGAATTAGAAGCCACTGGCCATCCTCGAATCTGTTAAGTGGCTTGTCCCTCAACCACTTCACTCCAGCAAATTGGTGAAAAGAATCAATAGCTGTGTTTCCATCAGGTGTAGGACTAGTTGACACTACAGCATTGTCCATAAATATACTGCGCACATGTTTCCGCACGCATGGTTCACAGCTAATCTCAACAGCTGCCTGAATTTTATCACAAAGTTAGCCAGTACAATTGAAAATCGCATACATGTTATCCAATATACAATAACCATTAAAATAAAACCTTCCACATACCATGTGCCTTGCGCCTTTCAACACAGCTTGAGGTGTCTCAAACATTGCACAGGTGAAGTTAGAAGCCATTTCTTCTGGTGTTTCTCTTGCATCTTCCAATTCATCCATTCTCTGCAATAAACAGAACTCACTTGATCGAAGCCTAAAACAAAGGCAATTAGAAATTAAAATCCTACCATTTTCTCCAGAGAAATCTGCAAACCAAATTGTTCAGAGCTGTATCCAAATTTGCTTGCAACCTCCCAGAGTCCTGCTTTACTGCAAATGCTATAATGTGATTTTCTCTTTGGCCTTTTATACTGCCCTTCATCTAGGACAACTTCGCCCGGGGGGAAGTGCAAATTAAATTTCGAGTCTACATCATCAACTTCTCTTTCGGAATCAGCAGCTTTGAGTGATTTTGTAATTGATTCAAAAAGCTGTTGATTTAACCTGAGGCGAGTCTCATCATATACTCTCCTAGACTCTTCTTCGAACCGCTTAGTGTAGTATGACTGAAGAGCACTCTTTCTTTTCTGAAGAAGAAGCCACTTCTGGTCCAAGTCCTGAATTGTCCAAAGCACCTGCAGCACAACATGCCTTTAATCGCCTTTACTTTTTTTAGCCAAAAAAAGTTTCTAGGTGGTAATATGTGGAACTTTCTCAGTACACATGTTTTTCATAATAATTGACATGTTTGTGTAACAATTTTATACACTATGAGGAAATACCTGTTTGACTACCTAACATCTAAGTATAGATAGCAGGACTATGGAAAGACAAAGTTTCAGCCTAATTAAAAACCACAAGCAATTCAATAGCAAGTCCCACCTTGTGCCACTTAAGTGTAGGTTTCTGGTTAGGGTCATTCTCCATGTCAGGTTCAGGATCATTTGGATCCTTTAATAGGCTCAATATCTCCTCTTTCCGGTACATGGCAATGAATGGAACCTACAATAAAATTAAACAATTTAGAAAAGAAAAGGAAAAAATAGGAGACTATCACACAACATAACACAAATGCCAATTATCATAAAAACACATACATCCAACTTCTGGACATGCATTAACTCCAGAAATCTAGCAATATGACGCTTCCGCTCTTCATCTCCTGCTTCGGTCGTGGAATCACTCTTGTTGAACAAAGGTGTTATACCACTGACAAGCTGATTGTATATCCACTCAGTCTCCATTTTGATACTAATCTCATCTGTTGGGGGATGGCCAGTACTTTCCTCAGATATCTACATGGAAAGATATTAATTGAATTAACAATTAAAACCTCAGCAAGTAAATGATAACTGCCACGAGATGCTCTCAGAAACCTGCATTCTTTCAGGAACATCAATTTCCCGAATTTGGTCATCCTTTCCAGTCATATACTTCTCAGAAAGTATACTAGGATCGAACTGATCTTCCAGAGTCCTTTCACCACTTTCACCATGCCTATCCCTTACTTCCATCTTGCGAAGCCTCAAGAGATCTTCCACATCACCAAAAATTTCATGTGCTTCCTGGAGTGCTGATGAAGAAACTCCTGATCGCTGCCTGCTCTTCTTTGGTTTCTTCCTCCTGCATACAGATATAGCGTGAATTCAAGGATGCATTTATAAATATAGGATGTTTGGACATACCTCACAGGAGCTCCATGCTCATCAACTAATTCTTCATCAACAATAAAATCGGCCATCTCATCCTCCTCACCGATGTCTGCATCCTCTTCTTCTTCAATCTGTTCATCCTCCTCGGCAATATCCTCAAATGGTTGACCTGCAATAGTTCAGGAAAATCCAATATGACGATCATCCGGAAAAAGGTTATTCCAAATGTTTATGGAAGGACATAAGTGCAATAAGACATACCATCATCATCACCAAACAAGCTGCGCTTAAGCTTTTCCTCAGCTGTACGCCCACCCTTTCCACTTCCATCAAATTCCTCATCATCCGAAAACCCAGAAGGCTCTGCTTCTGTATCCCTCCGAGCCTTTTTCAGTCGCTTAAACTTCTTACTTTCCTATTAATTTAAAAGAAAGGTCAAGGTGAAATCAATAAATTTAAATATAATGCAAAAGCATAAATGACAAGGACACAAAGAAACTGGCAAAAGAGAAACTTACAAGCTTTGGACGAGGAACAGAGATATTGCTTTCCTGGAGGAGCTCATAATCATCTTCATCAAGAACATACTCTTCCCTGCCATATATAAAATGAAAGGCTTATTAACATGGACTTTAGAGAGAGAAAAGAGAGAGATAACACCCTGACAGGAGAGTTTTTAAGTAAAACCTTTTCTTCCTTTTCTTTTTCTTCTGCCTCTCCTCATCACTATCAACTCGATCTTCTTCCTCTTCCTCTTCCTCCTCAACATCATCCACTATAAATCCATCTTTCTCGTATTCATCTTGCCCTTCTACTTGAAAATAGAAATGTTCCCATTAATCACCAAAAATAATATGAAGAAATGAATTGAAAAAAAAAAAAAACGAGTGGTGCTTTACAAGAATTTAAATGAGAGAAGATGTATACAATGCTAATATTAAGCAAAAGTCCCCAATCAATAAACATATTTCAGAACAATCACACCTTACGAATCATTTAAATAGCCCATTCTTCATATAGATCTAAACAATAAATATTTGAAACTAAAAAAAGCATTATCAACAGGTCACCTTCATACACTGGAACTCTAGTCTGCATACAAGTAAACTCCAAGTAAGAAAGAGAAGATGCACAAAACTCAGAAAATGCCTTAAATCAAAATAAATTTAAAGCTCAAACTGTACAATTTTAACTGCATGCACTAGAATCCCATCATGTTCAACGAAACTGCTGAGCCAAAAGAAGTCACACGTCAAATCTTATCCCCAACTCGACCTATAAAAGCTAAATTGCTTCAAAAGAATTTGTCCATAATGCACGAGAAAACCCACAACAGAAATGCAAAATATTGAAACCCTAGGGTCAGTATTAACACAAAAAAAAAAAAAAAGGCAAAACAAATCTAGCAGATGAAAACAACTCGTATGCGTTTAAATCTCCAGGAAACAGGTTAAAAACTCGCTGTACCATCTTCTTCTTCTTCATCGTCGTCATCCCGTTCATCAACTTGATCTCCATAGGGCTCCTCTTCTCTCTCTTCTTCTTCTACTCCAACCTCATCTGCGAAAAAAGATCGCAAGGAAAGAACCCAAGCAAATTCAGATAATAAGCACAAAATTAATGTAATTCTTCCAAGTTTTCGCAAAAATACGCGACATTTTGGGTGACGATTATACCTTCGTCATCGGAGATCACAGCTTTGCCAGCCATTTGGTGAAATTGCAAAAATAAGTTCAGGGATAAAGCAAAACCCTAAAATCGAGTAGGTAAACAAATCACACACGCAGATAATTCCCTATGTATGAGAAAATAAAAATGGAGGCGAGCCCTAGCCTGCGAAAACCCTCTGATTTCACTCCCCAATATACAAAACAAGAGCCTACGCGTTCCCCAGAATTCTCACACATAAACACACAGTCACACCATCGAGTGTGTATCAGTGTATCTATACAAAAGTATTTCATTCAACCAAATATATATATATATATATATATATATAATATGTTTTGCATAAATAAATAAATAAATATTTGATGTCAAAATATAATCTATCTATAATTCATAATATAATCATTGTTAAAAAATGATCGGTGTGAGAATTTTTTTTTTGAATAATTTAACCTCATCTACATACAATTATTTACAGCTATGTTTCATGAATAATATGTTATAAATTTCTTCAAATAAAATAAATATAAGATAACTTTTGGAATCCATTATACAAACTTGCATAAATATATGTAACAATGTTTGATATTTATAACCAACCCCATATAAAATGATTTAATCTCACAAATTTTTAAAACAACTATATCATTATAAATACAAGTTTTTTCAATAATTTGTAATTTGAAGTATAAGTTGGCGATTATATGTCGCATGTAATATCATTATATATATATATATATATATATATAGGTGTTATAATTATAATTTTATTGGTATTGAGTTTCTTTGTACAAGAAAATTCTTGAGTAACCAACAAATTTTCTCAATATACATTATCTTTTTTTTCATAAAATATCCTCAACTATTATAAACAACGTATATGAAAAATCATCAAGCTACATCTGTCACAATGCGTAGCACTTATGATTTGTCAAGATTTCTAACATGCAAAATGTTTCGTAATTATTTTATTACATTTTCATAAAGCCCAATTGGGAAATTCAGTTCATTCAGATAAGCTAATGCTATGCTGAAATTTTAATTATGGGCTACAATTAAGCCCAAGGCTCATTTAAGCCCTGTTGCTCAAGGACTTAGCAGGGATTTTCAGAAAAGAGTAGGCCCATCATTGTTTCTCAGTTCTTTAAGTAAGCCCAAGCCAATTTATTCTCTTTTTTGGAATTGGTCTTTCATGGTTTGTTTTCTTTTAACAACTGTGATTGAAGTTGGAATTTTTTTTTTTTTTTTTTCTCTATTTGGAGGGATTTCTCACTTGATTCATTGAGAGATATTTTCATACCTCGTGACATGCCTCTATCGGGTTGTTTTGCATTGACGAACTTGGATTTTTCACTATTCCTAATTATTCTTTTGTGGCATGATTGATACGAAGGAATTGAACTAACGATTTTTATATCATTTCAATTCTTAAGATTGGTATAACTTACTATTAATTGTCATAAATTAATGAGGATATTAATTAATATTGTTGATTATAAGTATCCAATTTAGTTAAGTAAAAATGTTTTTCATCGTCCATTTTCATTATGGAATTTACTTTTCTATCCATTGTTATAATAAATAACCTTTTTATCGATTTTATTTTTATATAATTAAATGTTTACACTACCTTAGTGAATAATGATTTTGCCCTAAAATAGTATGGAAATTGTTTTTACAAGGTATTTTGGAAGAGCGAATATAATTTTGAAAAAAATAGATAGAATAGTAAGTTTCTATAAATATGGATAGAAAAATAAATATCCTTATAAAAACCGATAAAAAAAAATTGACCCTTTAATTAATCACTTTATTTTCAATATCACTAACCAACATATTCGAATTAAAAGCATTTCTTTTGACTTAATCTTACTATTTCTTTTAAAATTAATGTAAAGTATGACTAAATATTACTTGAATCATTATATTCTCAAAATATTATCTCTCTCTCTCTCTCTCTAAATACCTTAAAACACACAAGCAAAGTAAAGAAATTATTAATGTGGACATGAAATAGGCAGATAAACATGTGCCGACATCAAATGGAATTGAATTTGGGTCACGGGCGCATGGCGGTGCGGCCCACATGAAATGGACCATTTCAACTTAACCCGTGAATTCCTCTTGACTACCCTTCATTTCAATTTATATTATGCATATATATAAATATATTCTCATAAAAATAAAAAAATAAATAAATGCCACTATTTATCATTTATTTAGCACGTTGACTGTGTTGGAAGCAAAACCCACCACAGGTAAAGAAGTCCTTTCACTGTCCTACAATTTTGAAAAAGAAAAATTGATCAACACATTGTCCACTAAAAATAAAATAATTATATGTGAGCCACCTAGAAACTTACATATACTTATGTAAAAAAATAAAAGAAACACAATCCAACATATATATATCACAAAACTCTATATAAAATTATCTAATATATAATGAGACAGAATCCTATATCCATATTTCAATTTCTGATTTTTGAGATATAAATTTTGGGTTAACCTGTTACATGATTTTTAGAAAATTTCAAAAAAAAAAAAAAAGTCTGCATTTATTGGTGATGACTTTAATAATAAGCGTAATACAAAATACAGATATACATGGATGAGAAAAATGGCACATTATAGGATTATAGGATAATAGGATAGCTCTCAGAATATTCCAAATAATAAAGAAACATCACTTGGGTTTTATTATTGTGTGCTGCGTATAATATAAATTATATAATTGCAGTACATATTAAGCCAGCGGTGGGGTGCAGACTTTTAAATTACAGCTACTTGGATAGACATTTTCAATCTTCTAATTTGACAGCTTTGTAGAATTGTATATAGGAATGTCAAAAACTAGGGTAATTCTACTGTACATCATCATATTAATATATCGGTATTTTTTATTGTGGTAATTTCTTTGTAAGGTAATTTTTCTGTTTTGGGCTGGGCTTAACTGTTGGGTCTCCCTACGCTCACTTTATATCATAAGTTGCAATAGGCCTTTTTTCTTGTATTTGATTTTGCTTGCATTTAATCATTATAAATCAATTATGTTGTATGTATAAATCGAAATAATTGTAAATGAATTATCACAAAAATTTTGGTTCATTCTGAATTTATTAATACATAATATTACATGTATTTTGTTTGTTGAGATATATTGTTGCATTCAAATCTAAGTCATATATTGTTGAGATACGAATATCCATTTAAATCAAATCCAAATCTGAAAATGGCTAATCTTTATAATCAAACGATTGTGGTAAATCATAAATCATATGCAATCCGCTAAAATAGATCCAACAAATATCTGATAAAATATCAACCACGCAACACAGAAGGATGCAACAATGATTTTTAAATCGAAGCAACAACGATTGTGAACGGTAATAGCATGCAACCGATGCAATGATTTTGAATTCATGTATAATTAATTACTAACAATACATTACCAAATTAACATCACAACACCAAAATGGAAGCAACAATAATTTTGAATGCATGCCAACAAATAATTAATTAATAGACATAATAATATAATATACATATTATTTTCAAATTTGTTTGATGGTAATTAATTATGATCACAAATGCAACTTATATTTCGGTTTTCAAAATAATTTTTAATCATATTAGGTTATATTAGATGTTAACAATTTCATTTTCTATTATATGTTGTTTTCTTGATTTGTAATATTAATACAATGAAAATTTTGAAATACAAAGTTTTGAAAATGGAATGATTGTGATGATGGAATATTAAATGTCTTTCAGTATAAGACATAAGAAAAAATATTAAGATTAATTATGAAATCAAATATGTATTAATAGATTTAATAATCTATTTTACCCCGATAATATATATATATATATATATATATATATATATATATATATATATTTATGTGCCAATTCACGCCTTGTTTTTCTTTTTCTTTCTTCTGTTACGTTTCAGTTACTATGTAACATTCTTTTTTATTTTATTGCATTTTTAAATAAATCTTTTTTTCTTATTCATCTAAAATTCTATCTCCACACATCTTTTTCAAACTGATATCATTTTATCCCCTTTTTTCTCTATTTAACATTAATACTAATTTTCAATTTTTTTTCTTTCTCTAATAGTTCCATTATTATCAATAGTACTTGAAAAAATATTTTAAGAGTAGTTGGAAAAATATTTTAAGAGTTTTTAAATTTATATATATGTTTAGAAATTGTCGTAGTTTCCATTAATATGAATAGTACTTGGAAAAATATTTTAAGATTTTTTTAAGACAAAAAATCATATACCCCAGGGGCACGGATCCGTGCCCCCAACCCGACCCGGCGCGTGGGGCGCTCGTGGGAGCGCCCCACGCGCACCCACACCTTAGTTGGTGTGCACCGCGCACGCATACCTGATTTATTCTTCAGGTATTACACATATACTCTTTAAGTATCACACATATACTCTTCAGGTATCACCTGATTTGTAATACATATAGAACAAATGCGTGATACCTCAAATCCGCGCGCCATGCACCCATACCCGCGCGCACACTTCACAAGTCTAAAGGTATCACATATATACTCTTTAGGTATCACATATGTGTAATACCTATAGAACAAATGTGTGATACCTCAAAACCGCATGCGCTCATGTTGCGCTCCCACACCGCGCGCCCATACGCCCACACCTCACAAATCTAAAGGTATCACACATACACTATTTAGTATCAAATACCTTTAGTTCATGTTTGTAATACCTATAGAACTAATTTGTAATACCTCAACAGTATATGCGCGAAAAAAAAATATATATAGGAGCAGGTCGGTTCAGGTCGGGGGCACACAAGTGTCACTCTTTTTTTAATTGTACATAAGTATCAATAGTACTTGAAAAAATATTTTAAGAATTTTTTTTAATTGTACATGAGTTTAAATTTTCAATTTATTTTTTCTTTCTTAGTTTCCATTATTATCAATAGTACTTGTAAAAATATTTTAAGAGTACTTGGAAAAATATTTTAGTTATATATATGTTTAGAAATTATCATAATTTCCATTAATATCAATAGTACTTGGAAAAATATTTTAAGATTTTTTAAATTTTACATAAGTATCAATAGTACTGCGAAAAAAAATTTAAGATTTTTTTTAATTGTACATAAGTTTAAAATTGTCTAAAAATTTCATATACTTGTTGATCTTATGGAGTAATCTTAACCATCTATTTTGATCTTTATGGAACCATTCAAATTATCTTCACAATGTATAAGGAAGTGATAAGACAATAAGTGATGTGAATTATGTTTCTATATTTTGATAAGAATGTTTGGATTAATTTGAATAATTTATAAATATTATTGTCACAATTCTTAAAATATTTTTCCAAGTACTCTTAAAATATTTTTCCAAATAATATTGATAATAATGGAAACTAAGAGAGAAGAAAAGAAATTGAAAATTAGTTTTAATGTTAAATATAAAAAAGGGATAAAATGAGATGAATTTGAAAAATAAAATATGAAAATTAAGAGAGAAGAAAAGAAATTGAAAATTAGTATTAATGTTAAATAGGAAAAAAAAAAGGGGATAAAATGAGATGAGTTTGAAAATAAAATAATAAAAAGTAAGAGAGAAAAAAAGAAATTGAGGTGACAAGAAGTGATGTGAATTATGTTTCTATACTTTGATAAGAATGTTTGGATTAATTTGAATGATTTATAAATATTCTTGTCACAGTTCTTAAAATATTTTTCCAAATAATATTGATAATAATGGAAACTAACAGAGAAGAAAAGAAATTGAAAATTAGTTTTAATGTTAAATAGGAAAAAAAAAAGGGATAAAATGAGATGAGTTTGACAAATAAATAATGGAAACTAAGAGAGAATAAAATAAATTGAAAATTAGTATTAATGTAAAATAGGGAAAAAAAAAGGGTATAAAATGAGATGAGTTTGAAAAATAAATAATGGAAACTAAGAGAGAAAAAAAGAAATTGAAGATTAGTATTAATGTTAAATAGGAAAAAAATTGGGATAAAATGAGATGAGTTTGAAAAATAAATAATGGAAATAAGAGAGAAGACCAAACTCGTTAATTTCATAGGGAAACTAATAAATCAAACAGGTTGATTACTTTGTGGTATTTCAAATAATTATAAACAACCAAACCTATTAGAGATAGAATCATGGATTGTGGATGCAACATTATAGTTCAGAAGCAGGTTATCTGAAATTTTAATAACGCGATTCATAACAAATACCCAAACATATCGAATATGGGTCTCAAATGGTTCGTAATAACGAGATGCATAATACAAACATATTCGATTGCGGTTTTATGGTTGCAGGTTATTGCTATATACAATCAATGAAGAAAGTAGATATTGACTACATTGCCCATGTTCTTTTAGTTGTTGAGGGAATTATAAGGTTAAAATATAAATGAAGGGTCATGATGCAACCAGTCAAGATCTAATGGCTAAAAATATTAGTATATTAATACAACGGTGTACTATAGAAGGAACCAAAAAACTAACAACAATATTAATTATAGTCCCTCCATTATTATTATTATTTTTTTAATTCACGTGTCCATTATTTTCTTGAAATATTTAAAAAAAAAAACTCTTGTAACAAACTTATAATTGGTTACAATGAACTAAGGACGATGATGGTATTTGATGAATAAATGGATGCATGAGTAATTTTTGATTACCTACAAAATATTGTATCTTTACATTGGATCGATAAAGAGTTATTTAAACATATATGATTGAATTTTCAATCATAATGTTAGAGTTTGTTTTGTCTTCTATCCTCAATTTATAGAGATAGTAGCTGAGATAATCAAATAGGAATGGATTTGGAAGACACGTCTTATTAGATGACGGAAGTGATGGTGCAATTAAGTGTTAGATAACAATGTTAACACTGTAACTAAAAATATTTAGGATGTTATAAATAACAATATTGATAATTTTTAAAATTTATGTGGCAATGAAAATGGAGACATAGTTCTTTTTCCTTTTTAGTAACTAACCATTGACCAAACATAAAAAAATGCATTTTAAAGAAGTATGAGTTTTTTATTTTTTTAATATGGATGGAGAATTATTTTTGTCATTTATTTATGTTGTATTTTTTTTAGTTGTTTTCTAATTTTCTTTTCTTACTGGCTTACCCATTTCACCTATAATTCTGTTAGCCTTGCATTTTCCATCAGCAAAGAAAGAATTCCAGGTTGGTTGAGCGTCCCCTTCTAATTTATTAGGAAAAATAGTACTACCCCCGTCCCGTGATAAGTGTCACATTTACTGTTCGGCCCTATTTTTAAGAATTATTGTATTTAAATGTGAGTGGGGGAGAGAGGTAGTGAGATATATATTATTATAATGTAAGTGGGAGGAGAGAGGTAGTGAGATATATTATTATAATGTAAATAAAATGAACTTTTTTATGTCCATTTTTAGTAAGTGTATAGTGTGACATTTATTTTGGGACGTCAAAAAATGAAAAGTGTGACACTTATCACGGGACGGAGGGAGTATAAAACAAGCCTTTTTATTTTATTTCTTTATTATCTAAAGTTTTAAGTATTAGGGTACAAATAATTGAATTTGTACTTTGTATATATGTTTGAATTTGAACTTACCTAACTAACTAAGACAATTATAGACACATGCTTTGGATCAATCTTAAATGCAACAATCCACTAAACATTTCTTATTAATTTTATCTACCCATTTAGACAACAACTTCACTTATTATTGAACTTAGCAAAACACTAAAACTAACTTCCAATTCGATTAATTATTACGAAAAAACAAAAACCAATTCAAAATTATTATAATATCCTTTATTAGAATTTTTTAACACCGATGTTACTACTTTGTCTCGTTAATTTAGGAAAGTACAAGCTTGCCCTACAAATAAAAGCAAAAACAATTTCATATTTTGACCACAATATTTACACACAAAATTCAAATTTCGAATTATAAAATGGGTAAAAAACACTTAACCATCCGAACTATAGCCCGTTTTGCAATTTCTTATAAAAACTTTTTTTCGTTGCACTATCCCTATTAAACTTTGCGAGATTTGCACATTCCAGTAAAATGACACTTTCCAGCTATTTTTTCCGGCGTACATGAAACGTTGTCGTTATAATTAAGGGCAAAACAGATTTTTACTGTTAAGTCACACGTGAGTGACACACGTTTACTGGAATGTACGCCGGAAAAAATAACCGGAAAGTAGCATTTTATTGGAATGTACAAATCTTGCAAAGTTTAATAGGAATAGTACAACGAAAATTTTTTTTTACAAAAAATTGCAAAACGGGCTATAGTTCGGATGGTTAAGTATTTTTTACCCTTATAAAATCCACCGCAATTCCCTTCACTTTTATTACAAAAGTGTTCAAAAGAACAAAACAAGAAAAGGTTGTCTTATCTAATAACCAAGAAAAATACAGTTGATCTACTGAAATAACTCCACGATCTTCCATCTCCTAACATCAAACCCTAAAATAAAATATAATTCATTTTCTCCACTCTTAACCTCTTTTTCAACACAGAGGGAGTACAAAAAAAGGGAGGAGAAAAAAGGGTCTCTTTTTCACCAAACAACACCAGTAATGGAGGATAGCAGAAAAACCCACGACGAAGAAACCCCGCATTGCTGAAATCACTGCAATGGGGAAGGCGGAGGATGAGCAGCCTTTGCCGAGTACAGCACTTGATGCTCGGGGTACAAACGCCACTGCAGGGAACCGTAATGGGTGCTGTTTGAGTTGCACTAGGCTTCAGAAGCTGGTGTCTTTCAGATGTGTGTTTGTGTTGGTGCTTGGTGTTGCAGTCTTTGTGTCGGCTGTTTTTTGGCTACCATTCTTTCGTTTTGGAGATCATAGTAAAGATCTGGATCTGGACTATGGAGGTCGGTGGGTTTCTGTTTATTGCCATTTTTTATGATTTTTTATCTTTTTTTTTTTTGCTGCAATTGTTTTTGGGTTTTAGGTTATGGGACAGTGATGGTTAGTTTTTGTGCATTTTGATGGCTTATTGGGATTTGTCTGAACAAAAAAGTTTCCTTTTTTTCTTGAAATTCCTTTTCAGGATTGTTTTTGACATAAGCAATTATGGTTACTGTTCCTGAATTGCTAATTGTTGCTGTAATTGTTTCTATCCCACACTTATTGGCTTTCTGCATGGTGGGTAGTTCTTATTCTGGGTTGGTATTTGCTATCTTGATTATTGGTAATGTGTGAGATATTAGGACTCGAATTAAATTCGGAAACGGTTTCACATAAGTTCTTGTGTGTGTGATGTCATTATAATATTAATTGAGATAAAATTGTACATTTGAAATGGTAGTGCATATCCGATTATTTGATAAATGCTACTATATATGTAATTTGGGTATTGTAGATTTGGAATGAGTCTTGACTTGGATTATCTGTTTTTAGGTTTAAGTTTCCTAGTTGCATGTATAGTCTCACTTATTGCAAGGTTTACTCTGTCAAATGGAATATATTGGTAAATATTGAGTTTGAGAGTTGGCTATTTAGGCAGAATTGTCATATTTGTTCATGTGTTATAATTGGATTTGGAGCTTGATTAGTCTATACTATTCTACTTTTAAGGATATGTGGAACTGGAATCAAATGTCAATGCTTTCCGAGATTTTGATTACCCCTCCTCTGAACCTATAAATTGTTTTTGATCTATTTGATGCTACACGATGAGAATGTGGAATTTTGAGTAGAGAATGCAACCCTACATATAATACACAGCATAAAAAAATTTGTAGACAAGGTTGCATGGAAAATGCAATTCATAAAATTGTGCTCTCTTAAGATGATGCAATTTATATAAAGCTATGTCAAAGAATACCAGTTAGGATTTCTCTTTCCAAATGGACATAGTGATTTGGAGTGGGAGCTTTAGATATTCTAAAGCTTGACATAAATGATACTTCCTTGCTCACTCATCCCATTGCTTATAAAATGTACCACAAACAGCAAATACTTAGAAGAATTGGCCATTTTTTACTTTAGCTCAAGTAGTTAACCAGTAGTGTTTATGGTCAAGAAATTCAGGACTTGAGTGCTTTAACGAAAAAGAACATAGAGTGGAAAAACAAGAACTCAAAGCTTGTATGGAGTTAAATATGGTGGAAATTTGAGATTGTTTCCTCCTTCATGTGTTGCATTTGAGAGCAACATTTGTCCTTTAGAGCTCAGGAACTGAATGAATTTGCCAAATGACTCTGTTGTAAAGTGTCTTACTAGTTGTAACATACTAGTATCATTTTCTCATTCTAGTTTCAATGCAAAATTACACTTCAAATACTAGGTTGGTCATAGAACATTCTATCACTTCAATTACACGAGTTTTATCTTTTCAAACTGATCCAGCATTTGTTATATAACTGAAGCTAATTAATGAAATATTCCTAATTATTGCATGTTGTCTTATTGAGAATTTTACATATTGGACTGTGATATAATGTTCATTCAATACTCTCCAGGTCATGATATAGTGGCGAGTTTTATGCTGAGAAAGCCAGTTGCTTTTCTTGAAGACCACATCTTGCAACTTGAAGGCGATATTTTTGATGAGATGAGCTTCTCCTCTACCAAAGTACACCTTTCAGCTCATGCTCGATTTTCTTATATTTAAAGATGACACTAATTGGACATATCCTTGTTCACCATTCACGTCAAAATCTTAACACGAACACAACACTTTTATAGTCTGCAGTTTGTTCATTTATTGATTTCGCCTTTTGTTTACGTGATATTATGCTCCTGTTTTCTTCTCTAAATATCAGTCAGGCCTTCTTTCTATGACAGGTAGAAGTAATATCTTTGGAACCATCGGCCGAACCAAACAGAACAAAGGTTGTGTTTGCAGTCGAATCAGATTTGACTATCCAAAGTTTAATCAAAGCTGATTTTATGACTCTAATAACACGCCAATCGTTTCTTAATTTGACCGCTTTGTTTGGGGACCCTTCCTCGTTTGAGGTGCTCAAATTTAGAGGAGGGATTACTGCTAGCCCTGAACAGAAGGCCTTCCTTATGCAAAGCCATCAGATCCTTTTCAACTTCACTCTGAACTTCTCTATCGATGAAATACTGACCAATTTCGATGAACTTCAGAGCCAACTTAAAACGGGCTTGCATCTTTCTCCATATGAGGTTCGATCATGTTCTTGTCTTGCTTTCTATTTAATTTCATGATTGACCTTTGGTTTCAACAGCCAACATACTTATTTTGCTCATGCAGAATTTGTACATAAGGCTGACGAATCTAAAGGGTTCGACCGTGGCTGCACCCATAACAGTCGAGTCACAAGTTCTCTTGGCAGTGGGTATTGACTCCAAATCTAGGTTAAAGCAGTTGGCTCAGACCATAACTGGTTCACATACTAAGAATCTTGGTCTGAATCACACTGTCTTCGGACGCGTTAAGCAAGTTCAACTTTCGTCTATCTTACAACACTCCCTCGGTGGTGACGGAAGTGGACCATCACCGTCACCTTCTCCGTCTCCTTTGCCCCAATCCCACTTTCACCCCCAACCCGGCCCCCACCCCCACCCCCACCCCCGCCACCATCACCATACCATTTCTGCCCCTACCATTTCACCTTCACCGTCAACCCAGAGCCATGGCTCGTTAACAGGGAGAAGATCACCTGCATCTACCCCAGCACCTGCACCAGCACCACTAAAGCATAAAATGGCTCCACCCCCAGCCTGCCATTTTGGTCAAGGTAATAGGTTTCCATGGAAGCACAGTCAGCAACCTCCTTTGCCACCTTCTCCATCACCGGGCTACGCACCAAATGCTGCTCCATCACAACCAACATACACAAAACCCCGACCTCCAAAACTGTCTCCTGTCCCTGCAGCAAGTCCACCTAATGTAGCTTCTTATGATCGCGGTCATGGCCATGGTCATCCCCCATCAGAGCTTGAAACTCATGCAAGGCCACCGGATGTAATGTCAATAACCTCACCATTCCCATCTCCATGTGAGTATAAAGTTTTCCAAATAGTATCCAAAACGATTTTTGCCTGATCTTTCATGTGTAATAATGTTGATGAAATGGAGCACTCTTTTGCAGCCTCTGCAGGTATCTCCTCCAACGTATGGGCTCTTCCATTGGTCATATACGCAGCCCGTATCATTTTGTAGGGAGATATACGGCCCATTTACTTGAAAGAAACTTCTACAAGGAATTTTGCTGGTGTGAGCGATGACAGGGTTCATGGTTGATGAATATAAGCTGTCTTGTTGTTATAAGTTGTAAATATTTGATTAAAAAGTTGAGTGGCAAAATTGCATCAAGGTCAAAGTCACAGAGGTGACAGGCCCGTGATGACTTGCAATGCCCCCACTGTGTTGTGTATGATATAATATCCCCCTTCTACATAAATTCAAGGAGGGAAAATCAACAAATGTAAAAAAAAAAAACCATCACCTTTTTGTTTCTTGATCCTTTATAAACAAGCCACGATTCTTCACTATATATGATAATTCTAGTTAATCTTTTCAGTCTCAGGTACATTATTTGACTCTTTTGCGGCTGATTTGAGTTTCCAATATGATTAATATATGCATGTTTTATGTGTACTAGATCATCAAAGTATCTATTCAAATAAAATAAAAGAGTTTTAAATAAGTATTCTTTCTAAAAACAGGTGATCTTACCACTCAATAGCATTGCTTTTTGTATAATTGATGAAATCGATTAAGTCATGTTAGGCTTTGACTGTTTATAGTTGTTCTTCAGTAAACGTTCTTACACAATTCTTTCTTCTAAAATATAATCAGACATATTTTCTTATAAATCATATCAATTATTATTAGGCTAAATTTTCTGATAACGATTAAATAATCTCAACACGATTTTTTGAAAAATTTATTCATTTTATTACACTATTCAATAATCACTTTTATTGCACGTAACAATAGACCATCGGACCGTTGTTTTTAAAATAAAAAAGCAAGTTAACCATAGATTACAAACTGTCTAGGCAGAAACATCGGAAGGCGGGAGACAGTGCTTGCATTTGACCAGTTTTTTCTGAGAAAAAAATGGTGGGTTATATATAAAAGGAAATAACAAACCGGATTGGCATTTGAAAACGATTAAAAAAAATAAAAAAATTGTATTTCCGTTAGGAACTCGTTTTTTTCGGTGACGGAATACTTCGCTCTCGCGCTCTCCCGTTGCCGTTTCGTCACCCTGAATGCCTCACCAGTGTTCAGGGTAACCTTCTCTCTCCTTATCTACTTCTTATCTTGTCTGAATTTTTGTTTTAATTTATGATTTCTGTCGGATTTTGAGTTTTTCTGTTTTAATTGGTTTTTTTTTTTGTTGATTTTGGATATTTTCCTGAAATGCATTTGATTTAGGTCAATACTCGTGGCTACATATGATGTAATGTGCAATCGATCGACTCTCCGATGATTTTATCCTGTTTTTCATGTTTTGTGAATCGGAGGTTTTGAATCTTCGTATCAATGATCAATTATTGTGTAATGAAAGCCTGTTATCTGTCTGGTGTTGTGATTGAATTTTTAAGATAAATTCATAGGGCATTGTGATTATTTATAAGTTCATTTGTTTATATTGATTTTTCAGTCATTTTCCTAAAATGCATGAGTTTTTGGTGATTGTATGTTTTTAGGATCATTTGTTTATGATCCTATTTTTCATATTTAGTCAATTGGAATCTTCGTTCATTGATCAATGATTGTGTATGGAAAACCTGTCATTTGTGTGGTTTTTAAAATCTTGTGATGCTGTTGTTACTGAATGATAATAATAATTAGTTGTATATGTAAGGCATTGTTATCAGCATCTGTAGAAATGCAGTTTATCTGTATTTACTATGTTCATATTTACATTTCCGCATGTTAGTTTGTTCTATTTGTATGAATATATATGTCTGTTGGGGTCTTACATAAATTCATTGATCAAAGATTATTAATGTTCTTACAGTGAAATGAAAATGATAAACAATGCCTGACCTTTTCTTCCGCAGTCCATTTGGTTAATTTTGAGCAGAGGAGCGAGGGAGGGTCTAATAGAAGGTAACTCAACAAAAAATGCAACGAAGCGTTTCTTTTCTATTTATTTCCCTACAAATGTTTGCTAGTATGAAATAAATTTGTTTTTGTATATACAGGTCCCGATTATATAACAGATAGTCCATATGGTGTTTGATTGTTTGTAGGTGTACGGAGATTAGCAGCACCATGGTTGTAGTTGTTGATGTTTGCAACTTTTTTTATGCGAATTTCAAGTAAGAAACATACTATGTATAAAGACTAATGAATGACATTATGATTGAGTTATGCTCGTTTTCATTGTTTGTTGCAGAAATGTGATGTCTAATCTCCCAGGGCAGACAAACGCTAAAGAGATCTCTTGAGAAGTAGTCCTTAGCATGTATAACAGCAGTTTTCTCCAGCACAAGTCTCTTCAAGATGGCAGTTGCCATTGATCAAGGTCATGGATTCAAGCCATTTATGCGACCCCCAAGATGCAAACTCCAGTCTTTCACTCAACTTGATTTCAAAATGCTCGATTTCAGTCAATCCAAGCATGCACAATCTCTGGAACATGCCTTTCAGTTATCCAACATTCACAAGAGCTTCTCCACTCCGTGCCTATCTAATTCTTCTCCAGCAAAAGACGATCATCATGATGCCAATTCCACTATTGAGATCCTTATCGGCCATTCTGCACCCAGAGTCCGCGCCCTGGTTGTTGAAGTTACCATCGCCATGGCCTCTGGTATCAGTCCTGAGCCGGCCTCAAGTGGCCTTGGTGGGGCCTACTTTCTGCGTTCTCAAAACGGTGATACTATAGCTGTAGCGAAGCCTATTGATGAGGAGCCTCTGGCTTTCAATAATCCGAAGGGTTTAGCTGGACGTATGTTTGGCCAGCCTGGCATGAAATGCTCCATTAGGATCGGTGAAACTGGCATGCGTGAATCGGCTGCTTATGTTCTCGACCACGATGGCTTTGCAGGTGTCCCTCCAACAGCATTGGTAAGATTCTCTCATGTCAAATTCAATCTAAACAATCCAGGATCAGATTCAACCACTGTTTACAAGATTGCATCCCTTCAACGCTACGTGAATCACGACTCGGATGCAGGGGATTTGGGCCCTTCGAGCTTCCCCGTCACCTCCGTACACCACATAGGTATTCTAGATGTAAGACTGATGAATCTTGATAGGCATGCTGGGAATATTCTTGTGAAGCATGGACAGGAAAGCTACGGTGGGGGAGCGGCTGAGCTGGTGCCCATAGACCACGGGTTTTGCCTACCCGAGTCCCTTGATGATCCGTACTTCGAGTGGCTGCACTGGCCACAGGCTTCAATACCATTTGCAGAGACTGAAGTCGAATACATATCCTGTCTCGACCCTTTCAAAGACGCAGAGCTTCTAAGAACTGAGGTTCCATCAATCGGGGAGTCTTCCATTCGCGTTCTCATCCTCTGCACAATCTTTTTGAAGCAAGCAACGGCGTATGGCCTGTGCCTTGCGGACATAGGTGAAATGATGACTAGAGAATTCCATGGAGGAGATGAAAAATGGAGCACGTTAGAGAACTTATGCATGAATGCTAGGGCCAGAGTGAAGAAGAGTGACAACAGCAATGACCATAAAGGAGAAGTCGACGAAATGTTCCAATTCGATGATGACCTCAATCAAGAAGAAGCATCAGATCTCCCAATAAACTCCCCCACAAAAGGTAAGCCATCCAAAATCCCAAGGTTTTCATCAATGTCCACATTGGACGATCCACCAATGTTGCCCGCGATCGAGCAAGATCACAGCATGGACACATTCTTGGACACTTGCAGCATCAACGTTGATGATCACGGGGGTGAGAACACAAAGGGAAGCATCTTGATGAGGAGTGTGAGTTACTCGGTACCAAACCATAACCAAGAGGGTCAATGCATCTGTTTGGGGGAAATGAACGACGAGGAGTGGCAATTGTTCTTGGAGAGTTTTCAGAAACTGTTGCCCGAGGCATTCGAGGAAAGAAAATCAATGGGGTTGTCGAGGCAAAGGTTGGGATCCTCCTGTGAGTTTTGAGCAAAACTATTGATGTTGGAACAATAATCTTGTATACAAACAAAACAAATCAGTAACGAACGCCCCGAACAACAAATGTTGTATAGGATGTAGATATTATAAGATCTTAGTAGGTAGTATGGGAGGAAAAGAGATTGGCATGGTGCCATCCTTTCTCTTGTGCTCTTCTAGATTTTACTTTCTTTTTTCTTTTACATTTCCTAATCTCTCTTCCTTTTTACGCTTTTCTTTCTCATTCAACCTATTGTATACTACTCTACACAAATTTATTTCATGCTTCCTCATTTTTAACTCAATTATTCTACACCAACTATTCAGTTTTTGATACTCTTATTTTGTGCTACTCAAAAAATGCTCGATAGAACACTTGCCATGAGTATGTTGTGTCCACGAACAAGATCAAATTATACCAAACTGAAATACAACATCTAATTAGGGTAATTGATTGAATCGTTTTTGGGAGAATGAAAGAGATTAAATGACAGTATATATGTCCCAGAATTAGCATTATATTTTGAAGTTATAATGTAGTGTACGTAATTTTAAATTTTTTCTCATTCGTATAACTATATATTAGTTTGTGCATACAATATATAAAAAAAAATGAATAGAAAATTACAAATAAATTATATAAATGAGGATGTTTGGAAATGATAAAAGTAGGGTTTGACCTACTTATCCTGAAATTAAGGTATAGAGATTGTCAAAATAATTAATTAAATATATATTTGTTATGAGCTTTAAATAGGTCATATGATAGATATTAATAGATACATATATGAATAAATATGTTAAGATTGTTACAAAATTTGAAGTCCATTTTTCGATCTTTGGGCCCGACTTTTATGAGACAACCTCGCAATTTTATGTTATGCTTGAATTCTCAATCTATATAACCTACTACTTTTTAGTCAAGATTTTGTATTATTAGTAAAAATCCCAAAGAAATGAATTATTGGGAAATCCACGTGTCGTAAATGCTATAGACAACCACGCGCTGTAATCAATACACCTGCCAGTCCTTTGCTCCTTTCCCTTCATAAACCTTTTCTCTCCAATCACACACTCAACATTGCCCTTCATAAACCCTTTTCTCTCCAACAAAACACACACAATCACACACTCAACAGAACCAAAACCCCAAAAGATGATATTCCTTTCAAGTTCAACATTGGCGTCTTCAAAATTGCATGCACAAGATAATGTATATGAAACTGAAATAAAACATGAAACCGAGTATTTTTAGGGTTCTTAATTATATCAAAAATTTCAGACATTATCAATATTTATCTAAGAAGTGTCTGTTGGATAAAAACCTCACTAACATCCCTTTGCACAATAAACATGTATTATGCTCGTCAAGACACTGTTGTCATTTATATTTCAGTCTAATTCACATTTTTTTTGAATTTCGTAATTAATTTAATTATGTGAGATAAATTATTATACATTTATTTATTTTTTTTATAAAAATTATTATACACCTTAAACCTATAAAATTAATTACACACAAAAGTAATGATGTAGAACTCAACATTGTATTTATATAAACTCGATAATGTTTACTTAGTTTTATTCCATAAGATTGAGTCATGTGTTTTGGAATCGAGTAATGGTTAGGTTAGACTTTAGAGAGTATAAGGTGTTTGATTGAGCATATGAGCTCTTAAAAGCTAATATTCTATAGAGTTTATTATTATTTTTTTCCAATAAATTAGAGGATCTGACAATTTCGAACTTTCAGTTTTCGAACCGGTAATTTGGGACATAATTTTTTGGGCTTTGCCAAATTTTCTTAATTTCAACTCGAATTGTTTGGGACAAAATTGCACGTGAACCCTCCAATTCGGGTTTTTCGGGCTAATTTTGCTGAGTTGTCATTTAATTTCTAATTTTATATTTCTTAATTAAAAAAATAAAAAAAATGATAAAAGAATATAGAAAATCAAAAATAAAGAATTAGCATCCAACAAACGTCTGCTTAAACAATTGTTTATTTTTTGAATAAAAAAAAAAAAAAACTTCATGGAATGTAGTTGTTTTCCGGAAACACCATTCATCGTCTTCCTCGTCAATCTTTTGCCCCCACACAATTCATTGAAAAAAAAAAGTGAAAATTTGACAGAAACAATTCTGAATTGTTCGAATCTTTCTCGATGACTTGCTTATTGGATCGAGTTACCGCCATTAGATCTCACCTTCTGCTAAGAAAAACAGCAACTAGAGAAATTGGCGGAGAAGAGAAAAGGGGAAGAAAAATTATCATTTATTTATATGAGTAATTCGTTGCTTATCACTCTAATATAAAAATATATATGATTTCTTGATAAATGTCATTAAAATATAGTTTATTATTATTATTAATTATTAAAATTTTGAAAATTGAAGTTATATGTATTAATTATCCACGTAATTAAATATGTATTATATAACTATACGAAGATATAAAAAACTAAATGATAATATATATATATATATATATATATATATATATATATATAATTTTTGAAATTCGGTTCTTTGGTTCGATCCAATTCGGTTTGATTCGGTTCCAGTTTAGTTCGGCTCTTGGTTCGAATAATTGAAACATCTCCAGAACCGTACCAAAAAAAATTCGGTTTAATTCGGTTCGGAGAAAATCAAAAAGTCAACGGGTATTTTCGATTCGAAACTTTTTTGGTTCGAATTTCAGTTCGGTTTCGGTAATCTCCAGGGCCCACAGCCCTATTGACAGTTTATAATTTGATAAAATTGATTTTTGGTGTGTGTTTGGTTAATTAGTTGTGATCTTTGCACATTGACGAATCAAGACTCCAATCAAAAATCAAGAACCTCAAGATTACAAATATCTTATTGGATTGATCAAGATCTTATTGGATAAGATTTGCTATTTAATTACATTTATCCAGTGAAATGATTTGAGGAAAATTGATTTGGGAGGACTCCAAAAGAATATGGGAATAGCAGATTTCGAATGAAAATGAGACACGCTGAATAAACAAGAAATTTTCCATGAGAGTTTAATTTATATAGAAAAGGGATTCTACTGTGATTTAATTTTCTTTCTTATTATTTTAGCACCTAAAAATGAATCCAATCAATTAAAATGGTATTTATTGACATGAGCATATGAGTTATTAATCTTAATGCAGAAATAAGAATCAAATAGAAATCAACTGAGATCTTGGTCAGCAAGTTTTGGTTGGCCGACTTACTTTTACTTATATATTATTTTTACCATCAATCCCTCTATTAGTTTTATTGGTTCAAGTCTGGAATATAGATGCATATGGGCCTTCTAACATTTATATAATTCAGGATTTAAAAAGAAATAATCAATCAAATCAATATCAATGGAGGAATTAAGCTTATGTGGACTTTAATGGGCCAATTATTTTTATAAGTATATGATTCATTTATATAAATTTGACAGAATAGTTAAACTTTCACCCAACTCTTATTCAACACGTTGAGCAAATAATATTTAGAGTTTATTATTCAAATAGTCCAAGAGTTTAGGTTACTTGGGTATTTGTGCAGAAAGACATATAGCTTTAAGCATCAACTCTTTTTCCAGACAAAAGCACTGAAAAGAAAAGCTCTGTATAGCTCCATTCGTGTGTCCGTCTAACCAACTAAAATTATTTGCACATCAATTGGATGGAAAAAGTAATTTCAATCCCACCATACCATGTCAATCAATTAAGTATGTCATTTCAAAACAAAGATGAGTTTCCCATGAATCAAACCCTATATATCTAAAATCCAAATATCAATCTAACAAAAAAGGAAACCCCGGTAACAAATTATTCAGTTGTAAGCAAAACAAAGATGAGTTTCCACATCGATGGATCAAACCCAATATATTTGAAACACGCATGAGTAAAAGAAGAATAAAGTTTCTTCGAACTGATCAGCCTCAAGCAGATACAGAGGCATTCCTGAAGGAGGTGTCCTTTAATAAGATGTCAATATAATAAATAGTTAAAGACTTTAATTAATGAAGATTATTAATTCAGTTATTTTAGGTGGTCGTAGTGTTTAGCTAGAAACCAACTACGATCTGCATTCCAATTGTTGGGCTTGCTACTAACAATAACTGATCCTACGAGGGTTACACACGTAAAGTTTGAACTAGATCAATAAGTCCATTGAATATAAGTTGTGGGCCTAATATGATTAGGCATAGGTTATGGGCTTTTGCCTTTATTTGGTATTATATATTGATGAGCCCAAACCTAATAAACGGTGTGTGAAAATATAATTCTCCATACACAGAAAGAAAACACGTTCCCCACTCACTGAATAGAAACGTGGTTCCTCCAGAAAGAAAATGGTTTTCTTTGCGTTCTAGCAAACGCTTCTGAGGAGGTCTAGGAAGAGCTTGTGTGTCTCGAGTAGAGGAATTGCATCTGTGATTCTTGGTCTTCGTCATCAAAGGACACGCATCAAGAGGTAAATCGTTATTTATATTGTGTATGAGATCCTCTTATGTTTTGATGCTTGTGAAAATTGTTTTCTTCTATTCCGCTGCGTAGCATCAAATTCCTACAGTGGTATCAGAGCCTCTTGCACAAATTAATAATGATTGTTTTATTATATTTTTATTTGATGCATGTTCTTCATGATTTTAATTCAAAAGATGAGATTGATATGTGAATTAAAGTTGTTTAATTAGAATTTGATTCTGATTAGTTGGATCTTAATTTGATGTATTTGACATAACAAAACCCTAAAAATCGTTTGGAAACATGATGTTGCTTAGAATCTGGTTTTATATATATTTGATATATAACTTTCTGGATTTAGCATGTTTCCCAGTGGTTGGAATGAGCAATATCAGTTGGCGTTGTGGGTTCGACCCCTTATTCATGCGAATTTTCCTTATTTTCATGAATTGCTCAACTGATTTAGATAATTTTTCTCTGATTCTTCGACAACTCATCGTGTAGCCGGGTTGGTTGGCGTGTTTTGCGCTGACCACCCGGGTTCGAATCCTAACCGTTGCGTTGATATCCCAATTGTTGCGGATTTTCTGTTTAAGGATTAATTACATGTTTTATATCCAGTAGCCTGTACTGGTCAAGTGGTTAAAGTTGTTGCTTGAAACCCGGGATCGAATCCCATGTTTCTCGGAAAGATTGTTTAATTTTTGCGAATATTAGGCAGGGTCAGTTAAATATTAATTGTTACCTTAACTGTCGCATAGCAAGCTGGAGTCAAACTGGTAACGGTTGGCTCCTTGTCACGCGAGGTCTTGTGTTCGAATCCCTTCAGCCACCTTTATTTTGAATAAGTGTTGGGCTGAGGATTTGCTTGTTGGGCTTCTGCTCTATGGGCCTCAACTGTTGGCCCTTCATGCTTGGATTTATTTTGAATAAATTCTGGGCCATAATAAATATTTTGATTCAATTACAAATTTGATAAATAATTTCCACATTAAATCTAGTTGAATTAAATTGAATTATGAAGTTTATTTAGTCTATTAATTTGATTAATAGATTCTTGTCGTTTATTTAATGTAAATGAATGTATGTTTAATATTTGATATTGTGTATGCATTCCTATAATTCTTAATATATGATGTTTTGAATGAATGTATGTTTATTATTCTTTATATGTGATGTTTAGAATGTATGTTGTGATCAAAGTATGGCCCATATATAATTTTATGTAGTTGTAGAGTTTTGAATACGCTTTGCGTATCGATCGTTGTAAATGTTTTTATTTTATTTTAGTTATTGTAATTAGAATAAAAATCTTGTAAGCATTGATTGGATGATCAAGAGGATGGAGATCCATGACGGTTCAAGACGGAGCAACTGAAGATTTGATCTTTTGTATGTACATATATATAGGGGCCATACTAAGATCACATTTATTTTATGCATTTTATTATGCATTATATGTTAATGTATGTTTATGGTTTATGTTATGAGTTCACTATATAAACCTGCATAATAAATCATAAGTCCCTAAAGAAATATTGAGTAATATGCCTTTCCAAATATACGCCTATGAAGCCCTTGATAATTTATGATAGGTTATGCCTAAGCAAAGTGTCATTTTTTATCTTGGGATAATACGGGTAAATTCATTGAAGGGATTTACATGTATGATTTGGTTAAACTCAACGAAGTTATCAAAAGACAAAGTTTTGGACTTCGAGGCAAAATGATATGATTTAACATGAGATGTTAATATATCAACCAAGAATTATAAATGTTATAATTAGTAAAAGAGTTTACTTACCTTGATCACTTAGTTTTGGGGAAGGGCCCAAGACCGCTCAAAATTTTGTGGAAAAGGATCTTGGAAACACTTTATTCAACTAGGGAGTATTTGTATGAATATAGTGTGCATAGCCTATTTTAAATTTGTTTAAATTTTGAGCCATTTTCTTTTATACATGATTGAATGGTGTATTTTTCTTTCATATGTAGATAAATGACTAACAACAACAACACAGTTTTCAATCTCCGTTCAATCCTTGAGAAGGATAAGTTGAACGGAAATAACTTCCTCGATTGGGAGAGAAACTTGAGAATTGTTCTCAGGTCTGAAAACAGAGAGAATGTCCTTGACACCCCAATCCCAGAACTTAATGACACCTCAACTCTTGAGGAAAGAAAAAAGGAAAAAGCTATTCGTGAAAGGTCTGTGACTGTCACATGTCTTATGTTGGCAACCATGGAAGCAAGTCTCCAAAAGAGGTTTGTGGATATGGATGCATACACCATCATTCAACAACTGAGAAACATGTTCCAGTTACAATCAAGGATGGAGAGGTATGAAACCTCTAAGGCAATTCTCGAGAGTCGTCTTGAGAAAGGTAAACCGGTTGGTTTGCATGTCTTCAAAATGATTGGTCTTTTTGAAAACATGGCAAGACTTGGATTTCCTTATAGTCAAGAGTTGGCTACGGATATCATTCTTCACTCTCTTCATGATGAGTACAACCAATTCAGGTTAAACTACAATATGAATGGTATTGATAAGACCTTAGAAGAGCTTCTTGGAATGCTCAAGACTGCTGAGCAAAACATTGGGACCCTAACACCAAAGAAAGATGTTCTAATGGTTAATAAGGGAAAATGGTTCAAGAAAAAGGGCGCTGCAAAGAATAAGCAAAGGAAAAAAGGTGAAAACAAGAAAGTTGTTGAACCTAAACCCAAACCCAAAGGTGCTTCTTCTGATACAGAGTGTTTCCACTGCCATGGCAAGGGCCATTGGAAGAGAAATTGCCCGAAGTACTTGGAGGATAAGAAGAATGGAAATGTAGTTTCCAATTCAGGTATAATTGTTATTGAAATCAATTTAGCAAATTCAGCAGACTCTTCTTCTTGGGTATTTGATACCGGATGCAGTTCTCATATTATTGCGAATATGCAGGGACTAAGAAGAGTTAGAAGACTGGAAAAGGGAGAGGTAGATCTACGCGTTGGAAATGGAGCAAAAATTGCTGCTTTAGCAGTAGGATCTTATAGTCTATCTCTACCCTCTGGTTTAGTTTTAGAGTTGAATAATTGTTATTACATTCCCTCTATTACTAGAAACATTATTTCAGCTTCCGTTTTGGATACTGAAGGATTTTCATTCATTATTAAGAATAAATGTTGTTCTATTTATAAGGATGAATTGTTTTATGCCAGTGCTAACTTAATGAATGGTCTCTATATATTTGATTTAGATAACCATGTCTATAACATAAATACTAAAAAGCATAAATCAAATGATTCAAATCCCACTTACCTTTGGCATTGTCGTTTAGGCCATATTAACTTGAAACGCGTACATAAGATGCAAAAAGAAGGTCTTTTGCAATCATTTGATTTTGAATTATATGATGTATGTGAATCTTGTTTAAAAGGAAAAATGACGAAGTCACCTTTTACTAGAAAGGGAGAAAGAGCTAGTGAACTATTGGAACTAATACATACTGATGTATGTGGACCAATGAGTTCAAAAACAAGGGGTAATTTTAACTACTTCATAACATTCACTGATGATTTAAGTAGATATGGGTATATTTACTTGATGAGGCACAAATCTGAATCGTTTGAAAAGTTCAAACAATTTCAAAATGAAGTAGAGAATCAGCTTGGCAAGAAAATTAAAACATTACGATCTGATCGTGGTGGTGAATATTTGAGTCAAGAATTTGATAATCATCTTAAAAATTGTGGAATTCTTTCACAATTAACTCCACCAGGAACACCCCAATGGAATGGTGTGTCCGAAAGGAGAAATCGAACATTGTTAGACATGGTTCGATCTATGATGAGTAATGCTAATCTTCCACTATCCTTTTGGGGATATGCTCTCGAAACTGCTACTTTTACACTAAACAGAACCCCGTCAAAAGCTGTAGAAAAGACACCATATGAGATGTGGAGTGGAAAAGTTCCAAAGTTATCTTTTCTAAAAATTTGGGGATGTGAAGCTTATGTAAAACGTTTACTTTCTGATAAGCTTGCACCCAAATCAGACAAATGTTTCTTTGTGGGTTATCCAAAAGAAACAAGGGGCTATTACTTCTACAACCAAACTGAGAACAAAGTGTTTGTTGCTCGAGATGGTGTCTTCTTGGAAAAAGAGTTTATTTCAAAGATGACAAGTGGGAGTAATGTACTTCTCGAAGAAATTCGTGAAGAGCAACAAATTGATGAAATTCAACCTCCATTAGAGGTAGAGACCTCTATGTTTAATGACATGTTAGACGTGTCAGATATGGCACCCCATGTGCCAGAAGTAGAGGAATGTGAACTCAGAATCCCGATAGGGGTATTGAATGATGTCCCACTCGAATTAGATACACAAGAAAGTTCACAACCTGTTGTGAACATTTCTCCTGTTGCTCTAGCCCCTCGTAGAACTGATAGGCCTAGATCTAGACCAAAGAGATTTGTGGATTTTCTTTTGACAGAAAACCGCGAAGTCTTAATTTTGGAAGATGAGGAACCTAACAGCTACAAAGAAGCTATGACAAGTCCAGACTCTGATAAATGGCTAGAAGCCATGAAATCTGAAATGGAGTCCATGTCTGAAAATCAAGTTTGGAACTTGGTTGATTTGCCAGATGGGGTAACACCCATAGGATGCAAATGGGTTTTCAAGTTGAAAACAGACAAGGAAGGAAACGTGAGTGTTTTCAAAGCTAGATTGGTGGCTAAGGGATATAAACAAATTCATGGTATAGACTATGATGAGACCTTTTCACCAGTTGCTATGCTTAAATCCATTCGGATACTCCTAGCAATTGCAGCTCATTATGATTATGAGATTTGGCAAATGGATGTCAAAACTGCCTTCCTTAATGGAAATTTGGAAGAGGTTGTGTATATGACACAACCGGAAGGTTTTGTAGATTCTAAAAATGCTGGGAAAGTATGTAAGCTTCAAAAATCCATTTATGGATTGAAGCAAGCATCTCGGAGTTGGAATCTTCGTTTTAATGAGGCAATCAAACAGTTTGGTTTTCTCAGAAATGAAGAAGAGTCCTGTGTTTACAAGAAAATTAGTGGGAGTAGTGTGGCCTTCTTGATCCTGTATGTAGATGACATACTGCTCATTGGAAATGACATTCCGATGCTTAACTCTGTAAAGATTTGGCTAGGGAAATGTTTTTCAATGAAGGATCTTGGAGATGCAGAGTACATTTTGGGCATCAAGATCTATAGAGATAGATCTAAAAGGATGATTGGACTAAGTCAGGAAACTTATATTGATAAAATTCTTGAAAGGTTCAATATGAAAGACTCTAAGAGAGGATTTCTACCCATGTCACATGGTATAATGCTTAGCAAGAATCAATGTCCTTCAAAACCTGATGAGCAAAAGCGCATGAGTAAGATTCCTTATGCCTTAGCAATAGGATCTATCATGTATGCCATGATTTGTACTCGTCCAGACGTCTCATATGCTTTGAGCATGTGTAGCAGATTCCAATCGAATCCAGGTGAATCACACTGGATTGCGGCTAAGAACATCCTCAAGTACTTGAGAAGAACTAAGGATTGTTTCTTAGTATATGGAGGTGAGAATGAACTTGTTGTTGAAGGTTATGTTGATGCAAGCTTCCAAACGGATAGAGATGATTTTCGGTCTCAATCCGGTTTCATCTTCTGTCTTAATGGAGGAGCAGTGAGTTGGAAAAGTTCAAAGCAAAGCACTGTTGCAGATTCTACAACTGAAGCAGAATACCTTGCAGCTTCAGAAGCAGCAAAGGAAGGAGTTTGGATTAAAAAGTTCATTACCGAACTTGGTGTGGTTCCTAACATAGACAATGGTGTAAATCTTTATTGTGATAATAATGGAGCCATTGCCCAAGCTAAGGAACCTAGATCACACCAGAAGTCCAAACACATTATGAGGAAGTTTCATGTGATACGAGATATCATTGAGAGAAAAGATGTGAAAATTTGCAAAATTCATACAGATGACAATGTTGCAGATCCATTGACTAAGCCACTACCTCAACCCAAGCATGAAGGTCATACTAGGGCCATAGGGATTAAGCGTTCTAGAGATTGGTTTTAAATCATGTAATTTTCTATTTTTATGAAACTTGTTCATAGACTTGAGAAAAATGATATGTTTGTTTTGAAATAGATTTTCAATGTTGATTCATTATTTTGTTGAATTAATATGTCCAAAATAATTTATAATTTCAAATAGGATTGTCAAATATGTGATTTGATGAATGAAACCCTATCATGCGAACTTGAAGTTATATTTATCATTGTCCCTAGTCTAAGTCATTAAATTGGACAATAATGACTTATGAAGACTAGTTTGTAAGTTGGTTGATAGCGCAGTTTCATGGGCTATAGAGACATTTGATGTCTAATCAATTACATAGATATTTGTTGGAGAACAGATATTGGATTAACCCGAATAAAATTCTGTAAAACGTCATAGAATTTTCAGTAACTATTAAATAAGTTCCTTAACCATGAGTATACCACTTTTTCTCATATAAGGATTGGATATTCTTGATTTCGTCAAACGTCGTGCCGTAAAAGGAGGCTATAAAGTCGAGAATCAGAATTGACATGAATTGTGTGGAGAAGTGTGGGTGTACACGAATGGGATTGTCTTCTTATTTTATAGGAATGTTGTCTTCGGCCTCTTGAAAAGTGAAAACTAAAATGCATGGCCATGCTCAAATGGATTAAGAGTTAATCATTTGTTTTGACAGTTTAAGCTTGGAATTCAAGAAAAGGTCTGAATAAGATAGAATGACGAACTATCTTACATGATGTTCAGATTAAGACATTAAAATGACAAGGGAATTTATTATTGCACACTTGTTAAGGACAAGTGGGAGATTGAAGGAGGTGTCCTTTAATAAGATGTCAATATAATAAATAGTTAAAGACTTTAATTAATGAAGATTATTAATTCAGTTATTTTAGGTGGTCGTAGTGTTTAGCTAGAAACCAACTACGATCTGCATTCCAATTGTTGGGCTTGCTACTAACAATAACTGATCCTACGAGGGTTACACACGTAAAGTTTGAACTAGATCAATAAGTCCATTGAATATAAGTTGTGGGCCTAATATGATTAGGATATGTGTTGGGCCTAATATGATTAGGCATAGGTTATGGGCTTTTGCCTTTATTTGGTATTATATATTGATGAGCCCAAACCTAATAAACGGTGTGTGAAAATATAATTCTCCATACACAGAAAGAAAACACGTTCCCCACTCACTGAATAGAAACGTGGTTCCTCCAGAAAGAAAAGGGTTTTCTTTGCGTTCTAGCAAACGCTTCTGAGGAGGTCTAGGAAGAGCTTGTGTGTCTCGAATAGAGGAATTGCATCTGTGATTCTTGGTCTTCGTCATCAAAGGACACGCATCAAGAGGTAAATCGTTATTTATATTGTGTATGAGATTCTCTTATGTTTTGATGCTTGTGAAAATTGTTTTCTTCTATTCCGCTGCGTAGCATCAAATTCCTATAATTCCCTCATGGTCTCTGTGGTCGAACAAAACCTCAAACCTGCCATGATCCAAAATCGTGTAGACAACAATCTTCCCAGAACAATTTAACAAAATGGAAAGATCATGGTAGATCTTACCCCCCGCGATTCCCAGCACGGTAATGGCATTCTTCATCTCAGGCCATTGATAATCAACCTGGTCGACCAGCTTCACCGTATGAATGTGCGCCCACTTATCTGGCTCAATCAGCTTATGCACAAGCATTACATTCGCCGGCACCTCAGAACTCCGCCAATACATGGAGATGCAACAGACATCTCCATTCCATTCCAACACATAGTTCCTGTTGTATGAATTTGATGGAGGCCAGATCACTCCACAATTCTTGTCTTCAAGATCCATGTAAAAGATTGCGCCATTGGCCCCGACAGTGTAAACCCGGTTCTTCAAGCATATTCTTCTCTGGATAATCTCGTGTTTGTTGTTAGATCCTGTCAGAAAGGTATCAGGGCAGGGGCTCTGTTGCCATTCACCGCTCTCTGAATCATACACATCCAGGGTATGATTCTCCGATACAATCCTCAGAAAACCCACCTTGTAATACACTGATTCAGACGGATCAAATTTCAGAAAAAAACGGGACTATCTCTTCGCCTGTGTTCAGAGGGTCTGGCGCAATCGACAGCTTTCTTGCTCGTTTCATGGTCGGGTTGGCAACACAGTAATACTTGGGACCGTCCTTGGAGTTTCTGCATTCGAGTAGCATCAAGCCATGGCTAGACTGCAAGATTGTTGTGAAGGGGAAGAGAGTGAAATCGAAGGGGTCCAAGGCTCTGGTGGTGGGGTTCAAGTAGAAGAGCCCCAACTGGGAGCGGATGAGGAAGACTGTTTGAGATGAACCGTTGACAGCCGTGGCCAATCTTGATGCTGATTCTTCTTCGTGCTCCGTGCTTCTTGATGGTGGTTTTTCGTGCTCCATCGAGATACTTTGGTTCTTGAAAATTATTCAAACTGAGTTTTGTATACACATATATATACCTATACTCCCAACCGCCCCCAACGGAAATGTGTTTATACCCGATTACCCGGGAAAAAGAAACTGAAAATGTTAGTGACATATAATTAGAATATTTAAATAATAATATAATATAAATAATAAGACATAAATGTAATATAATATAATTAATATTGAATTTTTTTTTTTGTATATTTTAATGCAATTTTATTTATTTATGCATTAAGTTCTTATTCGAAGTTATTCTTCACCACAATATTTTGTATTGCTTTATTACTGTGGTGTCTTTTCTTTCTTTTTATTTTAGCACTGGCCTAAATGAATCCAATAAATTAAATATGGTATTTGTTGACATGAGCGTATGAGTTATTAATCATGCTTGCTAACATAATCCAGAAATAATGACATTTGTTGATACGAGGATATTGGGGGATCAAAACTAGTTACTCTCATAATTTTGGTATTTTTCGTAAATTGTCCTATAATTATGTTTTTTTTTCATATAATTTAATCTCACAATTTATAGAAATATTCTATTTTGGTCATATTTTCACAGGAAAAAATGTCACATACCTTACACATGACTAAGGTGAATTTTTTTTATAGTTTCAACATTTAAAAAAAATCTAAATTTAAAACTAAAATGACGTGTTGATTAAGAAATTTACATGTGTAAATTAATAAAAAAATAGAAAAAATGTCTGGGGTCATGAACTTAAAATTATTGTTGTTGCAAGTTTTAAAATTAGATTAAAATTGTGGCTAATATCTAAAACGTTTCATTAATAATTAAGTTGGTACGGTTTATATGGATCTTTTTCCGTACAAAGACACATTCAAATGTCGACCACTATTCAAGATGTTTTCCTTTTACAATTTGATAAATCTATCCATAACCTTATATGCATTAATAAGAATTAGACGAGATCAATTAAATTAAACTTTCAAACAGAGTAAGTAACATTGTAACAATAAGGATATATTTTAATAGAGTGTCGCAATATATAGTTTTCATTTCTGATTTATTAGATTATTAATTAATCTACTAATTTACTATATCAACAACGAAACCATAGAATTAGACTTTATATAAAAATTATTAATTTAACCTTCAGACCCCATTTTGAGTATGGAGAAAATTAACATTTCCAAATATATTAATTTAGAAATGTTATACTTGTTGATCTAATTTAACATTTTGCGGCCATTAGCCAACACTGAATCCGCTTTTCTTAAAGAACATAAAAAACCAATGACTTTAATTGCAGCAGCCAAACGTGGCGTTAATACGAATAATCAAATACAAAAATAATAAAAAAAATACACACTAGCCCAGTGCACTAATTTAGACAATACACCTATAAATAAACACAAAGCATTCTTAATTTTCTGAAACAAAGCAACTATCCCCACTTTCACAACTTCTTCCATAACACCAACAATGTCTTTTGCTAATACCACGCCTGATATTTCCCACCTCTATTCCCTCCTCGGACTAATCAAAAACCTCGACGGTTCCTTCACTCGCTCACCGGACTTTATTCCGGCCGCCTTCTTCACCGGACTTTGGTTCTAACCAAAGATATTCCGATCAACGAGAAAACCAACACCTGGGCCCGCCTCTATCTTCCTAACCTACCGGAATCCGACGCCGCCACCAAACTGCCGCTCATAGTATTCTTCCACGGCGGAGGCTTCATCATCGGCAGCGCTGCCACGTCATTGTTCCAGAAGTTCTGCTGCGACATCGTCCGCCAAACCCCGGTGGTGATGGTGTCGGTGGAGCACCGCCTCCCCGCCGCCTACGACGACGGCGTTGAAGCGTTGCACTGGATCAAAACCTCCGCCGATGAGTGGCTGACGAAACACGCTAATTTATCCAAGTGCTTTATCATGGGGAGCAGCGCTGGAGGAAATATCGCCTACCAGGTCGGTCTACGTATCGTAGCATGCCTCGATTAAAGATCCAAGGGCTGATATTGCACCAGCCATTTTGCGGTGAGGTCGAGCGCACCGGATCAGAGATACGATTGGCTAATATGATAAAATAGTCCCACAGGATGCTATTGACATAACGTGGGACCTAGCATTGCCGGTTTGGGTTGACCGGGATCACGAGTATTGTAATCCAATGACCGATGTTAAAGCAGAGCTAATTAAGAAGATGGAAGATGAAGGGTGGAGGATTTTGGTGACCCGTTCCTGGATCGACAAATTAATGTTGCGAAAATGTTGAAAGACAAAGGAGTTGACGTGGTCGAGCATTTTGGCTATGGAGGTTGTACTTTGATGACTCTTTTGCCCTTTTGAAGAAATTTCTTTTTGAAAAGTCAAATAAAAATGATGCATTCCATATCATATTTTATTATTTTTTATATGTGATACTATGGAATAAAAGATTTTATATGATTATGTTGCTAGATTTATCTATTACATTTTGTATTGTATTGTGTTTGTATTTTTTCATTATATATATATATATATATATATATATATTACTTTTACATAGCCATAAGTAGCGACAATAATATGATCAATATAAATAAATAACGCTTTATTATGGGGATACAATAGATAATGTTTAGCTCAAGAATGGAATAAACAAGAGAGAGGAGTTTAGTAAGATCTGGTATGTACTAAACTTAAAAATTGTGTAATCAACATTTTTTTTTTTTAAAGGTTGTAATCGAACAGTTCTTAGAATTTACTATCTAATAAATATTTGATTATTTAGTTTTATATAACAAAATTATATGATTAAACTTTCAACTGAGTTGGTCAAAGTGAATCACTTAAGCAATAGCAAGACATAAGAAAACCAAGATTTCATTATCTTGGACTTGCAATTCTAAAATTTCTACAGTCAAGAAAATAACGAAACAATGTGCAAGCGATTCTTGAAAATTATTCATTCAGAAAAGAAAGAGTTACATATACATAATATATACACTCCCAACCGCCCCAACTGAAATGTATTTTACCGGGAATAAAAAAAACTGAAATTTGTTATTGACATAAAATTAGGAAATTTAATTTGATTAAATAATAAGTAGCATAAATGTAATATAATATAATTAATATTACATTATTTGAAAATTATTGATTATTTATGCACTAAGTTCTTATTAAAAGTTTTTTACGAAAATATTAAATATTTATAATTAAAATCTTTTATTATATGATTATTTTTTTAATTTTTAGTAATTATCACTTCATACGGGCTTAAAAAGCTGAAGCCTCCAAGGAATTTTATATATATATAGACACAGGAGCAGATATATGGAAACAACTGGCAATGTTGAATCTTTCAAAAGAAGAATGCATTGCAAAAGTGCATTGTCCATAAAGTTATCAGCAGCCATAATCTCCTGGTTTTCTTGGGCTTTTTATTATATGCCTGCATATTTTTGGCTTTGTTGGGCTGAAATTTTAACTTATTAAGGTTTGGGCCTTTTAATATTAAGTTGGTGATTTTATATACACCCATCAAATTTCTCAATACAACCATTATGAATTAAAATTTCATTTTTATGCTTGAATTTTATTATAAAATTTTCTACCGTTTATTTTTTCTTTTTTTATATAGTCATTGTGTATTCAATTAAGTTTCAATCTTCTACCGTTTATTCTCTCTCTCTCTCTCTCTTTTTTTTTTTTTTATATAGCCATTGTGTATTCAATCAAATTTCAATCTTCTTGCTAAAAAACAATCATTGTTTGAAGTAGATTTAAATTTTTTCATGATTATTCGAAATAACTTTGAATTTTTTTTATGTTGAATTTCAAGTATCTTGAAATTATCGTGCTACAGATTCTTTTTCCCTTATATAATCGAAAAGTGGATCTATCATATATATCCGAAAATATTACATCAATATAAATCAAAGCCTTAATGAAAAAAAGGGAAGACGCTGAACAATGATCTTTTTTATATACCTCTATTTTCTTCTTCTTTTTTTCAACGGCGGCATACGATTAGAGATATAGAGTTCTCCAAATATATAGAATTCTCCAAAAATCTTATTTGAGCTTCTCTGAAAGAGATTTGAGATTTTCAACGGTTGCATATGATCAGAAATATGAGGTCTCCAAAAATCTTGTTTGGGTTCTCCAAACTAGAAATTTAGGGTTTTCCAAAAATCTTCTTCTTTTTTCAACGGCTTCCAATAATTTGGTTGGGCAATAAAATTTATCTTTCTGTTTGTGTAAAAATAGTTGTGTGAATTGTAAATAAAAAGAAAAAAACTAGACAGGCTGTGTGGAGGAGAAAAAAGAAAAGGAAAGAACGTGGCTGTGGAAACTAGAAAATATTTTAAAAAGAAAAAGAAAAAACTAGAAAAAGTCAATAATAAGGATAAAATTAAGATTTTATTTTTATTATGGCTGTATTAAAAAATTTGTTGATTGTATATAGAATCACCTTATCAAGTATCAACCGAGGTTTTTTGGGCTTTCGGGCCCTTTTCTTGTACGCAAAAACTTTTGTGTTCCCAACCCGCTGTCCCGGGGACACGGATCTACGGATCTTAGATCCGTGTCTCCAACCCGCCCCGCGCACGGATCTACGGATCTTAGATCCGTGTCTCCAACCCGTCCCGCCCAACGCGCGCTCACGCACATCCACACGCCTTGGGCGCGCGTGCGTGGGCACTTTGCTGCACGCTCACATGATAGGTATCTCATGAGCACATCCACACGCCTTGGACGCGCGTGCGTGGGCACTTTGCTGCACGCTCACATGATAGGTATCTCATGGATGCCTAGCAGGTATCCCATGTATATCTTGAAGGTATTTATGGACAAGGTATCATATGTATACCTTGAAAGTATTCATGAAATATATTAAAGGTATTCACATGCATCTCACCATGTATACGTATTCATGGAATATCTTAAAGGTATTCACATGCATCTCACCACGCCGCGCACGCACATCGCGCGCCCATACGCCCACGCCGTGCGCCCATGCCGCGCGCGCCACGCCATGTATACCTTAAAGATATTCTATGGATACCTTGAACATATTCCATAGATACCTACGCATCTCACCACATCGCGCGCTCATGCGCACACCCATGCGCCCAAGCCACATGCGCATACCGCACACTACGCACCATGCGCCCACGCCATGGATACCTTGAAGATATTCCATGGATACCTTCAAGGTATACATGAGATATCTTGAAGGCATCCATGTGGATACCATGCGCCCACACCATGTATATATGCGCGCGTTCATGCGCCCACATCGGGCGCGCACCTCACAAGGCTTGGGCGCGTCCACGCGGCGCGCCCTTTTTCTATAATAGGTGTGATACCTTCAGGGCATTACATGAATACCTTCAAGATATCCATGAGATAACTTGAAGGTATACATGCGATACCTTTTTTTGTATATATTAAAAAAAAACAAACTGAGCGAAAAAAAATTATGTGGGGCCCGCGGATTGGGCTGGGAACACGGATTGGATCCGTGTCCCGGGGACACAAGAGACACTCTTTCTTGTAAATATGCATGATCTTTTGCTTCTCGGCTCTTCAAGGCATGTGTAATCGATTGCGATAATGATATTTACCTCTTTTCAATTTTATTCTTATTATTATTTATATGGCACATTCAATTCTAACTTTTATTTCCTTTAGATAATACTACTTATAAGAGTGTCGTGTTACAATTTATTAAAAAACAAGTATTCTGATACACACACACACACATATATATATATATATATATATATATATATATATATATATATAATTAACTAATCAAGTAGTTTAAAATTCAAAATTTAAAACACATTCAATATTTTATTTTAAAAAGCAAAATGGTTGCTATCAAATTTCTGGATTTTAGCTAAAAATTTATATGATATTGAGAATTAGTAGATTTTAAAGAACGATGATAGGGATATGGAACAAAATCACATTAAGTTTAAGAAGATAAATAATTAGAACTAAGATTGAACATTTAAAATAATAGTTAAATGGGATAGAAGAAAATAGTTTCTACTATATGTTTTAATTAAAAAAAAAATATATTGTAAGACTATTGGGGGGTGTTTGGACTGAACTTAAGGTGGCTTTTGCAAATCTGGATTTTGGCTTGAGAAGGATTTTGTGAGTTTCAATTTTGAGTAAAATTATAGTTAAAATGTCGTTTCCACATAAAGAATTGTAGAAAAAGTAGATGTTTTTTATTGTAAGTTGTAGAAAAAGTAAAATTTTTTATTGAAAATTGTAGAAAAAGTAGAAAAAACGAACATGGACTGGACTGAACCCATCCAAAATCCGGATGGCCAAGTCCAGTCCAAACACCCCATTGGGGAATTTGGAAAATTAATTTTAAGCGTCAGTCAATGTGATCAAATTAAGTACATAGGGACCCACAAAATTTAACCACTTACACACATAATAATGGTTCTAAAAACAATTTAACACAGTAGTTAGAAGAATAATTGTTTGTAACTCATAATATGGGCCAAAAGAAAAAAAAAATTGGCTACTAAAATTTTATCAACATGCTAAAAAGAAATATTAAAAAAGTAACTGAATAATATAATATGCAGCCATAGGGGTTGGAACCCTCATTAGGCCAGCAAGCAGACGGTTTGGAGAACATCCAACACCTTCTATATTTCTGAGTACTTGATAATATATATATCATTTTCAAAGACATTTACCCCCATGTTCCATGTTGGCTCCGCAACAATACTCTACTCCAACATGGGATTATAACAACTACAGACGACAATGTGCAAAAGTCAAAAAGAAACGGAAAGGCAGAGAGTAATGGGCAAAAGTCAAAGAAAAATATTGTAGGGGGAAGTCTAATTAAAAAGAAAGGTAAAAGAAATTAACTGAGATCTCAGTCAGCAAGTTCTGATTGCCCGACTCTGTTTTACTAATATATTGGTATTTTACTATCAATCCCACTGTTACTTTTGTTGGTTTAAGCCTAGCTAGAAAAGATAAATATTAGTTTAGAATTTAAAAAATTCTAACTCAAAAATAAATAAATACTTGAATCACTTAAAAATATCAATGGATGGCATAAAGTATTGAGTTTTAACAGAAGCTGATGTGGACTGATTATAAGTATGATTCGTTTATATAAATTTGATAGAGTATTTAAACTTTTCCACAACCAACTCTTTCTTACATAGAGCAAATAACATTTAAGTCTCAAGTAAAGACCGACTTAACTATGCAAACCGAGAGATGGAGAGACGAAGTCTAGGCCTGCTAGCCGTTCGATTCGACCGTCTTTGTATGCTTCGAACATGGGAGAGAAGTCGTGGACAATGTCGTCTGAGTTGGCAGCAGCCTTTGTTGACTGGGAGAAGGGAACAAGAGTGGTAGTGCAGTAATGAAAACTAAGCTTATTTTTTGGTCTATACAGGGGAGGGGGAGGGAGAGAGATTATCTTTTGGATATTCATTTCTCTCTACAAAACCTAAAATCATTTTTTCTATATATATTATTTTTATACTATCAATCCCTCTTTTAGTTTTATTGGTTCAAGTCTGGAATATAGATGCATATGGCCCTTCTAACATTTATATAATTTAGGATTTAAAAAGTAATAATCAATCAAATCAATATCAATGGAGGAATTAAGCTTATGTGGACTTTAATGGGCCAATTATTTTTATAAGTATATGATTCATTTATATAAATTTGAGAGAATAGTTAAACTTTCACCTAACTCTTATTCATTACATTAAGCAAATAATATTTAGAGTTTATTATTCTTTTGCTAAATTCAACATGAATGGTTAAATTTGGCTGAAATCGGACGTTCCTAATTTTGGATTACTCAGTCCAAATTGTTAATTTGACTTTTAATTTCTAATTTTGTTTATTTTTTGAATTAAAAAATGGAAAAAGAATTGGAAAAAAAATAAAATCAAGAATCAAAAAGAAGATATTGGAAGGATGTTAACACAAGAAGATCACAAATAAAATCATATTCGATATCTTTCTAGCCAAGACTATTTTGCACAGTTACGATTCTAACTGAGTTTTGCATAATATATTTTATATAAATAAACTTATCACACACATATTAATAATTTAAATTTTTTATCAGAAAATCTAAATATTGAATAAAAAACAAGTTTAATGAAATAAATAAATTAAATATTTCATTATCAATTAAAACTGGAAAATGAAAGACTTGAACAAACCATCATTTTTTTTACGTTAAATTTGTTTAATTAAAAAAATTCATATTATGAGTCAAATCAACATAATTTAATTCATTTATTTTGATAATTCATTTATATTATATGATTTATTGTAATTTGTAACTTATGAGAGACTTAATAACAATTTAAGCCATTTATCGTTTAGTAAAACTAAGTTATAAAATCTTTAAATTTAATCCCTTGCATGGAAGCACTGCTAGTATAATAAATAATTACGTGACAAAGAAATGACAAAATATTAGCTCAAAAGGAGAACAAAAAACAAAAGAATGGAAAAGAAAAAAAAAAAAAAGAAGGAAAACGGCGTATTGCATTTACACTTAGCAACTCCTGCTGGGTTTTATGTTTCGGCCCAGTAGTTTTATAAACGTTTTCGGCCCAGTAGAGGGTCCATGTTGTTTTCGGCCAGTAGTTTTTTAACGTTTTTGGCCCAGTAGTTTTTTTTTAACACAAGTCTATTATAGGGACAAGGAATTTGCACCGTACAATAATACGTTTCCTTTCTTTCTCGAAGATGGTTTTCATTCAATGTATGGCATAATGGGCCAATTATTGAAGTTAAATTAATACAAGCAGGTGACTGATTCTAAGCTAGTATGAATCATTTGAATAAATTTGAGGAGTTCATTACTTAAATTGCTAAGTAAATTAGGTGGTATGACAAATTTGGACTTTAATAATATTAATAACTCATATCATGTCAGCAAATACATTTTTTAATTGATCATCTCTAACATCTCCCTTATCTATTAGTGAATATTTAGATTTTTGACAATTTTATACTTTCTTCTTTCAAAATAATTGTTGCTAAACAAAATTAGCGGTACCTACTTTAACTTTATGGAAAATAACATAAATATTCACAGAAGGAAAATATGAAATAAATAGAGCAAACTACCATGGTTGAAATCTTTGCTAGCAGAAAACTAAGTGGGAAAGAAGCATTAAAGAGCAATATGATGTACTAAAAATATATATCTAACTTGAAAACTGTGAAAAGGAAGAAATCAATAAAATTGGAATCGGACTAGTGCTTTGTGAGAGGATTTTGGATACGTAAGCAATTGTGGGCCCAATAGTAGGCCCTTCTTCCGATGGTGAGTATCTTCAAGAATGATCATCTCTTCCAGGATGATTGCCCTCTTAAGCAGCATTCTGGCAATTGTTGGTGATACAAAGCTCACCATTTTAACTCTCTTCAAATGCATCAAATCACCATCCAAATCAACCATTGCACCTGAATCTCTATAGTCCATCTAAATTAACCAAGACCATAGATTTTAAGCCAAAAATTAAGCTGAATTCAAGCATCAAATTATATAATAATCAAAACATGAATACTTACCAAATGACTATGATAAAAAGGTCGGCCCCTAATGACCAATGTCTCGAGCATTGGAGAAGATTCAAGAATGCTTACAATGCCGGAAATGGTGCGCATGTAATCACGATCACGATAAGTAGTAAGTCTCAAACTAACTCGCGAGGATCGTGGAAGCTGCCAATCACTTAAAGCCAACAACGATACAACCTGATATGCATATAAACATTTAGTATAATTCCATTGAAACATAATGTGGATCAAGTGGATTTCACCTGAAAGCACTTAATTCCCAGCTCAAGCTCTTTGACATGTCGAGTTCTTTCAACAAGTTCCTTAATATTATTCCAATCATATCCGTCATCATTTCCATCGAAATCAATAGAAGCACTAACAAGAGATGAGATGTTTTGCAGCACCAACTTTCTTCTTCGAGTGGCATAGAATGTGATACTCAAAGAATGTAAATAGGGTGCTGAGATTTCCAGCAAAGCTTGATGCATCCCATACACAGATTCAAACACATAAAGTTTATAAAGACTCGGAGAATTGATCTCCAAACGAGTGAATCCCCAGCAATCTATTAGATTCAAGGTATGCAGAACAGGACATCCTGATAATATTTTTTCGACGCCATTCAACTTCGCCCCCTCCATCTCCAACTTAGTCAAAGATTTCCACTTAACAATTCCTAGAGGAGCCATAATGCAATGTCGTAATAGCAGATTTGTCAAGGATGAAGTGGAATACAATATCTGTGGAATCACATACACATGCATATATTTCCTCCTATTGAGCCCCAACGAAAATTCTTTCACCTTATTTCTTACAGCAAATTCAACCCATGCATCCACGTCAGAAGCCAAGCTATTATCATACTCCAAACTAACATGAAATTTCTCTGCATATTCTGCACCACGAGCGGCAAGAGCCCTATTAATCCAAGCAACAAACATAGCTCTTTTCTGGTCAGTATTGATACGATTCCCCCAGAATTCAAGTCTAGGAAATTTAGTCCAAAGAAACTGCCATCTCTTCGACAGCACACAAGTAATTGAAGCTCTCTGAACATCCGGGAAAGAAAGTGAGAGAATATGTATCAATAACGAATCTGGCAATGCACTCAGTCTATCCATGGCCGGCGATGAGTTTCTGTGGAAAGCACTAATAAATCAACAAAATTTATGTATATATAACTTAATATGTTTCTTCGGGGAACACGAATAAATCAAATTTTAATGCGTATATAACTTAATTAAATACCTGCGTGATTTTAACCTGTTAAGTCTTGTCTCTGCGAGGTTGGCGATGAGTTTCTGTGGGAAACACGAATAAATAAATCAAAAAGTAATGTGTATATAACTTAATTAAATAGCTGCGTGATTTTAACCTTTTGAGTCTTCTCTCTGTGGAGTAACATCGTATAATTTTATTGAGTATTTAATATATTAAGAGTTCTAAGAGTTTCTTTCTCGCCAAAATTCTTATTCCATAAGGAAAGAGATTCTGTTAAAAGTTAAAACCACATTAGATGTCTTTCTTCATATTAGATTTTTTTTTTTCCTACAAAAAAAAATATCTTTTTTTGTCAGGACTCTTATGAAGAGATTTCAGATGAAATTATATTAGATTCAACTAATAGTAGTTGTATTTCCTTACATTATCCGACTTGTTATATAATATTCAACAATTATATAATTTTGATAACATTATATATATAATATTAGTGCGTTGACCAATTGATGCTGTTGAAGATCCAAGGGTTGATATTATTTAATTAAGATGTGGAAAGTTTTCAGTTTTGATCCTATAATTCTTTTTTTTTTTAGACCAATTTTTTTGACTAAATATATGTATTTTTTAACGATTTCAAGAACTTATTATATTTTTTAATTATATAAAGAAAATTTTACAACATGATCTACATACTAATGGGACTACATATATCCATTAGTTATTAATTTATTTAAGAAAATATATAGAACCATAAGTATGCAAATAAATGGTTAAAATAGTAAAACCAGTTCTTTATTTATAATTATAAAATGCTACATATATAAATATATATATATATATTTGTCCAATTTTTAAAAAATTTGAAATCAGAAAAATATTTCAAATTTTGAAATCGGACTTTAGTGTTATCATTGACCATTTGACTGGCACTTAACACCTTGAATGGCTTAGTTGGCATCTATGATTCTATGCAGCGCCGTTTATATAATAAACAGACTTCTTATTATTTTCGCTTCTTTTCTTAATTTTTTTAATCATTAAATTAATAATTTTTTAACACTTTGTTATTTTGTTTTTAAATTTTGTTGAAGAAAAAAAAATCAATATATATTTCTTTTGAATTATATTTGTATGTAACTTATTCAATGACTATAAGAATATTATTTTATTTATATTTCTCAATTTATTGATTTTTTATCTATATTAAAATATGAAAATGATAAAATGCCTACTAGAAATAAAAGAACCTTTATAATACAATAACAACAGTACTAATTTGCTAAGAAATAGCTGTCCAATACAATTGCTTGACCTCTAAATTAGAGGTCGATTAGGTTAAAATTGATACGACTAGATGTGCTTAATGTTGAGACGTCACTTAACCTGAATTTTAAAGCGCTGAGTAAGAACAATTCACAATTATCATTTTATGAATATATATATATATATATATATATATTTGCATCATAATCATCAACTCAACAGTCACATCCACTTTCCACCACCACAAAACTGTGTTGAAAATTTAGAATGTATACAATTCTGATCATTTAATATACAAAATTTATATCTCATTCGTGTATCATATCTTCAAACATATTATATTAATGTAAAAAATAATAGTGGTTACAATTAACTATCAGGAAGGTCTCTTATAATTTAGGGGAACGGATTTTAGATCTCTACTCCAAATCTGCTCCATGCCTGACCCAACCAGCATGTAATTATTATTATTATTATTTTAATTTTTATTAGATTTGATCTATGCCCCCAACCCGCTCCACGCCTAACCAAACCCACATGTAATTATTATTATTATTTTTAATTTTCATTAGGGCAATTCTGCTCCTAGCTCCCCTTCTTCTTGCACGTCCTTCTCCTCATCTGTTCTTCTTCTTCTCTCTATGGCTGCTCTTCTTCCCTTTTTCCATAGCTAATCCTTCTTCTCCACTCTTCTCTGTTCTTTTCTCTTTTTTTTTTCTTCCTCCATTGCTGTTTTTCCTTCTCATCTCTTTTTTTTTCTTCTATTCTTCCTTCTCCGTTTTTTTTTTCTTTCTCCATTTTCTGTTCTTCTTCTCTTCTTTTCTTTTTTGTCCAATATGATTATCATTTATTGTTGTTAAAGAACAGTTGAATTTCATCATTCAACAAATAAAGACTCGGAGAATTGATCTCCAAACGAGTGAATCCCCAACATTCTATTAGATTCAAGGTATGCAGAACAGGACATCCTGATAATAGTTTTTCGACGCCATTCAACTTTGCCCGCACGATGTCCAACTTAATCAAAGATTTTCACTTAACAGCTCCTAGAGGAGCCATAATTCTTAGACTTGGACAAAAAATAAGTTTTTTTTCATATCATCATACAAAGCTTGAGTACAGTATTTTATAGTACAAGAATACTAGGATTATGATCCATTACAATAATTGTAATTAATCTGTTAGCTATGATCAAGGCTGCATACAAGGTGCTCTTGGTCAATCCTTCAATCATGTTCTTTCCTTTTTGTATTTTTGAAATGTGCTATTTCACACTCCCCCTCAAGTTGGGTCGTAGGATCTCCAACGCCCAACTTGCCCAATGCTTCATTAAACGGTCCTGATGGTACTGCCTTGGTCAATATATCAGCCAACTGTTCTTCTGACCGTACAAAGGGAAGATGTATAACTCCTTCTTTAAGCTTTTCCTTGATGAAGTGCTTGTCTACCTCCACATGCTTGGTTCTGTCATGTTGTATTGGGTTTTCGGAAATGCTGATTGCAGCCTTGTTATCACATCTTAGCTCACAAGTATCCTTCGGTGGAAACCCAACTTCTTTTAACAACTTACTCAACCACAAGATTTCTGCCAGTCCACGAGCAATTCCTCGAAATTCAGCTTCTGCACTTGAAAGAGCCACCACCTTTTGTTTCTTGCTTTTCCAAGTGACCAAGTTTCCTTCGACCAAAGTAAAATATCTTGAGGTCGATCTTCTGTTCACTGGATTGCCCGTCCAGTCAGCATCAGTATAGGCTTGGATCTCCAAGTGACCATTTTTCTGGAACAAAACTCCTTTTCTTGGAGAACCCTTCAAATAGCGTATAACTCTAAGGGCCGCTTCCATGTGATCTACTTGTGGCTTGTGCATAAACTGACTGATTATTCTATGTAGTGGCTATTCTATAATCTATATAAAGTTAAGAGATGAAGAGAGAGTTACATTGATTTCTCAAATTTATGTAAAACTAAAAAATGGAGAAAAATATAGTGATTTCTCAACAAAAGATAGATGCATAGAGAATGAAAAACAAAAAATAAGATATACAAAGAATGAAGAAAAAAAACAAGAAAAAACAATAAATATAATTATTTCTCAAATCTATATAAAAGTAATAAAAAAAAGAATACAAGATTTGCTAAATATTCAAAAATATAAAAATTCTTCCAGATCTTATTGTCTAAAGAAAAAAAAGAATAATAAAAAATCGTAATTATTATGATTTCTCAAATCTCTATAAAGCTCTAAAAAATGAAAGAATACAAGATTTGCTAAACATTCAAAGGTACAAAAAGTTCTTTCAAATCTTATTATCTCATATCTTCATCTAAGGAGATCACACCAAATTGTCTTTATACACTAAACATAAATTGAACAAATAATTTTGTGAGAGAGACATGAAGAAATAACGTAAGAAAACTATATATGATGATTCAAGTATGAGAGTGAAATATATAAATTATAAAAAAATATAAAAGGAAAGATTAATTATTATGATTGAAGGAAATATTATTGTATATAATAATTTCAATTTGACGGAAATATAAATCAACAAATAAAATAAAAATGTTAAAAAAATAAAATTAACAATTGCAATTTTTAAAGTTATATGATAATTCGTGCAACGCAAATGAATAATATGAAAAATTATTTGTATATGGTACATGTTTTTAAATTAAAATAATAAAAGATGTTATAAATAATCTGTTAGTTTATACAACTTTATTATGTTATTACAAATTGTTAAATATTAACACAATAAATAATAAACCGCACATCGCGCGGATGGACTGCTAGTATATATAATAAGAGGACCATAGCTAAAAATAGCAGGTCCAATTTTCCCGTCCATTTTGTTTTCCAAAAATGAAAACTAAGGAAAAGAAAAAAAAAGCAAGAAAATGTGATTGGTTAGAAGGGAAGGTAAGAGTGGGAAAAGGGAAGGTGCCTATTGGTGGGAGGAGTGGTGATATATATATATATATATATATATATATATATATCAAAAAGTTTTTAGCTACCATAATTAATCATTACAAATCAATTTTTAATGTATAATACATAAATTTAATCATCTTTAATTTGATATCCATATTGCATACAAAAAAATTGAATTTTTTTTGGGGTTTGATTGATTTTATTTGTTTAGAACATTTTTATGAAAATGTGTTTTGAATGATTTACTTTAAACATTTTTTTGTAAATCTAATACTTTTCAAGAAAATATGATTATATTTATTATAAGTTTATAAAATCTTATAATATTAAGTATACCTATATATAAATATATTTTTTTGACTAGATATCTATATCTATTTATATAATAGATAGTTAAAATAGAAAATCTATTTTTTCCTTCAAAATAATTTTCCTTTGTATTTCAACTCCATGCCTCATTAAACATTCTTTGGAAATAAATATAATTTATAGTCAATTTATTAATATGAATAACTGAATAATTCTCAATTATTTGTATGATTAAAAAAAACCTTATAAATTTTTCTGACAACCTCAAAAATTTAATTTTAGTTTTCATATTATCAAGTTTTGAATAAATAATAAAATCACATGTTAAAGGTTAAATTTACGAAAAGATAATTTTTTGGGAAATAATGAAATAAAAAAATTATAAAGTAATAACAATTATTATTATTACTATATTATTATTGTTGCTGTTATTATTATCATCATCATTACAAATTATATATTTTACAACAATAAATAATAAACCGCACATCGTGCGGGTGTATTACTAGTTAATCTTTAATCTCAACACTATGGTATTTGAAAGTGCAAGTCAATATTAATATTTAGAATATATAAACCTTGCAAAATTTTCAAATTTTGATGAAAATTTATTATTTCTGAACCAGATTTAGTCTTTAAAAAAAAAAAAATCCAAAAAATCATTCTTGAGCCACACCCTTCAGAACAATGAGCGCAGTTTACTTCTTCGACGACATCGTTTACACAAGTGACCAACGACCCCGCCGTCGTCTCTGAGTGGATTAACGACGTCAAATTTTTATTTTTTTTTTAATTGCATCATTGAAAACTTATTACTTTAATAAGAAAATGCATTGACAAATTGTATTTGAAGAAGGAATTGAAGGAAGGGTAAGAACATAAAGATATGATGATAACTTTTTAGAACTAAGTCTATTACAATGTCATTTTGTTTCTTTATATTTGTAAAAAGTTTAGAATTCTATGAAGACTAATTCTTTGGACAATGCAATACCATGAATACAATATAATCTAAAATTCGAATTACAGAGACAATAACACAACAGCTGATAGGATGAACACGAAACGTAACATAATAAAAAACACTAATTTTGGAAACTTTACTAATATATACTCCTTATTATCATGTATATGATAAAATAAAATAAATACATAATATACAATAGTAAAACACACTACATAAATATATGAATTGCCACGCCTAAATAATGCCTCAACGATGGCGAGTGAAATCAAATGAGAACGAATTACATACGATTTTATGGTTACGAGCAATTAATATAGTTAAGATTACAATTATTTTCCTAAAATAATAAAATATAGAAAATTAAACCACTGATGTCTACATGCAAAGATCATGCAAGAATGTCACTTCAACATTCCACGTGCTATTCTATATCACATTTTAATATACATATTATATTCGTATATAAAAGTAAAAAATAAAAAATGAAAAAGGGGTGTTTTCGTATAATATATGGACTTAAAATTTATTAATTTATGTTAATATTTTTTAATTAAAAATAAAAATAATATGCATATATGAATAAGATGATTAACTTAATTGAATAACAAACTTTCCCCCCCAAGAAAACAGAAAAAAACAGCATTAATTAAATGCATCTGATCTGACACTCCCAAAAGCAAAACCCTCACAATCATACAGTACTGCACCGGAAAAAGCTTCATCCCTTCAACAATGGCGTCGCAACCGCCCACTCCCAATCCCAATCTCAACATAAAGCTTCTCCACCAGTCGAGATTAACGAAGAGCTACGAAGTCACCATCATCGGCAAAACCGTCTCCACCGTCGTCACCAAAGAAGAACTCACCGTGGTTGCGTGGATCGACGATGTCAGGGCTCTTAACGAGTCACGTCGTGCCGGCCAAATCGTGGGCATGGACATCGAGTGGAGCTCTTCCAACGAAGACCAGGCTCGGAACCCGATCGGAATCCTTCAGCTCTGCGTGGGCACCCGGTGCCTGATCTACCAGATCTACCAGAAATCAGGCGACATCCCACCCGAGCTATTCGAATTTTTCTCAGATTCGGAAAATATGTTCGTCGGCCTGCGCATAGAATCGAACCTGGAGAAGCTGTTTGAGGACTATAAGATCGGAAAGACGGCGAGCTACTTGGACTTGGGATCGGTGGCGGCGGAACGGTTTTCGCGGCCGGATCTGAGGAACCCGTGGATGAAAGACTTGGCGAATATGGTGTTGGGGAAGTTTGTGGATAAGCCGCTGAGACAGGTGATGGGTTGTACCTGGGAGAAGGTTGAACTGAGGGAGGTGGAAGTGCTGTACGCCTCCATCGATCCTTTCCTCGCTTTTGAAACTGCACTCGTCCTGCTTGATGACTTCATGAATTCATGAGTCCAATTCCACACACAGGTTGGGTTAATTCTCTTTTACTTTTCTGTATCAACACTTAGACTAGACTTAATCCCTTTACTTTTAGCAATATGCATGGCTTGTTTGGTGTGGAAGATGCTATAATTCTTTCCTTTCTTTACTTTGATTGATGGTTTCTTTGAGAGGATATCTACATGCATGCATGCACAAGATTAAATATATGAAACTGAAATAAAGCGTGAAATACTGGATCTTTAATTATTCATATTGTTGAGAATTTCAAAGGCATTTCGCACATTTTAGTCGAGAATAAATTATCTTATAATTGTCTAAATTTGTTGGATAAATAACTTCACTAACATCCCTCAATCTACGTGTACAATAAACACTGTTGTGTATTAATATTTGAGTCTATCACATTTTTTAATTTCATAATTAGTTTGTGTGGGATAGTAATGTCGTGGAAACTCAACATATTGAGTATTTTATGTATAAAATCGATAACATTAATTGTTCACTTATCCAAAACTATTTTTCCGAATAGTTTCATTCTATGGGATATGAGTAATATAGCCCACAACTATATATGTTCCGGAATCAAATATGGTTTAAGTTTTTAGAGATTAGAAAGATGTTTGATTAAGTCCCTTAATAAAAAGGTTATCAGTTTCTTAAATGTATTCTATATTCATTAATATTTGAAAAGTGAAATTGTATTTCCTCAAACATTGAAGTGTAGTTTATAATTTGTTCGTTGGAAAATAAAGTGACATTAAAATAAATATATCTTCCACAAATTATTAAATAATGTTATCTCCGTCTCATAGCCGATATTAGCATATGTTCACGAAGAAAGTGTAGAATAACAATTCGTATTAATTTCAAACATAAAAATAATGATCACATGTTACTTGAATTTATAGTTAAGGGTTTATATTTTGACAATACAATGTAAATTTTATGAAAAAGAGAATAAGGGTAATATGCACATAATACACTTATTTTCATAATGCATGCATAAGTTATCTTGATATCAAATTAGTACACGTATACGTATATAATGTATATTACTAAAATAAAAATATCTAGCTAATCTATTAAAATAGATATAATATATACTAAATCCGAAATGGAATAATGAAAATTCTGTTTTTTTCTAATTAATTATTTTCGATATGAATATGTACACTGATATGAAAATAATTATTTTATGTTACCTCACAAACTAAAAATAAAATTATCTGCATATATACTAAAAATGGAGTATGATTAACTTGTGTAACAAAAAGAAAACAGAAAAAACTGCAACAATAGTAGCTATTGAGAAGAGGGGTAAAAATGGAAAAGACGCAAAAGCTTGAATGCATCTATTTAAACTTGCTCTGCATATTCCCCAAACCCTCGTCTCCAACAAACTCACACGTACAAACACACACTGAACAATGTCGACGAGCACCACCATCAAACTTCACCACGAGTCTCAGCACACCAAGGCCTACGAAGTCTCCATCTTCGACAAGATCGTCTCCACCGTCGTCACCACCGACGGCCACGCCGTCATCGACTGGATCGACGAAGTCAAGTCTCTTCACCCCGACCGCCGCATCATCGGCCTCAACATCGAGTGGAGATCCTACACCGGCGACAACAGGAACCCCGCCGGAATCCTCCAGCTCTGCGTGGGGACCACCTGCCTCATCTACCAAATCTACCACAGAATCAACCCCGTCCCACCCTACCTGCACGTATTCCTCACCGATTTGAAAAACACTTTCGTTGGCGTCCGAATCAGACCGAACCTGATGAAGCTTGCGGCGGACTACGATCACCTTGGCGACTTCGCGCGCTACGTGGATTTGGCGAACCTGGCGGCGGATCGGTTTAAACGGCAGGATTTGAACTATGCGTGGCCGAGAGGGCTGGCGAACACTGTGTTGGGGAAGGACGTGGAGATGCCGCTGTTGGCGTCGATGAGTCTTCAGTGGGATAACTTGGAGTTGACGGAGGAGCAGGTGAAGCACGCGACTATCGATCCTTTTCTCTGTTTTGAAATTGCGAGGTTCATGAATGTTACTCCTGAGATTTCCGCGCAGAGGTTAGGTTGATTGATTCATCGCTTCTCTTTTACTTTTTGTATCAACAATTAGATATTGCCAAAGTGTTTACTTTTACATCTCTAGACTCTTCTGCTATGATCGTTAATTCAATTGATGGTTTCTTTGAGGGGATATTATAGTACGTGCATGTGCGCAAGATAAAATCTATGCAACTGAATGGAAGTTGCTTGCTTTGTGTATAGAATAAACCCTCATTTTAGAGGCCAGGAATGTGTCGTTTCGGAATAAAACATATATAGCTCACACCCATTTTCATTAATTATTATTTTTCTCTAGATTAGCACCCTATTTAGCAATCATGTTACAAATTAATAATCCTATATTTAGTTAATTAGTTTCAATTTTATTTTACAGCTACGTATATATCAAGAATTTCAAAGACACAGTGATGAATAAATTATCATACAAGTGTCTAATTAAATGTGTTGGATAAACACTTTTGAAGACTAGGGATGAATAATGTTTGAATTCTTCAGAGAGTAGGATTCGAATTGGTGGTCCAACATATTCCCAAAGTTCCCATAAAACTTGTAGATTTATATGTCTGTGCCTGTAGCACTAATATGTATATACATTTAGGGGAAATTTTATTTTAGGTAAAAAATTTATTATTATTATTATTTTTTTTTTTGTATATAATCACAGACAATGTAGTATTTTAAACTTTACCTTTTTTATTTTTAAATTTTCAGAATTGACCTCACAAAAAAAAAAAAAAAAAAACACATTCGATTTATGCAAAGTATTTAAACTAAATATCTATTTTATTACAAATATTTTAGTTAAATTTTATGCGTCTTTTTTTTTAAACTCTCAATAATTACTAAATATTGAAAACTTTTTTTACTTTTATAATTTTTATAGTTTTAATTATAATATTTGGATAAAAGAAAATTTGTTAGACCATCTCATAACTGATTTTTAATATTTCAAGTAAATAAAAAAATTGAAAAAAAAAACTTTTATAATATAACTTTAATATCTCAAATAAAATATTATATAATTCTAATTTAATATTTCAAATAAAAGCCAAAATGTTGGATAGTTTAACCCATGTATTTATATACTTCCTTGATTTGGAATCGGATATATCATCACACTAAAGAGCTTCGCAACATGACCGCCCCGTAATATTTCCCCTTGGTGTGGTGAAAAACATAATAAATATAGCAAAGGGTTCGTACGTTGAATTTGCACAAAACAAAGTAGTCAACTACAATGTAATGCCTATATCAATTATACTATTGTGTTCAATGTCCAGTAGCTTTCTTTTGCATATTCATACAATATTTCAGTCATGTGTGTGTGTATATATATATATACACCTCTGGACATTGATATATCTTATCCTCATTAAAATAAAATAAAAACAGAGAAGATGAACTTTAACTATAAATGCATTTCCAGGAACAACATTGTAATATTCAAGATAAGTGACAGACAGATTATCTTGGACAGATATCAGGTATTTTGGATGGAGATTAGTTGTGTCTACTTTAGTGATACCACATTGTACATAATTTCTTTCCTAAACTGTTTGCATTTTCCTACTCTGGAAAATGGCTTGAAAGAACTTTATGCAACCAAGCAATATGTATTTCATGACTAATTCAAACAAGTATTGATTTATAAATCAAATGAGTATCATATATAAACAAACCTATATGTAGATGCACATATAGAGTTGTTCCCAAGTGAAAAGTAGATCCTACACTAAATATGATCCACTTGATATCATCTTCGACATGTGACATAATATACACAAAGCTCTCGGCGATACATCCACACAAACAATCAATATCACCAGAAAAAGATGCCAATGATTCTACAAAACCACATTTGAGTTAATAAACTTGAGATTGAATGGTCGAGGAAAAAAAACTTACAGGATTGGAGAAAAAACTAAAATTGCTGCAAAATAAGGAGTCACAAAATACATAACAGAAAGGATAATCACCACGACAACAGACCACCAAATATTCAATGATAATCACCACGACAACAGACCACCAAATATTCAATAACTTAAAACCATACAACGGATGTGGAAACTAGAAGCCCATTACCCTAGTCAACCCTGTTCATCCATATCTTTCCGCAGGTTTTCTTTTTAAATTGTTTTGTCATCCAAAAAGCTTAACCAGAGTTATTAGTACCTCATTTGGCCATCATAACCTTAACAAACTCTTCGTAGTTGATTTGTCCATCACCATCAACATCAGCTTCTCTGATCATCTCATCGACTTCTTCGTCAGTCAGCTTCTCTCCAAGGTTTGTCATCACATGGCGCAACTCAGCAGCAGAAATGAAACCGTTCTGATCCTTGTCGAAAACACGGAATGCTTCTTTTAGCTCCTCCTCAGAGTCGGTGTCCTTCATTTTGCGGGCCATGAGGTTCAAAAACTCTGGGAAGTCGATGGTTCCATTGCCATCAGCATCCACCTCGTTGATCATATCCTGGAGCTCTGCCTCAGTGGGATTCTGTCCCAGGGATCTCATCACTGTTCCAAGCTCCTTGGTGGTGATGCAACCTGTACACCATGCCCAACCAGGTTAATCATATAAGAACCCTGATGCTGTGATTTACATTACAAACAAATCCCAAATTGACCAGTGGAATTTAGGAAAGATGCAATAATGGAATCAACAACAAAAAATGAAAACCAACTAACTCCATTAAATTCAATAAAATAGATCCAGATTGGAGCTCCATGAATAATACAACTGTGTTTATTATATGGTAGAGATAAATCACAGTCTGATAAGATGGAAGCACCAGTGGAATTTGACTACAAAATCATAACCAGATGTAATTCGACATTGCTGTTTTAAATACAATGATTCAGCTAGCCCTAGGTCAAGGTTTACACAATAATCACACATCAAAATGCATTACTATCACATATGAAGACCAAAAGGTTAAAACTCTGAACCGTAAATTTCCAATCAATCTAATATAATCCTCGCCATATTCTGGATCAAATAAAAATTCTAAAAACTAAAAAACTTAATTGCCAAACAGATCTGACGAAAGACAAAACGAACGGTGAAGAAAATACAAAATAAACACACACATACAACAGGCGAAGGATAGTATCATGAATTTGCATAAATTTAGAAACGCAACATAAAAATGGGGGGAAAAAAAGAGGAGGTTCGCACCATCGCCGTCCTTGTCGAATAGGCTGAAAGCTTCCTTAAACTCAGAGATCTGGTCGTCAGTCAACTGATCCGCCATTTCTCCTTCTGCAAATGCTTAAAAAATTATTGGCTTATAATTCCTTTCGGATTTGTGGGCTTTGGAATTGAAGAAATGAAAGGGGAGACGATTCTGGGAAGGGAGATGGGCTCGTATTTGTAGGAAAGAAACTGCGTTATTATCAGCTTATTAATTTGACAAACTATGAGAATAAAGGAATGGCATTAACATATCATATATAGTTTCTTTTTCTTTCTTTCTTTTTTTTTTTTTTTTCAATTTTCTCACAACAAAACAAAAATTAATAAAACCCGCTAATTTCGTTACTTATTCATTCCTTTAATCACTCTCTTTCCTTTATTTCAGAGTTTTAGGATAATTTATTATTTGCTGCAAGACTTTGAAATTTATAAGTGGAACAAATTGAAAAGTCTCAAAAGCAAATTGAAAAGTCTCAAATAGTGACAAATTAATTTGCACGTAGTAAGAAGACATAAAAAGAATATGACTTGATTTGAAAAAATATTATACCATGAGGTAATTATTATTTACTAAATAAGTAAGAAAATTTAACTTATAAAAAGTTGAAATTTTGAATAACTATGTACGTATAAGATATATATCTATCAGATTTAAAGTTAAAAAAAAAAAAAAAACTATCAGATTTAATATTTCTGAAAAAAAAAAAAAAAGAGTGCACTGATTTGGATGGTGCTGTATCATCCAATTCTTTTTTTTTTTTATCGACATAATTGCACCGAAAATTATTATTTATATAACTAGGGTATAAGTTCAGACTCCCAATCACACTTTGATATGTTTTTCCTTATGTGATATAAGTTACTACATTATTGAAACTATAATGAAACTGTTTTACATTTTTCGATAATTTCATTTGTTACATATATGTATATAATATTTGCATTTATGTAAAAAGATGTACAGATAATTTCCATTATTAGTGGGTATTAAATTGAAGGGAAACTAGAGGGGCAATCGGGCATATTCTTTTCTCACGCGGATACGCGGTCCTCACGCGGTATTTTCACGTTGACTTTTTGGGATAGCCACGTATGGGCCCCACGATAATCTATTGGACTTTCTGGTCCACCAGCCTGATATTTTTGGCCTTCAGCTCTAAATAATATTTCAGGCCCAGTTTAATATTATTAGAATATCAACTTCTTTTTTACCCCAAAAGTTCAACTTCCTATGATATTTTTAATTGCAGTAGGATGCAAAGGATTTGAACTTAAAATTTGAATGTTAGAACTTAGAACATGAAATTGTATATCTTCTGATTGGATGACTTGGCAACATTCATGCAAAATCTAGTGTGTAATGCATTGATTTAGTCGAGGATTATATATAGCAAACTCAATGTTGGGTTTTTTTAATAAAGTCCGACTTTCTTCATAGGTGAACTTCAAATACAATATATTTGCAAGTGGATGTACACTAAAACATGTATTTGATTTTACTTGATAAGTAGATGCAAAAAAACCAACAAGATAGTTGAAAATTTTGAGTCACAAAATACATAGCACAAAGGATATCAACCATTCCAAAGCCAATACAAAGGAGCTTTAAATATCAACGACTTAAAATTAAAACCATCAAAGTAAACTAGAAAACCATTACAAGATTCTAGAACTTCAAATTCTATGTCCATAAAGGCTTATAAGAGGAAAATACATCATTTGGCCATCATAACCTTAACAAACTCTTCATAGTTGATTTGTCCATCGCCATCTACATCGGCCTCCCGAATCATCTCGTCGACTTCCTCATCAGTCAGCTTCTCTCCAAGGTTTGTCATGACATGTCGCAGCTCAGCAGCTGAAATGAAACCGTTTTGATCCTTGTCAAAAACACGGAACGCCTCTTTTAGCTCCTCCTCAGAGTCGGTGTCCTTCATTTTCCTCGCCATGAGGTTCAAAAACTCTGGAAAGTCGATGGTTCCATTTCCATCAGCATCCACCTCATTAATCATATCCTGGAGCTCAGCCTCAGTCGGATTCTGCCCCAGAGATCTCATAACAGTTCCAAGCTCCTTGGTGGTGATGCAACCTGTGCATGATGTTGAAAGATATTACAATATGAGCATATCCCAGACGGGACATTTAATTTTGTTCAACTATGAACAATTCCCTATACATACCAACAAGATTGGAATCGAAAATCAAGAAAGGAAACTAACTGCAATATGATCATACAATATACATCAGTATAGATCACAAAGGAGTCTCATCATTAGCTATGATCAGTTGCAAGCATATTAAAAGTGAACTCTATAATCATAACCATATTTTGCTCTCGATGTTGCATTTACTTGTGGAAAAATTCACCATCATTTTTACCAACGACTATACTCATAAACTACCACATGTACAGATCATGAATTTTCAAATGTTACAAACAAAAGTATACTTTGTCCACTATTCCACATTTTTAATCATACATTTATACTCAAACAAAGAATGGAGAAAAGGAAAGAAGACAAGCAAACAATGATGGGTACTTTCACCATCAATGATGGGTACTTTCACCATGTAAGATTTACTGTTCCAAACATTTTTGGGACACTAATTGTAGAATTACTCATCGTACTCTTTATTTCTCATCAGACCAATCTGTGTTCCTTATAGAAAATTCTATCATTCTACATATTAATAAGCATTCATTGTATTAGAAGTTTATCCAACCCAATAAATGTTGCAAATGTATATCTTTTCAGGCTTTGAATTCTCATCAATGTTCTAAAGATCCCCTGATTTTTTTAAATTCTTTAAACACAGCAATCAACAAAAATCATTCTGTCTCAAAATACATATAACCAAAATAAGTACCCTGTCCACCGCAAAGGCAATCAATTCAATCATTCAAAACCGTATTTAAAGATCAAACAAGAAATCTACAGCCTAATTTTTTTCTAGAGAAAACACATACCAGATCTGACAAAGACACGGGAAATCCATATCCAAAATACAGAAACTATACGCACAAAATTAGGAAAAAATAATTATATATAGATTCAAATAACATGTGTTTGCATACATTAAATTATACGACAAAAGAGACAAAAATTAAGACTCGCACCATCGCCGTCCTTATCGAAAAGGCTGAAAGCCTCCTTAAACTCAGAGATCTGGTCGTCGGTCAACTGATCCGCCATTGCTCCTTCTCCAAGTGCTTGACAGATTATCGGGTTTTATCCTATTCTCGATTCGTTGTCTCGAATATTGTGAATGGAGACACTCAGGAAAGACAGCGTTATTTATCAGCTATACTATGAACTCAATCTTTGTTTCTTTCCTTTTTCTTCTTTTACTTTTTTTTTTCTTGCCTTAAAATACAAATAAAAATAAAAAATAAAATGGAAAGCTTCTCTTCCCATATTTACATTAAGTCCTCTAAATTATCCATATTTCTATAATTACCAATCAAACTTCTTTTGTTGCAAATAACTGTCGAAATTATATAAATTGTTCATATTGTCTTTCCAACTCTCAAGTTTTATATATTATATAAATTATAAATTGTAAAATGAAAAAGAAATACATACATAAATAATGATATGCTAAAATTTATGAAGTTATAGTGATGACTATATTCATCATTTATAAAAAATAATTTTACTTTATAAAAAAATTAGAGGATTTATCAGGTACTATAAATAAGTCAATTATATTTAATTCATTTATAAATTAGTCGATTATTTGTAGAATCAATAAAAATGATACTCCATATCTTGAGGTAAAATTATCATAATATATTTTCCAAATATAATTCTTTAACCTAGTTAACTTCGTATCCAATTACTATGAAATTTATGGTTAAGATATATATCTAAAATATCTCCTCAATTATGTGCCATATATATCAAGATGGAATTCAATTTATTTGTCAAACGAGTATTTGAGATATTGGCTACAATTATTTTGAAATGTTAAATGTTGTAGGCTAGCCAAAAATATAATTCTACAGTGAAAAACATTATATTAAATTGAAGAAACTATATATTGAAGAAATACTACGTGAAACATACCATATTGAAGAAAATAAGTGTAATGAAGGTTGGTAGCATATATTTCTAATTCAAATGAAGTATTAGACTGAATTGAAATATTTAAAAACTATGTTATCAAAGTTGAAATAACATGAGATTCGAAATTTAATTATATATTCTATAAATTAATGAGAGGAGAAAAGGACATAAGACTATTCAACGTAACATAAATGATACAGTATACCAACTAATTGTTTGTGGGCCATTTCACAGGATTTGGGCCATGACCATGACCTAAGCTTTTCAAACTTGGCCTATGGACAACAAATAAAGGTAAACTCGAAAAAGCAAAGAAATTTCTCCTAATGTTTGTTTTATTTTATCAAATAAATTTTATAGGTAGAAATATTTACAAATTAGAACTCCTCATTCTTCCAAACACAAAGAAAAAGAAGGGAGGAAAAAAATAATTAAATAGAAATACAATTTACAAAATTGCCATTTTAAGTAACGACTAACGAACACCAATTCTCACTTATCAAAATGGAGATATTAACTATTAAAATTATAAAATTAAAAAACACGTAAAATTAGTATTGGCTAATAAATTTATAGTTACGACAATATTATAACAAAAATCATAACTTATTAGTTATTACCCTAACATTCACATAATAAGTTAATTAAATAAAATTAATACCTCAGACGTCCACCACATGATATCATCACTAACAAAAATTTCAAAACCACAAATTTGTATTAAAAATGCCAATGATGTAACTTACGACCAAGTCTGGATTTTTCTTAAAAATAGTAAAAGACAAAAAAATAATACTGAAAATAAGAAAACAATGAAAAATAGAATGGATAAAATTGATTTTTTGATTTGATCCAAATTTAATCGGTTTTGAATAATTCCAAAATACTTTGTAAACTAAAATAAATGAAAAAGGCTGGATTAGTACGTTCTATCTGTCGTTCTAAATGCAGAAGTGGTGTAGTAGTTCTTTGTAATTAAGTGAAAATGCATTGTCAAGAAGAGACAAAACATCAGAAATAGAAGAGACAAACCACCAAAATTTCAGCTAAATCAATTGATTCTACTTAATTTCACCTCCTTTTTTTTATAACACTTAATATGCGTCAATATTCATTATTAATATCATTTGATAAATGTGATGTATTTATTATTTTGAAGCAGAAAATGAAATAAAATTAGATCTCATATATAAAAGAATTTAATTACAAAATGAAAAAATTATTTCAAATAGAGTCATGTTATAACAAACTTTAAAGGATGAATTTAATGAATAAATAGAGATTATGAACGAAACTATAAGCATTGTAGAAAATTGTACTTTCTCCGAAGTAAAAATGTTGTACATTGGACAAATAAGACTTTTTTCTTTTTGGAATATTTAAGTTAGATTTATAGTTATAATAAGTAATGAAAGAATAAATAGAAATAGAAATAATAAATAATGGGTGTGTGCTACACTGCTCTTCATCTTCTCTCATTATACATGTGAAAGTTTTAAAAGAAAAGTACAAGCAACTTATTTATTCTTCACAGCGGCGCCTCTCTCTCTCTCTCTCTCTGATCTCTCTCTCTCTAAAATGCTAAAAAGACAAGATAGTTCACTCTCGGCGTCACGGCGCCAGTCCGCCGCCGCCGCCGGAACCACGCCACCGCCGGCGGAGACTCACCATGCAAAAGCCATCGGTTGCATGTCAGGCATCTTTCAACTCTTCTCCAAGTATCAAAATCCCAACAAACGCCTCACATTTGGTCAGAAATTCAACCACCTCTCATCCTCTGCACACTGATCCACTGTAAATCATTCTGCATTTTTTATTAATTGCAGCAGTTTTCAATTCCCCCAATTTCAGGTAAAAAGCAGGAAAAACGAAAACCGATGTCTCCAACAGGCTCAGCCAATGCCTCAGCGCCGCCAAAAAATCCTCAATCCTCAGTCGTAGACGACAAAACTGAAACGCAGCGTTTTGATCCCAACCGACTGACCAGCGCAATTAAAGTGCCGAGAAGCCCCACGCTTCCGCCGGAGATCCGACGATCGAGTTCGCCGGAGAATTCCAGAACTCCGCCGTCATCCTCATTGGTGGCGAGACTCATGGGACTGGAAGACGTCGGCGCCGCCACGAAAAAGCCTGGATTTCAGGAAGATCCGATTATCGAGAAGAGGCAGCGACTGTTACAAGCTCTGGAGAAATGCAACGAAGATTTGGAGGAGCTGAAGAGGATCATTAAAGCGGTGCAGACGTCTGATGTCCGCTTTCAGCCGCCGCCGGCCAAACCATGCATGAAAAAGTGTATGGAAGCCGCGGCGGAGGAGCCGAATATTCCGGTGGATGAGTTAACTCGATCGCCACTTAGCAGCCACTCCACAGTGCAAAATGCTAGTGCAGGTTAGTAGTCTCTTTTCTTCGGTTATTTCGCAAATATTATATTATTTTGGTCAAAAAAAAAAAATATTTTGACTTTCTTCAAAAAAATTAGAAAATAATTCAATTAAAGTCATTTTAAGTAGGTGTTGAAATTAACAGTGTAAACTTAATTTAGATTGAGAAATTTTAGCTTTTTTGAGTCAGTCCAAAAGAGAAGATGATAGTTGTCACCAAATTAATCAGATATAGTACTAGTTACGTATTACTATTAGCAGGCCTCTAATTCTGGTCAATACCATCTATTACACTTATTTTATAGGATAAAAAATATTCACACGTCATTGAGCACACCTAATTTAACATGTCAGCAATTAATGTGTGAAGATTATAATGTTAAATTGCTTAAAGTGGACATATATGTATCTGTGATGAGTAGATGGGCATGATCATGATATATTATATAAAAATCATATTTACATACAGAATTTATATTTTTATTAGTACAAATTACATTGATATAATTTTGATATCCCTTAATTATACAAGTTAAAGATCTAACTACAGCTTATAACCTCTTTTTAATCATAAAAGGGAAGGCCAATTAATATTGATGAAAATAAATTACAGCTAACTTAATTTTTCATAATTTTCATTAATATATCTAGCAATCATAAATTGGACAACAATGTAGGAAACTAAGCGCTAAAAGACAGAATTAGAAATTGGAATCCATTACAGTAGGAAGAATGATTTTAATTTATTCATATATAACAAAAAATTTATATTTCTTTTCTGTGGACTAATGGGAAAATACTTGGGTATGAAGTTTGGTTCAACGACAGTGATACTTTTATCTTGAAGGCGTGGACAATTTCATTATAACATTCTTACACCAATTATTTTAATAATTATACAGCAAGTAAATTCCATGCTCTCTGCAAAACTAATGATTAAAAATTACTGCTAATTATTATTTTTGTAATATATCGTATTAATTAATTAGAAACAAATTGCAGTTCTTATAATGATTCGTAAGGTTTAGTTACATTTTATCTCATAAATATTTTTAAGGACATAAATTTTTTTATCTTATCTTAAATTAAAAAGTTCATGGCCGATTTTGCTAGAAGATTGTTTGGAAACTAATTCAGTATTTACAAGAAAAAGGTGGTGTGGTATTTTCATTTCTAAGTTTATAGGAGAGTATGAATTATAAGTCGACCCATCTTATAAGATTAGATTCATAAAACAGTCTCGTAAAAGTAACGAAAATTCTTAGGCCAGGGTGATGCTGATGATGCAGTCAAAGAAGATTAAAAGTGAGAAAAAATAAAAGTGAAAAGAGAATGAGTGTTTGTGGGCTGCAGATACACAACAGTAAAGAAAAGAAGCTCCATCGTTGTTTAGAAGAGCTTTTGCTTTACAATGACACACCACTTTCTTTGGTTTTTTTATTTGGGTCCACTCCTCCACTCTCACCTATTTTGCACTTTTGTCCTTTCAATTGGTTAATCTATCTACCCAACGGTTACTTTGCTAAAGTAATAATTAATTCACGTTACAAGAGATAATAATCATGATTAGCATAATGGCAAATGTCAATGTTTATGATGATTAATTTTTCATCTAATTACTTGATTGACTCATTACTTGGGTAAATTAAGAGTTTGAGTGCATAATTAAATAGAAGAATGAAATGAAGTAAGAGATAAAACAGATTGTTTGTGCAGAAAGAAGAGATGTTCCACAACAACGAAAGGGCACTGCAACAAAGAAGCCGGGTGAGGAGGAGGAAGCGATAGGCAGAATACTGAACAAGGAATCATCAATAGGTGTGAGGCGGCAGACGATGGTATCTCCGGCGTGGAGCAGTCGGGCGATGGTTGAGAGTGTGGAGGAAGTGTGTAAGGACATAGCTTGGGGAGAAAAGAGGGAGATTGGGAGAATAGGGTTGGTAGTGCAAGATCACCTATGTAGAGACTTGATTGAAGAGCTTGTCAATGACTTCAAATCTTGCTCCATTATTCAACCTCTTCCCCTTGAGCCTTGCAAGAGGAAGCTTTGTTTTTGATCTTCTTCATTTCATATATATTGTTTCATTTTTTTGAGAGGGATTTCTAGACTTGTTTTTATCAATGTGAAATTCTTTGGAGTCTTACTTTTCAAATAATAAAGGGTGAGACTGTATACGTCCCAACAATATATTTTCATTTTTTTAAATATACAACCCAATCTAATCATAAAACATCCTTGTTTCTTGTCGGAAAAAACATAAACACCCCTTATGCACTGACAACATTTAATTTCCTTTTAAAGATATGGACATTGGACAAAACACATGAGGTCTTGAGGCAGTGTACTTGAATGAATTATGGGCTACTTTGGGCCCAACTAAATTAAGCAATCCCCATCAAATATGAGAAGCAGCCCATAAGAGTCTGAGCCAATTCTCAATACCTTTTGTTCATGCAAGGCCCAATCCACTAATAATACTTTAATACATACTACAACTCTTCACTCCACGTCTCCACCATCACCACGGAAAAAAAAAAAAAAAAAAGGAATATTAATATTAGTATTATTATTCTCTTGATCACTAATTATATATTTAAGCCTCCATTTGTGACTAAGTCAAAATGTTAATATTAGTGGAGCATTAGTTAATAAAGTTTGGATAAAGTAAATGGCATTGGAATGAGGAACCTCAACTCCCACCAAATAAATACTTTTCTAAGGTCTAACCATTGTTAAATATAGTGGAATTTGACTTAGAAAAAAAGGAAATGACTTTGGTCTTTCTAACCAACAATTGTATCTAATCCACTTCAATAACTACTCCCTAACAAACCATTACTATCAAATCACAATGATTAGGTTTCTTTTTAATAGATGAATTTTATTTTATTTTTTAATAAAAAATTCTGTATCTATTCGAAATGTGTGCACTGAATAAACCTCGCTATCATGCAATAATCTACAAACCGTACGAACAAATAAATGATACCAAGCAAACCCTGCATAACTGACAATCAAATAATGCGTATATTGAAGTTTAAAACTTAAAACCTCAATCTCAAGTATTTAAATCCACACAATCGAGGTTTAACTTGGTTAATCAAAATATGTACCCTGGAGGATTTAAGACAATCGATTCAAAAGATATAAAATTAGTGCTTAATAATACAATTCATATAATAAAATATTGGTCCACAATCAAATGCTAATGCTAAATGTGTCATGCACAACCCTTCATCTGTGGATAATTTTGAAATTTGTTGACCATGAGTAATATTTAGAACTGATAATGACATACCAAATTATATAAAGATTCAGGAAAAAGTTTTATATTTGAACTTCTAATTTTATTATGAATATTGAATGATAGTATATTTGTGTTGAAATTGTGTTCTTCTGCGTCTTTACGCTTTTATTTGCATACGAATTGAGTTTATACACATATAACATAAGAAGTTGGGTTATTGAGAAATTCATAATTACTTATGGGAAGAATATTGATCTTTGGAGCTTTCGAAATTATTTGTTCTTGTTGACTAGAATTTGGCATCAATAATTTTATCAATCAATTATTTGTTTCGGGGAATGAATAATTGAACTTTATGATCACTCTTAAATGATGAAAATTTTGAAAATATTAATAAAGAATATCTAAAATCGAAATGCTAGAGTTCTTTTTCTTTAATTCCTAGAATTCCTTTTGTTATTGTTATTGTTTGTCTTTTTTGGTGTCATTTATAAGCTTATAAATTCACGAGGAATATGCCTTTTTTTTTCCACAAGAAAATAATATTTTTTTAATTGAGGTTATTAGTAAATTAAACAAATAAGCAAAAAAAAAGTTTAAAAATAAATTCTACACCTACTAAAATTATATATATATATATATATATATATATATATTATGAGTCCCCATTAAGATAGGTGTTGCACATATGATTTAGATTGTCAATATTAACAACTGTTGACCACGATTTTTCAAATAATAAATTTGGAGAAGAAAAATAATTTCAACTTTTGATTGCTTTGCACAAAGAGTTAAATAATAATGTGACATGCAATTACAAAGTTAGATTTAAATGTACATATTGAACCTGAATTGTTGTTTTGATTTTTATATATATATATTTTTTTTTACGCATTGATTTATTTGTTTTCCTATTTAAAACAGTGATACATCATGCATTGAGTATATTACCAAAATTATTTAACAATATAAAGTATGTAATGAAACAATCAATTGTCTGTTCCAATATATAAATAAATAAAATATTTTTATGGAATGATAATCAATGGTCTTTTCTGATTTAATTAATACAAAATGTAACAATTTAAGTGATTCCAAATACAATTATAAAATGACATTTAATTATTTCCCCATTTAATTAATACAGCCTGTCAAATTTAATAAAATTGATTCCATTACATTTAGAAGGTTTCAGATTCTTAATCTTTTTTAGTAAGAATTAATGATCATAGATTTATTTATCTATTTATTATTGATGTTATTCAATTTAATTTTTTATTTTAAAGGAGAGAACAAAATTATTTCTTCCTTTAGGTTATATCCCATTCCCAAAACCGATTCTCCACTAAACAATTTGCTCTTTCCTACATCAATCAATCACTCAATCACTCTGCAAACCAAGTCTTCAGCCGGAGAAGAATCACGCATCAACAGTAAATCCCCAAGAAACAAGCCGAGGAAGACGAAGCTTGAGCTCAGAATCTGCATTAAGTTAGTACAGCGTAGTAGTTCTGAACCAAGGAAGCTATGGCGGGGAGAGATTTACTGGTTTTTATGGTCTTAACTATGGTGTCGTCGTCAATACTTCTGCCGAAGGCGCGTGGGAATTCAGAGGGCGACGCGCTGTACGCGCTTCGCCGGAGCTTGATCGACCCGGATAACGTGCTCCAGAGCTGGGATCCGAACCTTGTCGACCCCTGTACCTGGTTCCACATCACCTGCAACCAAGACAACCACGTCACTCGCGTGTATGTAAAAATGGCTTGATTATATGTGTTTGTTTACCACTTTGTTTGAATTTTCCATGAGGATTTTTGTGTATCTGCGTTAGCTAGTTTAGAGCAGTATGTGGAATTAATGCTTGATTAATGTTCCGTTGTGGTCTATAATTTCTGTGTTTGGGTGCAATTTTGTCATTGATTTAATTAATTCTTGCAGATGACTTGGAGAAATCATCTTGTTGCTACACTTTCAATTATTTTCCCAAGTGAATTTCCATCTCTAGTTCAATTCTTTTTGTCTGTTGTTTTGAATATGATCATTCCCTAAAATTTGTTACTTTTTTCTGGTGTTTGTTCTGCTTGATGGTTCATTTTGTGGGTACTTGAATTATGTGCGGTTTATGGTTGAGGCAGGGGATGCTGATACTATGTGGTTGAGTAATAGGATAAATTCCATGATTGTATGTTTTTAATGATGGGAAGCACAACACTTTTACACTTCATAGGATTAAGTGGATATGATTTGAGGAAGGGCACTGGTGGTATTAACTTGAAGAAAAATGGACTATATTTATTCTTTCACACTGAAATTTGGTTGGTTAAATGGTGTTTATTAGCAAGGCCGAGTCTTGAAGTTTGGTGATTGTGATGATTGATAAACAGAATACTAATCGATATTATTCATTAGATCTTGTTCTAACTGAAAGTTTTAGACTTGAGAAAGGATTTGGAGCTAAGAATCTCGAAAGACTGAAGTGTTTGGTAGATTTCAGATCCATATGTCAGTTTAAAAAAATGTTCAAAACAGATCATTTTAAATCATTAGAAGTCCCATTATTAATCCAAAAGGTGTCCTCAGTAGTTGAGTTTCTATTATGAAATAGAAAATTTCAAGTCTTAACTACCAAATCCATTGGAAGAAGTTGTTCAAAATGGATACTTAAATCCTTAGGAGTCCAATTTATTCGAAGTGTCTTGTAGTTACTATCATGAAATAGAAATTCTGAATTACGCAATCCTCCATTTGGAACACTATTGAATATTGATTGACTTATTATGGTATATTTTTCTCTTTGCAGTCATGTTTTCTTTCCTTTCTTTTGTTTTTTGGAGATTTCTTTCATATGTTTTCTGATGATTGTGGACCTGAAGTTTACATTTTATTGTCACTTTGATAGGGACCTTGGAAACTCAAATTTGTCAGGTCATCTCGTGCCTGACCTTGGGAAACTTGAATATCTCCAGTATTTGTGAGTATTCTTTATTTTTATCGGCAGATGTACTTTCTCTTACCATTTCTTATTTCTGGATAAAGAATCATGCCCATGATTTATGGTTGCTTGCACCACCTATAATAATCTTTGGTGCTCTTTCATTGAAATCATGTGTATGAAAAAAACTTTTGCTTTGCATTTCTTTTGGAGTACCATCTTCAGTGTTAGTGCAGCCTAATGGAAACTAGTCATCATTAATGTTATTTCATCCTAATGAAAATTGACTTCATATTGCAGGGAACTCTATAAAAATAACATTCAAGGGGCAATTCCTGCTGAGCTTGGTAACTTAAAGAGCTTAATAAGTTTGGATCTGTACAACAACAATCTCTCAGGAACAATACCTCCATCACTGGGAAATTTGAAATCCCTTGTCTTTCTGTAAGTTTGTACCTATCACTCTCGTATCATTTATATAATTCAGATGTTTCCTCGTAAATTTGATGGCGGTAGGCCGGTAGTTTGATTTCATTGACATTCTGAAACCTTGTTAGCTACAATTTTGTGTGCGTATTGAATGCCTCAGTTGCTTCATACACTTTCTACATGTTTCATTGTTTAATTACTGTATCATTGTTTCTATCCTTTCTCCATTCCTTGTATTCGTTGAATGCATGTGCATGTCAACATAGTCCCTTTTGGATTTTTGAATCAGGTAACATTTTATTGCGAGATAACCCTTTGTTTCTTTCACAGACGCCTTAATGATAATCATCTACATGGACCAATCCCAGTGGCACTTGTTGATATTCCTACCTTGAAAGTTATGTAAGTGCTTCTGATTTGACTTGTACTTTAGATTACTATATGTTGCAGGCTCTATGGTGCAAGACAATTACTAATATTAGCATTTGAATTTGTAGTGATGTCTCAAACAACGACTTGTGTGGTACTATACCTGCTACTGGTCCATTTGAGCACATACCCTTAAACAAGTAAGATGTTATGAGTCTTGGATATATACCTCTCCCCTTATAACCACCATCATCAATGGGTTGCATTCTGATGAAGGAATTTGGACTTACGAGTTTCAAATGGTTCTATTTGATAAATTTGAATTAACTATTGATTGAATGTGTTGAAAAGATATGAAATTTATTGTGGGAATGGTGTTTAGTGTACAAGTGGCTCTGTTTTAAAATGCAGCACAGTAGTCAACTGTTATAGTTCATTTAGTAGGAGGCACTCCCCTGGTACATCTCTACTCAGTTTTGGATTTACTTCGTAAATTTTTGTTAGTACCAGTATGTCATATGTTACTACAGGAATATTATGGTTTATCTGAAAACCGATGCTAATTTTTTACCTGGCAAAACTAGTTTTATTTGCAAGTTTAATTACCTCCTGTCACAACGAGTATGTTGAAATCAGATGGTTAAGTGAATACCTTTAGTGAAATATCTCAAACCAGGAGTTCAAAAATACAAATGCTATTTGATACTTACATATCTCCATGTTTTACTTGTGCGGTCTCTACTTCCCCATTTTCTGCCCTCAATTTTGTGTGAGTTGGTTTTGAATATTTAGTAACTTTTAAATTGTATTTGCAGCTTTGAGAACAACCCCCGACTCGAAGGTCCAGAGCTGCAGGGACTTGCAAGTTACGACACAAACTGCTCGTGATAAACTGATGGTAGATATCAAAGTTTGCAATAACTTTTCATTGTGCCAAATGGTGATTTTCCTTCTTAAATATGTTTTAAGTTGAAGTGTGTTCTTAAGCTGCCTAGTAAACTTGTTATAGTTTCCAGTGTATGTAATGGCAATCAACTATGGAGAATGTGGAATATATCTGTAACTCTGAAACTATAATTTATGATGTATTTGAGTCCATTGTGCTACAGATAAACCTCTAGTGCTTGTTGAAGATATTAAATATTCCATGATTCTCCTTTCTAAGAATCACCAGATCTTGTAATAGAGGATCTCCTGTGATGCTATACAGCCAGATCTGATTTTAATTTCTTGAAGGATGGAAATATTTCAATGCTGCGAATAGTTTCTAATCAGGGCTGTTATTTGTATGGTTCAAAATTACATATGAAACAGGCAACTGTAAAAAACTAAACATAAAAAAACTTCACTCTAATTGTCATTGTATGTAGGAAGATACAGTATACAATGCACAAAGAGGTCACAAAACAAACCCTTTTGCCTCCAAATGATCAACAATGTTAAGGTCTCGACATATGTTACAGTACACTCAGCAACAATGATAGCACAAACACAAGTTTTAAACTCAAAACTGCTCTCATAATCAGCACTAAACTGACAAAACAAAAGAAAACTTGCAAACCCTCAAACTTCAAGAAATCAAATAAATAACTCATTCTTGAAGAAACCCACCATCTTGCAGTTAAAATGAACGCAATTGGTATGCTGATATGTCCCAGAAATTGGAACTGGAAAATGTTCTGTCGATCCCACTTGCTCATTCTCCATCAGAATCACTTGAACTTGACTCGGAACTGGAACTTGAACTCGAGCTTTTGGATATTTTATCTTTTCCTTTAGCGGATGATGATGTGGATTGCAAGTCTTCAGGTACTTTGGCTTCGTGCTCTGGCTTTTCAGCTTCAACGACACTGCTCTCTTGTGCAATTGACTTCTCATTGAGACATACTTTGTCTGCCTTGACTTCTACTGATCCATCATCTGAGTTTAGCTTTAGTTGTTGATTTGGGGGCAAAGTAGTATCCTCTGGGGGAATGGATTCAGCGACATGCCATTCAGACGAGGCGCTATGCGTTTCTCCAGACTTGACCACATGCAGAGTGTGATCAACTGAATCATCATGTCCATGACTTGCTGTGATACCTTCAGTCGATGATTGCTTATAATCCAAATCAGCATCTTCGATGAGTCCAACTTCACAAACTGATGTGTCGTGCGTATATATTGTCACGCTTGAATCTCTTTGATCCTCAGAATTCTCGGTCGCAGCTTTGCCAACTACCAGGGTTGGCTCCAAAACAACAGACTTCTTGATTTCTTTCAATGCCTGATCAATATCTTCGATTGTATTAGCTTCAAAAGTGGCATCTTTACCAACTTGAACATCATTGACATCTTCCATGGACCGCTCTTTAACAGTGTCTTCAATATTGTGAAGCTCCTTTTGGGGTGGCTCCAAAGTGGCAGGCTTTGCGATTTCCTCAGCACCAATTTGCTTAAATGCTAGATCAATGTCTTCAACACTACTAGCTTCAAGTTCAGGCATCCCAGAAGTGGTATCCACATCAGTTTCTACAATCAATTCAGCTTTCTTGGGAATAGCATCAACATCTTCTATGGTTTGCACATCCAATTCCGGTATTCCGCGAATAGTATCTTCACCATCGTGAAGCTCAGCTTGGGCCGGCTCCAACACAACAGGCTTCTCGATTTCACCACAAGTGATATCCTTGACTGCCAGATCAATGTCGTGAATAGCACTAGGTTCAAGCTCAGGCATACCCGAAGAGATAGCCATATTAACTTGATCATGAGAGGAAAACTCAACACCTCCCACCATGGTTTCAGTTTCCGAATATGCCAACTCAGATTTCCTGGGAACAGAATCAACATCTTCGATGGATTGGCCATCTGATTCAGATATCTCAGAAACAGTCTCTTCATCATTGTGAAGCTCGGCTTGGGCTGGATCCAAGACAACAGGCTTCTCGATCTCACTAGAACGAATCTGCTCGAATGCCAGATCAATATCTTCAACTGTACTAGCTTCAAGTTCAGGCATTCCAGAAACGATATCTGTATTAAATTGACATTGAGAAGACACCTCAGCATCTCCCCCTACGATTTCCATTCCCTCAGATGTCAATTCAACTTTCTCTAATGGAGAATCCAGTCCATCAATTTCATTGAACTCCATTCTTGATGCCTCGATATTTTCAGCTCTGCTTGTTTCAGATGTTTGCAGCTCTGAAATACATTCCACATTGTCTTCATACGTACCAATATGCTCTCTTGTATTTTCTAAATGCAATGCGTCGTCAATTCTATTCACTACAACTGAGTGAACCTCAACATCTCTCATAGTGCTAATTTCAGCATGATGCAGTGAAGACAAACTTTCTTCTTCGAAAGAAGTGATGTGTTTTTCGAATCCACTTGACCCAGATCCCAATTGTTGGATACTAAAGTCCCCAACGTTATCCAACTCAGACAAAAGTGCATCATCGATTTCCTTGATCTCATCCACTTCTTCGACTATTGTCTGTTCTTTAACATGATAAGTAGTTGGCTCAATAACACTTGGTGAGAATGAAATAATTTCAGGACTTGATGGAGAGTTGACATTTGATGAAATGTAATGATCAGGCTCTTCGACCTCAGGCATGTTCACTATTTGTGCAACTTGAGCATCTACAAACGAGTCAACTGGGGTGCTGCTTGACACCTGCGTAATATTATCCATGAAATTTAGATGGTTTATTTCTAGATCTGAGCACAATTAGCCATGCATGTTAATCTATGCATCCACATAGACAAGAAAGAGACATGATAATGCAAAGACATGACAAAAAATTTCGCACAACTATTTCTGAATGCTTGACTCCCGACATGAGACTTTCTTGGCTATTTTTCAATCTTTCAAATGCACATTTTACAAAGCAACATATAGAAAATGGTAGAGAGATCATTAAAATCATTCATGAGCACATAAATGAGGATTTTCGATCTTAGTCGCTAAATATTGTCCATTACTCAGCACAGTAAGTGAACCAGAAGAAATAAGAACATATTCGGAAATAAAAAAGATTATAGTATACTTTACCTGCAGTTCATTCAGATGTGTAAAATTTGGCTCATGAATTGCTTTTTCATCAGCTTCATGGTGAACATCAACACCAGCCGTAGAATTTGGTGATTGGACAATCTCTTCCATGCTAACTGAATGTTCTTCTGCACTCAGTTGACCCTCAAATGGGGGCTCATTGACTTTAAGTAGACTATCTCTAGATAGTACAAAGTAATTATCCTCCTGCAAATGTTCCAGATTCTGTGAAGAACCAGGCAACATCTCGACGTTACTATGAATTTCTGTCTCAAATTCTCGCTCGGTAGAAGACACCATTCTCTTGTCTGGATGCACATCTGAAGAAATCGAGGAGGATGATACATTCTTACTGAGTGATCGTGGGCTGGTATCATAAACAGGTTCCCTGTGAAGAATGTCGTTAACGGGCATGCTCGTGATATCCAGATCAGCACTTTCCACAGAAGTTTGGGAAAATATGATCGGTTCTTCAGCAACGTCGTCAATTCTTGCCTCCAACGTGGACAACGCATCACCTTCAGTCTCAGTGAAGATCCTTTCACTCACTTCTGAAAGTGATGAGGAGCTTGAATCTCTAGAGTGTCTATGTTTGACAGTTTCGAAGTTTGAATGATATACAGTGCCCTCTGGGATTATACTTCCTTGTTCATTATGATCTAAAGAATCTTCTTCTTCTGAAGATTGACTTCCATGTCCAACATGATCAGAAACACTCTCGATTTTGGAGATCGTTTCTGGTTCACTATGCACATCTTCTTCAGTGTCCCTTGATGGACCCTCCTCAGTGACTACTTCCGTCCTTTCAATCACCTCGACTTCTGGCAGATTATCTTCTTCTAGAAGCTTCCTGTCTTCTGGATCCTCAACTGAAGTTACCGAGCCAATTGATTCAGTATCAGGGACAGAGCTCATCTTCGACTCACTAAGCTCACTTGACTGTCGTTGAAACAAAGAACTGGTCGAAGCTTCTGAGATCGACCCCTCTGGAACAAAGTAAGGCCTCATCTTCACATCTTGCCTTTTGGGTGCAAAATGAGAAGGTCCAATATTAAAACTCTCGTGTCTTCGAAAGATTGTCTCTCTGGATTGAGACGTCTTGAACTCCTCTTGAAATCCATCCGCCATAAGGTCAGGCTTCTCCTCACTCGAGTCATAAGGAATGTCAAAAGGGTTCCGTCTCTGTAACATTACAGAAGGGGCCGAACCAGGAATCGGAGGCAGCCCAGAATCATCGTAATATTCATTAGCAAGATCAAATGGATTTTGTCTTTTCGTTGAAATGGGCGCAATACTATTGAGAGGAAGATCAGAACTCTCCAAGTCTATCAAGTTCCTATCTGCAAACATTTTCCTTGCTCTCCTCCTCAAGATTAGATTCTCCAAACGTTGGTTTCTTTCAATCTCGGAGCTTCCTAGATCCATGAGATTCTTCTGGTCCTCCTCAGTCCATGTAATAAGACATTGAGTCTTTTCTTCCTTGTCTCCATGCCCATCTTCATTGTCATCATCCGCAACTTCCAAGTCCTCATGGTTTTCAGACTCATCATCCGACTCATGACAGCTGGCACCAGACTTATCAGATGCCACATCTGAGCCACCATGGGATCTCTGAACAGTTCGAGGAACCTCTCCCTCGAGCAGTGGGTGGAGCTCATCAAGCATTGGCATTATATCAGCCATTGATGCATCTGGAGATGAACTCTCAGCCCGTTCGGACCCAGAATCCGAATCATCCTCCTCCTCGTCATCACCTTCTTCCTCCTCCTCTCGCTCCTTAACTCTTGTCCAAGGTGAAGGAGGAGGTGAATCCAGGGTGTCCACATTCACCTTCTCAGAATCAAAAGAATCCGCCTCTGATTTCTCATCATCCACCTTCACAGATGCATAATGATTCTCCACAACTTCTCCATTGTTAAGTCTCTCTTCAATCCAATCAGTCTTATGGCTCTCATAAACCAAATCACCTAACTCTCTATCATTCACATCGATTCCAGATGATCTTTCCTCGATCAATGGAGCAGTATCATCTGAATCCTCTCTCCGAACCTCATCTAGCTCAGTGGACTCTTTTCCTTCATCCCATCTCCTCTCACTGAATCTCTCAACATAAAAGCTCTCATTTTTCTCAACAATGGCAGTCTCCCCCGAAACCCCAGTCTTAATTGAGACAGCCTCGAATGTTGTCGTCTCTTCTACTTCAATTTCAGGTATGTTTGGTTGCCCAAAACTTAAAAGGGTTCCAAGCAAAACAGCAGTGCATACAAGAATAGGAGAAGCAGATACCAACAAATGAAATAGGAAAGGGGATAATCTGTACAGAAAAATCAAGAAACACAGCACAGTAACAAGGAATGGATGATTACAAACTGATCTAAAACATCCTCTGATTGTGAAGACCACACCTTTCCTCACTTTAACTCCAATCTCCATCCAATTAGCACCCATTTCTTCTATTTTCACTCCCAAAAAAAAAGTTAAAATCTTTCCTGCCAAATCTGCCAAAAACCCCAATATTTTCCCATCATCAGATCAAAGCATATCATATCACCGAGTAAACAGACAACATGACCAAAACAGAAATCACATCAATCTAGAACATACCTTGAAGAACTATTAAGAATAAGAATTTAGAGAATCTGAGAGCACCTGAAAACCCCAAAAATAGAGGGATTTGAGAATTTGGGTAAAAAATTGAGAGCAATAGCAGAGTAGTTTAACTATACCAGCTTGAAACAGATATGATCTAGCAGGGGAAAAAGAAAACACCAAAAAAGTAAAATCTTGATTTCTTTGCTTTTACACTCGCTCTCTTTCTTTTCTTGCATCAGCAACAGCTACTGATCCAACATCCTGTCCATCTGTACTAGAGGCATCAAATCACATACAAAAAAGAGTTACTGAGAAGTTTTGGGGGGGGCACCCACAAGCAGAAAAAGTGGAATGTGTAAAAGGGAAAGTTGGGATCTTTCTTTTTCTGTCTACTTTTCCATTGATTGGCTTATTACTTGTGTTAATATTGAATTTCAAATATTTGAAATGGTCATTTTGTGCTGCTTAATTGATACATAGGATTTAGGAGAGATGATAGAAATCATAGAATTCTTTGATTAAGAAATATTAACAGAATCTAATAGCTGTTGTTTGTGGGTCTAGGATAACTGCTGTGAGGCTGAGTCCACTGTGATCATTTTTTTAAATAGTTTAATTGCTGGTTAGGAATGATGATCATCATTACTTTCTTGGACTAAGGGTTTTTTTCTTTCTTTTCTCTTTCATGGTTGGAAGCACAAGACTGAACTACTAACACTTTTTATTTTATAATGAAAACTATAATTAATTACATTTTCTATTTCATGTCTTTTTTTTTTCTTCTGTAATTGTAATCATATTGTATAATTCTTTGTTTCAGTTTCATTCGGCTATCCAATGAATTATGGGTACTCAATTTTATATTCATGCACTACATTGATGTGATCTTGATTTCAAAGGGGACAAGATCCAACTAAAAATAACATACAAATTAGATGTTTTATTTAGTGTGTTAATTTTATGTTTTATTTCAAAATTTATACAAAACAATGATATAATGCCATACACGTAATATCGTTACTAAACTAATACGAAATTAAAATATAAAAAAGATAATTCAGATTAAAAATTAATGGTTTATTGATGCCTTTGGATCCATTTATTTAATGGTAAAGTCCTACTGATATTGATTCGATGTTTTGAGTTCAATTTTTTGTAATACCATAAATTATTTAATATTCAACGTGGGAGAACACGATTTCTTGCCCAACGAGAATAATGCAATAAATGAATAATCTTCAAAAGGGAAAATTGGCTTATAAATATTATTTGCTTGGTACTATGGAGTGCTAAATGAATTAAATTTGTAGATATTTATATGATGAATTTCTTTGGTTTTTTAATGTGTTTCTTGAAAATAGTTAGAGCCCTCAAACAATTCAGATTATACCTACTATATGAAGAAATAAATAGTTTCAATAAAAGTCTAAGAAAAGCTTGTAATCAATTCAAATATATATTGATGCAATTATGATAATAATCTAATTATTGAATGTCACTAATTATTTTTAGAATAATATTAGTTGCCACAAATGTTCAAAATGTGATTTATCCCATCCTCTTAAAAAGATATTTTCGATCTACATTTTCTATATTCTATAATATTTTGAATATATATAATATGAATTGATAACATTGTTTTTTATACATGTTGTAATATGATCATCAATTGGAACCGAGTTTGATGTTGCTTGTTAACTCATGCGGGTTGTTCCCGTTTAGTTTAGCTCCCTAAACTTTTGAGAAATCCCTGAATTACCCACACATTTAAACACACTGTAAAAATTAAAATTGTAAAAAATTATAGTATTATTAATTAAGTGGGATAGTGAGAAAGTAGATAGGCAAAAATGGAATTTGATGAAAAAAAATGGGAGGAAAGTGAAAAAAGGGGAAGATATTGAGCACCTAGGTGCCAGACGTCAGCCTAACCGTTGGTCCAGCTTAACAAACTGTTACAATGAAGAGCAAAAAAAAACTAACTTCCCATTTCTTTTCTTCTCTTTTTCCATCCATTATTATTTATTTCTCTCTTCATTAATCTCACCATTCTTCTTCAATCCGAATCAATCTCTGCAATTTTGGTACACATCTCTCTCTCTGCAAATCGTATGCATTTAACTTGGAAGATTGTGATGCAAACTCACACACACTACACGCACTCTATCATCTTCCTATATTATATATATCTGAATTCTGATTAGAGAATGAGTTCACTGCTCACATTTTTCAGATCCATTTCAGAAAAGGTTATCCACTTTCATGTTGGAAGATTCAGTCAATGATTTCAATCCTTTTACGCCTGAAATTGGTGATAGTGGATTTGCAATATTGTTCATTGAGTTCGTTGGGGATTTTTATCTGTATTATTTCGTGATTTTTTACGTAGGGTATTCCATTTAGATTACTCATCACTCCATGCCATTTTTAGAATACATATTACACGTACCTTTTCTTCTCTTTCAATACAGAAAATACCTGTTTTATTTCGTAATGAACTTCAGAAAAACCATGAGTTCTAGAACAATTTTAAGAGTATAAATATGTAACAGAGTCCTGATATAGAAGCCAATGAGATTCTGCATTTCAAAGAGGATGTATAGATGCAGATGCTTAGTCTTTATCTTTAAACCACCTACATATAAAGATCCCATCATTCTTGTTTTTCATGCGAGGTTATACTTTGAAATATGCAGTCTTGGGATGATTTAGCCAGCTGTAATCTGTACAAGAAGAGGAAGGAAAATGTCATTCAAGAAACCACAAGCAGCTACTATTCCAGAAACCTTTATACCAAACAAGGACGAGCTTGCTAAGGTTTCGTCCAAATCCACTCTTGTTTTTGATTATTGAACCAAATTGCACGTTATCTGAAATAGCGTTTGAATTCAGTATATTAGGGACCTCATTCTATTTAATATAGATTTCAGACATGTGTGGTGGAACTAAGATGATCAAATAGGTGTATTGATTGAGTGTTTGAATACAGATTAATGAGGTCAGGAATTTGATTGGCCCTGCTGCAGACAGATTTCCAAGTGAATGTTCTGATGCATCAATACTAAGATTCCTTAGAGCAAGGAATTATAGCGTTAGAAGAGCCACCAAGATGTTAAAAGAGACCCTCAAGTGGCGTCTCAAGTACAAACCAGAGATGATTCAATGGGTAAGGCAAAGCTACTTTGTCATGAACTCATGCACGAATGAATCATGTCGTCGTGTTTTAAATTTGGTATTCTGACTTAACTGTGATTCAGGATGATATTACTCATGAGGCTAAGACAGGGAAGCTTTACAGAGCCAATTATTTCGACAAATTTGGAAGGACTGTACTTGTCATGAGACCAGCAAATCAGGTACATTAACTCACCATACAAATATGGCAACAAATCTCAACTATACAAGTTCATTTTTCCATGACTTGTTCACTATGTATCAGAATCCAAACCCTGTAGAAGACCAAATAAAGTGCTTGGTGTATTGCATGGAAAGTGCTATAGCAGACCTACATCAAGGCCAAGAGCAGATGGTATGGTTAATAGATTTTCGAAAGTGGAGCATGTCCAGCATATCAGTGAAGGTAACTCGAGAAACAGCTCGTGTATTGCAGGATCATTACCCCGAGAGGCTTGGGGCAGCAATTTTCTACAATCCTCCCAAAGTCTTCGAGTCCTTCTGGTTGGTACGTCTCATCATACATACTCATTGTACTTGGCAGTTTTTCAGTTCTTGAATGTATATAGTGATTCGGGATTTGATTCAAACACTTGGTTTGCAGTTGGTTAAACCATTTCTTGAACCAAAGACATTCAAGAAAGTGAAGTTTGTGTACTCGGATCAGCCTCAAAGTATGAAGATACTGGCGGCTCTATTCGACATGGACAAGCTGGAATCAGCATTTGGTGGGAAAAACACGGAGGAATTCGAATTTGAAGCTTACTCCAAGTGGATGAAAGACGAAGAAAAACGAAGATCTGATGCCAAGAATGCATTGCCATCCGATCAGTCTAGTGTTACGTCTGAGTTGCAAGACTCCGATTTCTTGATCTCAGATGATAGTTCTATAGTCTCTGAGTGTGACGAAGCTGATTCTTCATCCAATTATGGAATAGGATTGGATTTGGATGTTCTTGACAAGATGAACGAAAAGCTCGATCTTGATAGTAAAAACAACGATGCAACTAAGGTGGAAAGATGAAGTGATTGCATTGAACGTATGGCTCCATTGCTTGTGATCGTGATCATTATCATATCTGCTATGAATCAAGTCGCTACAAGAATGAATTATATAGCTTTTTTGTCGTGTTTTATCTTCTATTTCAATTCCGATGTTGATTCTTCGAAATTCAATTTTGAATAAACTGATTTCATAGTTGTCTCTATGCATATATATAAACTATGAAAGAAGAACAAAATGAATCATGCCAATCTATGGAATTTTAAAGAATTTACTGATGATTAGATAATCTAGGTTAGAACTATTTATTAAAATAAAATATTTTCTTAAATTCCGTTATTCCAGAACCAAAATCCACATTCTACACGCCGGAGTAGAATTTGATCACATTCCCACCAACCACAGGTGAATTTACTAATTTGCCCTTTGGTTGAATTGACCATCCCCCAGAAATCACCAACCAGCACACTATTTATTCATTCACACTTGTTCAACTCTAGCAAGCTGAAGAAGATCATCCATGGCGCTCTGGGAGACACTAACGGAGTCGATCAACAGCTATACGGGGCTGTCGCCGGCGGCGTTTTTCACGATTATGGCGCTGATGTTCGTGACTTACAAGGTGGTTTGCGGCATGTTTGTTGCCGCCGATGATTACGTCGCCGTCAAAAAAGCCAATGAAATTACCCTCCGCGAACCGGTTCAGATAGGCGATGTTACCGAGGAGGAATTGAGAGCCTATGATGGCTCCGACCCAAACCAGCCCTTGCTCATGGCCATTAAAGGACAGATCTACGATGTCTCTCGTTCCAGGTAAAATTAACCAACTCCAAGGATTTTTGCTTCAGGTTTTTGTGTATGTTTGTGAGGTAATTTCGAGACTATGAGCGATTATTTAATTAGCTAATTACGGCGCATATGTGAATTTAGTGCAAATTCTGTGTGCTGTGTTTTTTTTTGCCCCAATTTATGTGGCCATCAGTGAAAAGTGTGGATAATCAACGCAGCTTTGGTTCCATATGAAGAATTTGAATAGCAATTATATTTACCATATTTTAACAAATTGACTGCGGAGAGGTTATCACTGTGGTGCTATTGAATCCGTGGTGTAGATTTCAGTTCGTGAAAAAATTATCTTTGGAATCGCCTACATAAGATGATAATAAAGATTCTTCTTCCACCTTCAGCCTATATTCTTCATCATATTGCTGACTTTGGACCAGTGTAGTAATCATCGGTGCATCTTGTTGATGATGACATTGTTCTAGAGTTAATTTCTTGACCTGTATTTGTGTTATTTGCCTTGTATCTATATTATCTCAGTTTAGAATAAATAGCTTTTAGTTCTTCTCTCCTATTATGTATTTGTAGTTGTGATGCTTCTGAGAAATGAAGTTCTGTATAGGCCATTTCTCTTGACTTGATCTGCTCCTCAAACAGAGATATAGGAGCAGTCTGCCAAACCTAACTCTTAGACATAGAATTTGGGCGATTACTTTTGTCGTTTATGAGAGCCCTAGCTGATAGAAGTAGATGGATATCACTAATCATTGCATACTTAGCCAGCAGACAACAATTTCCCCTTTTCTTATGAAAATTCAGGGGAACAATGGTTTACTGCTGATGATTTCATGCTTCATGTATGAAGTACTAGATTTCGGATACAAATTAAACTTGCATTGACAGAATATTAGAGACACTGCTTTTGCTTTAACTGTTGGTTTATTAAGCTCTGCTTTTCTTTTGGTTAGTTCTGCAGTGGTGGTTACTTTTCAATTACACATTAATTAGATATCTCTATCTCTAGTTAAAAAGTTCAATTCGGGTTCTGAAGTGTTATAATGCTAGTGCTATTTATATAACATGTGGTAATCACATGGCGAACACAACAATTCATAGTTGCTTTCAGTTTCCAGTTTTTTTCTGGCGAAGGTGATTTATGATAGTATTACACAATTTTGTGGCAGGATGTTCTATGGACCTGGTGGACCATATGCACTATTTGCAGGTAGGGATGCAAGCAGAGCCCTAGCTCTCATGTCTTTCGACCCCAAAGACCTTACAGGGAACATTGAAGGTCTGAGTGCATCTGAGTTGGAGGTTTTGCAAGACTGGGAATATAAATTCATGGAGAAATATGTCAAGGTGGGACAACTTGTTTCAAAGAATGCCTCTGAGTCCAAAGAAACCCAAAACGAAGGTGAAGCGAGCAAGGATGGTGAAGATAAACCACAAGAAACGAGAACAGAAGGGAATGAATAGGACACATCTCTGACCCAACTTTTATCCTTGCCTTTGTAATAGCAGCATAGCCTCTTTAATTGTGTCTAGCTTGATGAAGAATGTATGACATAATGTGTTGTGAATGAGGTTTAGATTGGGGAATTAGAATGTATAATTGTGGCCATGAACTGTTTGTATATGACTAGAATGCTGTTTGTAAACAAAGAAATATTTCGATCTCATTACTTAATCATTTGCACCAATAGTTTTATCTAACATATTATCAGATTAAAGCAAAGCCATACTCTAATAAGATTTTGGAGCAAGCTATATTCATTACAAAACCATGCAATCTATTAAAGGTTTGTCATTAATGCGATCTATTAAACGATTGTCTGAATTAGATCATCATTCTGAGCTTGTATCAAACTAGAGGAGGTTATGCCAGGTGCCATGTATCAAACTAGAAACCACCCTTGAGCAATGGAGAACCTTCGACTAATGCATCTCAACATTCAACGACCAAAGCGTAGTTTAACAAGGTGTGACCATGAGAGTAGTAGGTGGTTACCTAATGTGATTTTATAATGTTCAGCTAGTATGCAATCAACCGTCCATTCACTAATAACTAGAAGCCCTCAAGTATGAAGGAATAGCATAGGAACTTGAGTTGCCGAATGTGATTTTATATTGTTCATCTAAAACGCGATCTACCATCCATTCACTAATAACCAGAATCCCCTATAGTATAAAAGAACATCCAATAAATTAGATTAAGTCACGTTATGAAAGGCTTGAATCATGTGTGAACTTAAGAGTTGCTCCTCTCCAGTGTCCACTACACAGGTTAAGGTTCATGTTAAGCTTCACAGCCAAAACTAATCCTAAACGATAATAGAACAACAGGTATCATAATGTAACAACCAGAGAATCGAAACCAAGCAGGAGAGAAAGAAGTAATATTCCAATTATCTAGTATTTGAACACATATCCATCACATATATCTTTTAATCTATCAACAAACAATTTAGGGCCAGTGAACAAAACCAGACCTCTGATTGCACGACTTTAAAGTCATTCCTGTACGAAATGGGGTGGAATCTGCCTCTCCATAGACCCCAAAATCAGCAAAATCCATTTACCTCCTCAAAAGCAAGAGGCTGTATCAGAACATCATCAAATTAGTCGAAGCCCCCACCAGAAACGGCTCCATCAATAGTCTCGTCAAGAAGTAAAATATGACTCCCAAAGTAATCGAAATAGGAAGTGCTGGCAATGCATGACGACACACAGCCAACAATATGAGAGTACAACCCAGACCCGATATGATGGCAAGATAACAAGCATACACTGTCATCAGATCATACATAGCCGCCCTTCCCACAAGCACGCTATAGAAAATAAAATCCCCCATACCAAGCTTTATCCCCCTCGGATTCATTTCCTCCATTTCCATTCCTTCTCTCTCATTTCCTCGTGATACACTGGTCACGTCCCTACTATCATCTACACGACGAGGACTACCATTTGGATGAGACCATCTTTCTGTTAAATCACCATCTCCCATCAAAGGAGATGACTCCCCTGCATCATCATCTCTCACCTCCTCAATCTCACTCCCATTAGTCCTCTCATTTTCATCAACTGCAATCACCATGTGCTCCCTTTCTTGAAACTCAATCTCATTCTCCCTATCAACATTTCTCATCAATTCTTGTAACTCTACAGAGCCATTGTTGTTATTATTGTCACTGCTCATCCCAATCCCTGCGGTTACCAAAAGCCCCAAATTGGAAACCCTTGCCCCACCATTCTTCCCTACATTTGGTCTCGACTCATAAACCAATGCCGGCAACTCCTCATCCCTGCTCGACGCTAGCTCCACTAGGAGCTTAAGGGGTCCACCCGGAGCTAGAACCGCCGCCAAGTCGTATAATGCCAACGCCACCAACACAACCCACGTGGTCCATTCCGGCAAGCGTGAAAACCACGCGGCAACAATGATCCCTAATACCACCATCGTGCTCTGCTTTACAATTATAGGGATTCCATTTGAGAACACGGAAATCGTACCCAATACAGTGAAATTAAACAGCAAAATGTAGAATGTAATGGCGTCAATTGGAATGTTAAACCTCCGGATGATGGAAATCAATATGGAGCTGCCCATGGCGGAGAAGATCATGAACACAGAGAAGCGGGTGTAGTAGATGAGGAAATTGTTGAAGCGGTAGTAGTAGAGAAGGACCAATACGAACGTGACGAGGGTGATGATGACGACGAAAACGAGAGCGTTTAGGATTGCTCCTTCGAGCTTCTGCACGGTGGAATCGGTTGGGGACTCGAGGTAGACCAAATTGGCGGCGGTGCGGACGGTGGAGGAGGCGGCGGCGGCGGCGGAGGGATTGTAGACAGTGTAGACGAGGAGGACAACGAGAAGCATGCAGAGAGAGACAGGTGCCATTACGCCTATGATTTCATGGCCGATTGTTTCCAGTATGCTTCCGCTCTCCATTTCTGAGCTCCGTAATCGGCGCCGGAGACGGTAACGGTGGGATCGAGGACGGAAATGGGTGGGTTGGGGTTTTGGAGGTATTTATATTGTGTAGATAAAGATGGAGAAGCAGACAAATAATTTATTACAATTTTCAACTGCAGAGGTTACATTGGGAAATGTCAACTTTTTTATTTTCTATTTTCCTGCTAAAATTGGGGCTAATTCTGGAATTGGTCACATAAATGATAATCAAAGGACCATAGAATTAAAATAGTCAACTTATTTAAATTGCAATTAAGTCCTATAATTATTCGAAACTCACGAGTTGATAATAATTTTTTCTTGGAAGCAAGTAATTTCCCCAAAGTCCTGAATATATCAATATATGTCATTTCACTTGTTAGTTAATAATATTATAATGTGTGATGTGGTTTTAAAATATTTTGAAACTATGAAATTATAATTTTTGGATAGATTTATCTAATGTAAACCTAAACCTAAACCTAAATGGTTTTAGATTATTATGAATTAATTGGCAGACTTTGAGTTGGTAAGGTGAGGACATACTTCTTGGGTCACATTGTCTATTGTTGACTTAGTTTAACTTTAATTTAAGAATTTTTTTAATAGTTACAGAATTATTTACTTGTCTTTTGAATTTGAAACAAAACTAGTTATCATGTTAAGGACTATTTTACAATTTAGGAAAAAAAAAATTATCCTTCTCGACTTTTTAATTATCATTGTTTCTTAATTGAAAAATAATAATAAAATCATATTTACAAATTGTTAAGAAGAAAAAAAAAATTTAGGTATACATTCGAAATCTGGTAATTTAGATTGCAAAGTGTAATTAATGATACAATACATCAAGAAAAGTAGATTAGAAACCTTGAGTAGAAATGAAAATGGCACACTAGTCCATCACTTGCAAGAATGGAATTGTTCTTCCTAATAAAAACTAGAGTTACACAATCACCAGAGATTCAAACAGAGGTTGAATGAAACTTGAATACAAAAAAACATTAATGCAATATTGATACAACAAAATCAGCAGCCACAACTAGGACGTTGCTGCAACAATGGCTGCAAACCTAAGGCCACTGCTTAAATATGCAAACTGCTGAGTGTAGAACCGAGTCGAAAAGTAGGGAAGATCTTCAAAGGCGGAGTCGTGATTTCTCAAAGAATACAAGCCATACCAGATTGGTAGTTTTTCCCATCTTCAAAGGCGATAATATTGCGAAGAGACAAGGAAAGTGAGTGTTATGCAAAGGGATTTCCACCGACAGATGCAAGAGGGCCCTGAGCATGGATATTTCTGCAAGAATCGCGACAATTTAATAAGACTCTGGTTAAGTAGAGGAAAGCACTAGAGTCTCTTTTTCTAGTATGGTGCGGTATACTCAAAGATGTGAAAAAATCGAGTTTTTCATTCAAGCCCATAAGCTAAAATTCACGAAATAGAAAAACACAACAAAAACAAATTCTTTAAGTTTCAAAGACTGATCATGGAGAAGATTAAGAGGCAACTTCAATTCAATACTGTTGGATTTTTCTCCATAGAAATGTACTGGTTGTAGTTGGATTAGGCCTTGAAATGTATTGCATCTCATGATATTATAGTAAGGCTAAGCCAAAAAAAGAAAAGGAGAAAAAGCATACGGTATTGGGGTGCTTGGTGGTTGCCCTGCTATGAATCCCAAAGAGCCTGCAGAAGAAAATCATTGTTGAAGCGATGGATATGTAGAAAGAAAGAATTATCTTCAACTGGAAGAATTTTTAATGCAATTACATACCACTAGATGGATCAAATGAAACTCCACCAGGAACGAATGATGGAACTGAATTTTGGGGAAGCCATGTTTCATTTGCTCCACCAACATATGAAGCTGAAGTCTGGGTGTTTGGCAAGGCAGCTTGCAAAGAACTCATGTTCCAGAACTGAGACTGAGCATAAATCATTGTATCATAAGAATACCAATGTGATTAACAATTAAAAAAAGACGAACCTCAATATAGAAGAAATTAGTACAGTAATTCTGAAAATAGAAACCAAGACCAAATGTATTTCCCATTACTAAATTCTATGAATGGTGGCTACAGGACTACATCTAAATAACTAATCAAGTATTCAAATTGCAAATAAGAAAACTTTTAACAAGCATTCAGCAACGTAATAGAATGAAGGGCATCAAGACATCAAGACACTCATAATGCACCAATAAAATGATAAAGAACAAATTGTCTAGATCTATTTGGAAAAGACTTACTGTAGTGGTAGTTTCAATTTCAGGATCATAGGGCAGATCAAATGGATTGGTAGGCTTATAATCAGTCGCAAATGAATGTACACCATCCTAGAACAGATAGAAACTAACCATCAAATACTGAATGGATTAATCAAATAAAAGAGAGGCCATTAAATGATTAGGCTCATGAATGTACCGCTGCCGAAACCATGGAGAAATCATCCAGCGTCATGCTGAAATTTGATGATAAACTAGACGACTGGGGTACACTGGTATCTGAAGTTCTTATATTGCCATCATTATCCAAAGCCTGCAATGTAGGAAGTCAGCTAACAAATCCACCAAGAGAAACATTTTCTGGGATTTACAAGTATGTAGCAACCTCAAATGTAGCAAAGCCAAGAGATTTCTCAGCATCAGAAGCAGAGTGCAGAGCTGCTTTTTCATCACTTTTTGGCACATTATGTATGGACTGCACTGCACCAGCATCGTCAAATACATTCCAGAACTGCAAGATATTTAAATATGACATTACACTTCCAAGAGAATATGGGTGGTTCTAATTAAAATGAATTGGTTACAGTGTTGACTCTGATGATATCTCAAATATCTCAAACTGTCCACCAAAAGCAGCAAAGTTCTCTACACCTACTGCTAATTAAAATAAGATGATACTTACATGAGTGGCATTCAAGTTTATAACATGTTGTTGGTTTGTTGATGCTGAATGTTCATGACCAGCAGAACCTTGATGGGAAGAAGTCTGATCAATTGAAAATGGGTTGAAGGTTCGTAAAACATTTTCATCAGATGATGGTGCGGCAGCAGGGAAACTATTCTCAGAACCCATAGGCACCACATTCTGAGGCATATCAAATGTTGCCCATCCTCCATCATTTGGCATTACCACATCAGATGTGTTTTTGTTAAAAGATGCAGCTGATTGTTGCTGAGACAGTTCCGCAAATAAGTCTAGTGGTGAAGATTGTGGGACGTGTGATGATTGTTGCTCGGTGAATGTTGGAACTGAAGAAATAGGAGGTTGTTGAACTACATTGACAGATTGAACTGATGATGGCTGACCGCCAGTTGGAGGTATAGAAATGACATTTTGTGGTGCCGAAGGTAAACTGAAGAGGTCCATGCTAGCAAAGGTCCCAGATACTGAAGACTGCGGTTGAGAAGGGAAAGATGAAGATTCCACATGAGAAATCTGCTGAGGTTGTTCAGGTTCAAAGCCAGCTTCAGGCAAGCTCAGGGAATTGACTGATTTGAATGACAGAGAACTGCTATCAAAAGATCCAAAGCTTCCTGAAGATGCTGTTCTCTGTAAACAGGAACATAGTAGAGTCAGTGTACCCTTACCTGTGGAATACTTGAACAAAGTCAAGGATATAATCATATAAGTCTACTCTTAAATAGATTAGACGCAGATTATATGAATATCTGGTTTCAACAAGATCAGAACCAAATATGGTAAAAGATAAAAAATATTAAGGTTGTCCCCCTAAAAGGCTACTCACTTTGGCAGTAAATGTTTATAGATGCATAATCATAGCCATACCAATAAAAAACAGACGCGCTGACAGCAGGATACCATACTTATATTTCAACAAATAAAACTAGATTAATAGAAAATTGGCAAAGCGCCAAAGTCCAAAGCACTTATTCTTTTTCCCAAGTTATACAGATGAGATAATTGAACATGACCTGTGGATGCAATTCTTTTCCTCCATTCCTTCTGCTATTTGCATCAGAATTATGTAAGGCTGTACTAAGCTCTGGAACTTCTCTTGAACCATCTTGGGAAGTCTCACTAAAGGGGCTGCTTCCAACATCCCTCTGAGGCGAAAAAGTATCAGGCCCGAAAATATCACCTCCACCAGAAACAGAAAAATCTGATAGTCTGGGATAAGATCCCCCATTCGAAAACCTGTCATTATTTGCATTACTTAAACGAGTGGGACTCAAAAAGCTAGCAAGCTTTCCCTCATAAAGGCCTCGATCTGAACCAGGCTTTCTAGTGAGTGCAGGCGCATGTTTCCCATATCGTCGTTCTTCATATTGAAAATCATATGGCGGACTTTGAGAGTAAGAATGATACGAGCTAGCTCGCCTTGTCTCATCTTCAGGGCTTCTTAAGCTCTGTCAAGATAAGTCCACATAATCATATTAGTCTATATTCAACAACGATTATACACATTATAATATAAAATAAGACTAGTAACACCCAAAAAAAATGTATGTCTCAAATTCACAAAATGTGCTGATCCAGAAGTATAACCTGTGGATCTCTAGGAGGCTTATCGGATGGCTTCTCCGAGGTATATTTTTTATCCACATATACAATCTTTATGAAATCACGAAGTTTATCAACATTGCTGCAAGACAAACACGTGTAAAACTTGAATATTTTAACAAGCAATTAGTTTATTTAACAAAATGGTATAATTTAACCTATTATCTGGAAGTCTGTTCTTTTGTGGATCCCAGGCTTTAAGAAACAACTCCCTAGCACGCTGCAAGATCATTGTCTCATAAGTAATCATAGAAAAGCATTGTCTATGGGAACAAGAAGAGTACTCATGGACATTCATACCTGATTACCACCTTTTTGAAGAGCATCCACTTCTTGAGAAGTAAACTTAGCCATTGATACTGACTTAACACGGTGTGTAAACTCACGGCTGCAACACAAACAGAGTGAAAACAAATCATACCAGTTATCTGAAAAATACAGTTCCAAAACTACACAGATTATACCACCATCTAACTACAAAACCAAAGGGAGGAATATTCAACACCAATGTAAAGACCAAGTTTCCAGTTTTAACAATGTAAAAGCAGCTAATCATGGCTCCATAACTTGGTTTAAATTCATAGTCCATGAAAATGAGAAATTCATACCCATTGAATCAAATATCAAGTAGAACAACATTACAATCTTATTTTAGATTGCTTAAAAGATAATATGCTGGAGAATCCAATTACTGAAGTTGGCATATGCTGATGGTGATGGGTACTTACTGCACTCCACTGCATGTAGTACAAATAAACGTCCAGAAGTTTGTGCACACATACTGAGGACCCTGCATCAAGAAATTAATTGAAAAACAAAGATTAATTGCAACTTTCGTAAAAACACTTACACCAAAAACTACATAAAAGTTGAATACGAATTGTAAGTTCGGACCTTTCTTTCATTCCCTTCAGAAAAAAATAATCAGCAGAATCTCGAGATTCAAAACCTAATACTACTTGTAACAGATTTATTACAGAAAAAGAAAACATTATTGATTTTCAAATAGCTACTAAAATCTCAGTATCACTTAAAAGGTCTCGAAAAATGGAGAAATTCATTGGATTGCTCAGAAAGCACAGAACTTTCGAGAGAAAAATTGAGAAGGAAACAAACAATACCAAGCTGTTGCAGTTAATGCATCGACGATTGGGAGGAAGCTTCATAAGACCCCTTATAATCTTCTCGTTTCTGTCTTCTTCTCTTTTGCTACTCATTTTCGAGAAAAATCAATTTTCAACTTAAAATAAGAAAACAACACTGAAAATTTGGGAAAATGCTTGAAAGAGAAAGAACAAGAAAAGTATCAACGCCCAGTGTTGAAATTTGGGCGAGAGAGAGAGACTGTTTAAGGGTTTCCTTTGCTTTCCAAACAGAATCGAGAGAAAGGAACTTTGAATCAGCAATCTTTCTCTCTCTCTCTCCACTGTCGGGTGATTCAATTTTTTCTTAATGATGATGATGATGATTGTATGATTAATGCCGTTTGAAAACGCTAATGCCAGGAGAAATCCTGGTGTGTGCGCTTATCTTACTTGTACAATGCGCTTCATGGATTCTTTATTAGTTTGGAAGAAGTGGACTTGACTTGGCAGAAGTCAATTTTCGTATTGCTCTCTGGTGTAAAGATTCAGTGTTAATTACGCAGCCATGTCCTCGAAGTGTTGGGTTATTCTGCGATGCCCCTAAATTTGGCAAATATATTTTTCAAGGCCCAATTATATGCATAATGAGGTACTACATTTTCTCAAATTCAAAATGACTTTTACTAATTTTGTGTATCAATTTTGTTGTAATATGCTTTTATTAGTTAATTAATTGATAATATTTTAATGGGCTTGTGTATAGGTTGACTTCCTTGATATATTTAAAAAAAATTCTTTGTGAATCAAGTTTTACTGCAGTTAACCCTCCATGATTTTTATATATTTTTTTATTATTAGCTAACACTATTTTTTTTTTAATAATGGTAAAAAAAAACTATTCAATTTATTTGAATAAATTTACATGTCTTAAACTTGTGAATTTTTATTGATTTTCAATTTAGGTACATTCTAGACTGTAGGACCTTATATACTATTTTCACATTAAACCCTGAAATTCAATCCGCTTCTGTTCCTCCCACCATTTATCCTCTTGTCCATTTTTTCTTCCCTCTCTTCAATGGCAACCACTGTAATAAAAACGCCACCTACCTTCAGTACATCGGCGGCCTATCCTCGTAGCACCGCCGGGGGAAGTTCCTCTCTCATATTTCGCAATTTCACTCGCGTGTCCTGTGTATCCAATAGATTTCCAGTGATTAAGTGTCGGATTCACCACGCTGCTTGTAAGAGGAGTAGTCTCAAATTGCCGAGCCGCTCTGCTCAGAAATTCTCGATCTTTGCTGCTGATGGAGAAACTGCTGAGGCCCAAACGGAGACGCAGGAGAAAGAGCCGGTTCAAGGATCCGAATCCGAAACTGAAATTGAGGTAGTTTTTGTATGTTCAATGTTAAATTGGTTAGGATACGATTTTTATTTTATTTTTAAAATTCAGAAATTTGCGTCTCTGTTTTGTGGATGAGCTGCTTAATTGGGCTGCTGCAGTTCTAAATGGAAGTTTGACTCTTTGATATGTTTAGTTGGAGAGGAGTTGGAGATATTTATGCAATTATTATCTTTATTGATTTTAGCCGAAATTTTGTGCGCCAATGCGAATGTTGGAGCCGTTATGGTGTAGCAATGGAAATTGGATTATAAAGGGCACTGGCAATTTGTTAATTTGGTAATTCATTATGATAACAATACTGAGGGGTTTTTCGAGCACGGTATGCTAGCACTTGATGTGGTTTCTTGATAGGATAGATGAGTTCTGCTTGAGTTCTGCTTTAGTCGACACGCTTTCTCATAGAAAATGTGTATGTGGGCAGCACAATAGTGTCCAGCTAGTGAAGTAGTTTACTTTATTTCCCTTTTTCATACCAAAAACTGAGTAATAGAATTTTTCATGTGATTTATGATTTAATCACTGATGATGTTTGATTTTCATACCAAGAAGCTGTTTAACATATCACCATTGCTCCATAAATAATATGTCATGATTAGTTCTTGAAGGCAGTTGAGTGTGATTTTGTGGAAGTCCTGGGGATTGACAAGCATTTCATTTGATTGGATACTTGAACTATGTTGATTGATTTTGCAATGCCCACCGAGGGACTCTTTTCCCCTTCCTCGCCTGGGTTCTTCTTTTGTATTCAATTCTATCTTGGTAGAGAGAGTGTGAAGGAATACTGCCATTTATGAAACATTACAGTATAGTAAATTTTTTAATAATTTTACTATACTAAACTTTGTGGCGCTGATGTATTTCCCTGTTAATTGATTAATTTGCATATTATTATGCTATTCATTTTGGAATTACTTTTGTAGAATCCTATGGTCTTTAAATATATGGCATAAAAGAGGTAAATATATTGTTATCCTTGTATACTGCAATAGTAGAGTATGAATATTAATAAGGTTATTTGTTATACTAGAAACTGGATTATTAATATTTTTTAAAGTAATCCCATTCTCTCTTCAAAGATTAATGGTCATAGGCTTCTTAACAAGTGACGAGGCCACTGCTGATATTTGGAATTAATTTCTTGATGCTGTGCATAACTATTTTCTTGGGCAAAAATAGGAGAAGTAAAGCTTATTTAATTATTTCGGTTGCAAGTAAGAATTTATATTTACCTAATGATTTTCCATTTCTATTTCAATGTGCAGGAGAATGTAGATGGTGCTGCTAACGATGATGCTTCTAGTGAAACCGTTGATATAGTTACAGAAGAACCTAGTTCTGTGGTTATAACTTCTTTAAATTTGTATAAGGAGGCTTTAGCGAACAATGATGATTCAAAAGTTGCTGAAGTAGAGTCGTATCTGAAATCCATTGAAGATGAAAAATTTGATCTTGAGAGGAAGGTGGCTGCTATATCTGAAGAATTATCATATGAGAGGGATCGGGTTCTTAGGATTAGTGCTGACTTTGACAATTTCCGTAAGCGAACAGAGAGAGAACGGCTTTCTTTGGTAGCAAATGCGCAAGGAGAACTTGTGGAGAGTTTGTTACCTGTTTTGGATAATTTTGAGCGAGCTAAAGCCCAGATCAAAGTGGAAACTGAAGGAGAGGAAAAGATCGCTAAAAGTTACCAAAGCATATACAAGCAGTTTGTGGAGATTATGGGATCCATTGGTGTTGTACCCGTAGAAACTGTGGGAAAACCATTTGATCCAATGGTAAGTTTTCACTAACTTTTGGGTATTTCTAAATTGGAAAATAAACTCTAATTGGATGCATTAGTGGCCTTTCTCTCTGGAAACCATATTCCCAGAGTGATTTTGGATGACAAGGAGTCATATAAGTGTTTGGTTTTTCTTTTTTCCCACCCCCCCCCCCCCCCCCCCCCACAACAAAAAAAAATGAAAATTAAAAGGCAGGGTGTCTTTAATCATGGATTCCTTTAAATGGCCTTGTTATTTACAATTACTCTGGTCATTGGCTCAATGCAGGCAAGCTCCCGAGTTGGCTCAGAATTTAGTCGAGTTATAGATGAACTCGTTGAAAAGCTGTATAAAGGCTGTTCAGGTTTTATGAAGACCTGGATACGCTTTTAAGTCAAACAAATTATCTGTTGATTCGAGCCAACTTGGTGAGTTTGAGCAGAGATAGCATTACATCCTAAATCTTGAAAAAGATCTCTCTTGCTCTCGCCTAAATTTAGGGAATGTATTTTAATCCACTCTTTATTCAGCACTATATGATTTTTGGAGTATCCTTTCAATGTTTATACCGTGTGTCCTTAGAGATCGTTCACTTCCTAAATCTTCACAATTCAGAGCAGGCTCTTATGCTGTATTAGAATCAAGTTTCAATTGACTTCTTTTTTCTCCCCCTTAGATATATACCCTTGTGCAACAGATTTCTAACATTAACCTTCTTTCTTTCCAAAAGCTGCATGAAGCTATAATGCGTGAAGATTCCTCAGAATATGAAGATGGTGTTGTTATTGAAGAATACAGGAAGGGTTTCCAACTCGGTAATAGACTCTTGCGACCATCAATGGTGAAGGTATCAGCGGGCCCTGGACCAGCAAAACCTGAAACTGAGGGCCAATCAGAAGAACAAGCAGGAGAAAGTGAAACCAGTGGAGAGGGTGGCTCTGAAACCACTCAGTCCGAGGGGTAATTACTCTGATACAAAGCCAATTTTGTATGAAAAACACATATTAGAAGTTATTTCTACCAGATAGTTTCTTTGGTTAATTCTTGGATGGATCTATACCTGCTCTAGAGAAACATAACACTCGTGTCCATACGCTTTTACTCTGTCTCTGCGATCAGTTTAAGAGGCATGTAGCAAAAGTGCAACTCAAAAAAGCGTTTGCATTTGAATCAAAAATTTCATTGTGGCTTTCTTTCATTGTGACCTTAGAACCCTTAGAGGACTCTTACCATTGTTCATGGAACAGGGTTGTCTTGTAATCTTGTTCTTAGTTTGTGATGTTGATCATTTGGTTTCTATTTTCTACCATGTATTATTTCTCATGTTTCTCAGATTCATGAATTTAAACATGAATTGGTCACAGTTTTAGCCAATTTGAGTCCAAATTTGTTCATGTATGTTGATGAGGTCCAGAGAAAGACTAAATACAATCTAGTTCTAAGAAGTACAATTCCATTTCTAAAACTAACCCAATTTAGACTCAATCCAATACCATATATCTGTACATATACATAGGGTATTTGTGTGTAAATTTATGTATAGTTGATACTATATTAATGGTTTTCATCGGTTGTAGCTTAAAACCCTTGTGTGAGACTGTTTCACAGATTTAATTATGTAAGATGGGTCAATCCACACTTTACAAATCACATGAATTTGTTGAAATGAGTTTTGTTTGTGGGTAATAAGAATTCATCTCGTGTAATTATCCGTAAGATTGTATTGTATAATTTTTTGTGAATTTCAAATCATAAGATTTAAGTGAATAAAATTCTTACACATTAGTGCGATGGTATATTAACATTTATATGTAATCATGTGTCATTCATGACAGAATATCAGTCATTAATTTAAGCATCATGAAAAATTGACTAGAATGAGAAAAAAGGTGGAATACATAATAGGAGATAAACAAAGAAAAATAAACAAAAGAATAGTATTAAAGAATCTCTTACGGCATTCCTACGTTGATATTGACTTGAAGTAACCTATCATACTTTATATCGATATCATTGCACTGGATTTACATTAATTGTGTCCACTATTTCCTTAACTATATTTATTTATTTATGCATGTAACTTAATATTATAAGAAAACTACGATTCGATACATATAGAAATTATTTCATTTTCAAATTTATTGTATTATATTACTATTACAAATAAGGTGACATCATATGGCTCATGAACTACTAGTAATACTAATTGTCTATTCTAGTTCTTGAATGAGAAACTAGACATTGCTTTTATTTTTGCATCAAACTCTGAAAGCACATATAATCTCCAAAACTCACTCAAAAATTATTTTAAAAAAAAGTGTTAGAAATATAAATTCATATAAATATGTTAAATGAAAATAAATAAAGAAAAAGAAAATATGATTAATGAATGTGACATAAAAATGTTGTAACGACTCTCAACATTAAAACGATGATTTAGAATTGAGAATAGCAGTTGGAAAATTAAATATTATGATATGTAATGGTTGTGATGTGATATATAAGTTAGGAACAGTATAATACGCATGATTAAAATATAAAATTAATTAAACTCAATAAAATTAGAAAATTTTAAATATTACTTCATTCGTCCCGGGATAATTTGCACACCCATCCCGGCACGTGGAATAAGATAGTGTTGCTTTTTGCCTTTTGAGTTGAATAAGAAAATGTTGTTTTTTGCTTTTTAGTTGAAATTACTTTCCTTTTCGGGGGTGTGCAAATTATCTCGGGACACCCCGAAAAGAAAAGTTTGCAAATTATCTCGGGACGGAGGGAGTATTTTTTAAGAAAAAATATATTTAGGTTTTCTACAATACACACCGTCTAATTTAACATTAAACATAACATTGTTTTATAATTTATTTTAAAATACATATTTGCAAAATAATATTCAATTTCATTACTTCATAAGGTTTAAAATCTTGAATAACCCTTTTTATTCATGTTAAAAAAAAAATTGGTTCATTTAATGCACATATATTTTAAAAAATGTTTCAGGGTTTGTATTAAGAAAATTATCAAGTAAACTTATTAAATAAAATGCTAATAAAACATGTATTCACCATTTTAAGCATTTTTAATCTATATTATAAAAAAATCAAATAAATAAATTATCTCTTTTAATATTTTATTTACGTTTTTACTAAACTATTCAGTAACATCTCTATTACAAAAATCATTTAATGTGTATGCAATTGTATGAATGTAGGACAAATGTTTAAGTAATTGTATGAATGTTATGTGTCCTACATTTTAAAGAAAGATAGTGATTTAGTCCTCCTTGATATGACTTATTATCACTAATCAATAGAGGTGGTCAAATTGGTTTTTGCTTTTCCGATTCTTCTTTCGTTTTTTGAAAACCTATTAAACATGGGCTGTCTAAATCATCTGTAAATATGACGTGCAATAATTTCTTTAATACTTTTGTTGCTCATGTGTTTTCAATTTTTTTTCTTTAACCTTTTTCTATATATTTTAAATTAATAAGATAGGGTTTTGTATTTATCCAAAGTGCATGATGAACTTTTTTTTTTTTTTAATAAAATTAACCATTTTATAGTTTAAAAACATTTATAAAATATAGCCAAAATATGAGGAAAAAAAGCCTTCATATATGGAAGAGTACCCCAAATACCACAAAACCAAATAGTGAATCATTTTTCTACTATAAATAATAGTTTTATTCTTTTTTAATCATAAATTAGGAAAACATGAGAATTGATCTTTTGACAAAAGAAAAAATAAAATCAACGCACACACTGACTTTATACGATAAATGTGTATTTTATAGGGTTATATTCTGACTTTACAATCATATCATGTAATCTTATGAAAAAACACATATTATGTAACATCAAACACACAATTGAGTTTTTTAAGAAGGATAATTTTATCAATTTTTTTCACTTATGATAAATAAAGTTTAAAAATATCATTTATAATTAAAAAAAGAGGATAGAATTATAACTAGCCAAACTATAAGAAAAAAACAATTTTTTTAAATCAAAGTTTAAATTTATATTTTTTTAGTTATTATTTTTTTTTTACCATAATATTCTTAATGAAACTAACCATGCACCAGCTCATACCACCATTTTTCAACCCGTAACATTATTAATGAAACTCGTATCAACTATAGTACACCCTCATATCACAATCAATGTAGTAGTTTGTATCACTATATTACATCTTCTTACCATTATTAATGTAGCTCGTATTATTATAATACACCGTTGTACCAATCATTATGGTTTTTTTTTTAATCATCATGGTTAACAACGGTGGTTCCAAAAAAAAAAAAAAAAAAAATATATATATATATATATATATATATATATTTTTTTTTTTGTACCAATCATTATGGTTAAGAACGGTGGTTCCACAAAAGAATAATAATTATTTATTTATATGGAATGTGGTATTATGGTTAAGAACGGTGGTTCCACAAAAGAAAAATTATTATTTATTTATATGAAAAATGGTATTTTGACTGGGATTGACAAGCCCCTTTATATATACTACCTACCAGGCTACCACTAATTGCATGAAATCAGAAGTGAAACAGAAAAGAGAAGAAAAAGAATTAGAAGGGTGGAGGCGGTGGAGCTCCGAATCCACCTTAATTGTCTCCTCATTTAGAGGTATCAAAATATAATCTTTCCTGCCTTACTCACAGATTTTTTCCTAAACTTTTACTTTTTCCAATAATATTTGTGTTTTCTATAAAAGAATCCTACAAGAAAGTGTTAGAAATTCAAGAAAATCTTGGGTTTTATCTGTTGATGATCATTTAAGTCAACTCTCAAGTATTTCTTGTCTTTTCTCTAAATTGTTTAATCAGAGAAGAAGAGATCAAAAGAGGGCAGCAAATGGAAGGCGATAATCAAGAAAAGCTGTTGAGTGCTGTAGAAGCTGATAACAATGGGGGCAAACAAGAGAATCTGAGGAGCAAAATATGGACAGAGAACAAGAAAATGTGGGTTGTAGCTGGGCCCGCCATTTTCACTCGATTCTCCACTTTTGGAATCAACGTTATCAGCCAAGCATTTGTGGGCCATATTGGTGCCACTGAGCTTGCTGCCTATGCTCTGGTTATCACTCTCCTTACAAGATTTGCAAATGGATTGCTGGTATGTGTGATCTAAGGTTTAGAGCATGTTTCACAAGGCATAATTGTTGATGTTGCAAAACTGTTATTAAATGTGTGTGATTTAGTGCATTTCTTGGCGTGGAATTTGCAGCTAGGAATGGCAAGTGGGTTGGAAACCCTTTGTGGGCAATCATATGGTGCAAGACAGTATCATATGCTTGGGATATATCTTCAAAGATCATGGATTGTTCTGTTTGTGTCCACCACTTTAATGGTGCCGATTTTCGTATTCGCAACCCCGATTTTGAAAGCTTTAGGACAGGATGCAGCGATTGCAAAAGAAGCAGGGATAATTGCTCTGTGGTTCATTCCTGTGATATACTCCTTCATGTTTTCATTCACCTGCCAAATGTTCTTGCAAGCACAAAGCAAGAACATGATCATCTCATATTTGGCTGCATTTACTTTGGCCATACACATTTTCCTCTCATGGCTTTTAACTGTGAAGTATAAGCTTGGCATAACTGGTGCCATGGTGTCCACTATCTTGGCCTACTGGATTCCGAACGTGGGCCAAATTATGTTTGTGATCGGAGGAGGATGCCCCGATACGTGGAAAGGCTTCTCGACTTTAGCCTTCAAAGATCTTTGGGCAGTTATCAAGTTTTCGTTGTCATCTGGTGCCATGCTTTGGTGAGCTTTAGATTACTACTTGTTTACAGCATTGATCATATGTTAATGTATCCAATAAATCTTGTTGTCTGAATTATTTCACCTTTTCTATGTTGTCTTTGGTTGTAGCCTTGAACTCTGGTACAATGCCATATTGATTCTTTTAACAGGGAACTTGAAAAATGCTGAGGTTGCAATTGATGCTCTTTCGATCTGGTATTAATTACTCATCCCTATTCTTGTTAAAACGAATTTAGTAACGAGTTATATATGATGACACTGGAAATTCGTTCTTGGTTGCAGTCTTAACATCAATGGTTGGGAAATGATGATCTCTCTTGGTTTCTTGTCTGCAGCTAGGTATATATTTTTGTTGTAGTTAACTGCGATTTTTGGCCTAAAAACGAACCGTTTTAACAAATATTGTTACTTTAAATTGTAGTGTTCGGATCGCAAACGAGCTAGGAAAAGGGGATTCTAAAGCTGCCAAGTTCTCTATTCTGAACATAGTGCTAACTTCATTGACCATAGGGCTTATACTATTTACATTCTTCTTATTCTTTCGTGGTCGTCTCGCCTACATATTCACAAACAGCCCTGATGTGGCCGATCAAGTTGGTCGTTTGTCGCCTTTGCTTGCATTCTCAATTCTCATGAACAGCGTTCAACCGGTTCTTTCCGGTGAGCCCTATATTTGAATAGTCGAGTAGAATGTTGAATTGACTGAATTATGATGGGAGCTTCGACCTTTTCATCTCAATAGGTGTGGCGATTGGATCTGGATCGCAAAGTGTTGTGGTATATGTCAACTTGGGATGCTACTACTTGATAGGAATTCCAGTCGGGGTTATTCTTGGCTACGTCTTAAAATTACAAGTCGAGGTTAGTTTCCATGTCCCACGTTGCATCGTTAGTAGTACTAATTCTCGTTTTTTCATTCGATCTTCGTTCATGTTATTAGGGCGTGTGGGCTGGAATGATAATCGGGACGTTCATTCAAACTGTAATTCTTTTGATTATAACTAAGAGAACAGATTGGGAGAAACAGGTACATTACATCCCTTTCATTTTAGTCCCTCTTTTCTTTCAATTCCAACAACTCGTTTCGAGATTTTTGTCTCTTTGTGTGTTGTTAGGTTTCTGCTGCTCGTGCAAGAGTTAACCGATGGTTCGTGGAAGAGGGATCCAACGGTCGTTCAGAAGTTACGCGATGATCAACATCTTTCGTATTTTCTGACGAATCCAGGTGCAATTTTGATGGTTATGTGTTTGTGTATTGATTCATGGTACGAGCTCATGAGTTGTAAACCTTAATGTGTTGTGATTTCATTCTGTGTACAAGTTTTGTGCATTTCATAACCTAAATTGGAGATGTAAAATACATCTCCGTCAATGATTGGGTGAACCACTATTTTCTACCAACAAAATTGTAGCAATTTAATTTTGTCAACTACTTATGTCAGTTATCACGTGTTCTTTTAATTATAATACTGTCCATCCAGCCAAGGGTATATTCTTTATTCACATAATAATAATGATTTTTGGATCACGTGCTCATACATATATTTAAAAGAAATTTATTTTTATCAAAAAAAAAGAAAAGAAATTTATTTCATCACTAATAACTAATTTAAGAATAATGACCCGATTATTCTAAATTTCTATTATATAAAATCGCAAGTTTAAAGACTCAAACGTGTAAAAGAATAAATCATACTAAACAAGCAATAGCTTGACTAGTAAATTTGTTGGGGAGCATAAATTGTATTGACTTGTATCAACTCATTACTGTATTTAATTACCCGCAAATCAATTAAATACAATTTCTACTTATCACCAAAAAAGAAAATTACAATTTTGTTTCATCAAAAGATTTTATTATTTATGCTTTAATTGGACAACTCCCATGCTTATCTTATGTCTACCACAACTTTATATCGCTACAAATTGAGTTACATCTATCTGGAACAAATATTGCATCTATATTTGGTTATTACTAGGCTAAGACATTTAAAAATCGTTAATAATTGCTTTTGAATAAAAAAAAAAACCCCCCATTCTAAGACGTTTCTGCAGATTAGTCAACCAAATTTGAATTGAGAAAAAGAAAGGAAACTCTAAAGAAGGTGTCTTTTTTCCTGTGGCTCTTAGTGCGATCCATCTTTTTTTTTTCCCCTTTTTAGTTAAAGGTGCTATTGATAAATCTTATTCACATATAATAATCCAAAAAATCATCTTTTTTCCAAAAAATTGCACGAGATAAATGTTGGAGTCTTGCTATGCACTGCACCGGGATATTTATACCTCTATTCAATATAGATTCTTGGATGAGTTATTATGTTTATCAATAATCCGATCTTGTAATAAAATATTCATTTATTTTTCATCCACATACATAATCTATAATACAATTTAATTTCAAATTTTTTATACTTTATCAATAACTCAACTTAACCCAATATTTTAATAAAATATTCATTTATCTTCTATCTACATACACAATTTACAACCCAATTTACTAACATAATAACTACATTAAAATTATAATAGTTGAAATATGAACTCGAAAAAAAAATCAAGCTACAAATAATTTGAATTGTTTGAATTCATAATAAAAAATGATATAAATTATGTGAGAAAATAGATAATTTGAGATTGTTTGAAAATAGAGAGTTTCAAATAGTGCTTCAAAATATGTCAATATTACTCTATTTATAGAGGAAAAAAATATGAATTTTAATAATTTTTAAAAAAATTTTAGTCAAAATTATATTCAATATCAACAACAATAAATTATATCTATAAAAAAAAAATACAAATAATAAAATAATTACAAATATCTTAAAATTGGTTAGATGGAAGTGATAAATGAGGTTGTGAATTGGGTTGGTCCGATCATGCTATTTTTTTTTTCCTTTTCATTTTTTTTGTATTTTCCTGATAACCTTTCCACCGGTCGTTGTTGATGAAGATAGTCTTAGTATCATCAATTTTTCACGCTTAGATTAATATAAAATAATTAAAAATATCTATCTAGAACCCACTGTACCAGTTAACTAATAAAAAAAATCAAACTCTAATCAAAAGCATATATACATCGAGAATGCATAAAAACAGAGAATCAAGAATAACGTGGTACTAAAATATGGATACAGTTTATTCACACACACAATAATCAAGAGGAAACTTGGACAAGTTATTGGACTTTTTTTAAGATGTAATTGAAATTTTATGATGTGTGATAATTATTTTGAGAACTAATGAACAATGAAGATGGGTGAGTTTTTGGGCTTTCTCCCAAGCTCCATCACACACCCAACTTTCTTCTCCAGATTTCAATTCTACCAATTTCTATAAGGAGTGTGCCACACCAATCAATTTTCCGGGCACCACACAGTGTATGCCCCTTGGAAAATTGATTGGTGCCTTTAGTCCATCCCTTTCTATAATTGGCATCAACACACAACTAACTGTTCTCTGTGATGGAGCCCAATTATGGCAGAATCAGAGCCACACATATTACCTAACACTGTGTGCTAGTGTAGGTTTCTCTTTAATTGTAAATAGGAAAATGGTTGATGGGTAATTTTGTTATTGAACATTTCGGGGGTTGCAGACTAGTTGCTGTACTTACCAATCCAGTCTCAAGTGGAGTTGATAAGCTTAATTTAGCAAAATTTGAAGGCAAAACCCTACTGAATGACCGCCACTTTTTGAGCTCTTCTTCTTCTTCCACATAAGGTACTCTCTCTCATCTCTCTAGAAACATATGTATGTAGTATATGTGGTATTAATCTGAGTGTTCGCTGCTTGAATTCTGTAATTTTACTTTCTAGTTGCTTCGCAGGTGGTTGTAATTCACACTTCTGTGCGCCAAGTGTTAAGTTCTGTTGAATTATTTACATATTCTGGAGAATAATTTCTTACTTAGTAGATTATGATGTAGAAATTATGTTTTTTCTCAGTTGAATTTACCATAAATAAAGCGTTATTGAGTTTGAGTTTCGTACCGTTAACTTGTTTCTGTTTATGCCGCCAATTGATTTAGTTTTTCCTGGTTTCAATGTCTCTGGCAGCCATGGACAACGGCATTCAGGAGAGGCTGCTCGATTCAAGAGCAGAAAATGAGGGTGATTTGAAGGGAAGAGTTTATGAAGAAACCAAGAAGGTATGGAGGGTTGCTTTGCCCGGTGTGATCTCAAGAGTTACGTCGTTTGGGACGATTGTAGTGACACAATCGTTTATGGGCCACATAGGTGCAGTGGAACTTGCTGGTTATGCCCTTGTTCAAACCTTGGGTGTTCGATTCGTGAACGGAATTCTGGTAATAACTCCTTTGTAATATGTTGTTCACCCATTCATTTGTATGAATATCTGTGTTGTTTATACTTTATCTTCTATTAAACTGCTAAAAGTAGCATTTGGTAATGTTCTCTGTAATGCCAATAGAATAAAGACAGGATGAATTTTTTTGCGCTGAAGCCACCATGTATATAGTGCTTCTTCGTTGGAGAATAAGCTTGAAATAAGTTTTTCTTTCGAAGTTGTGAGTTTACTCGATCTTTGTTGTCTCCTTTTTCACTGTTAATACTTGATCTGCAGATTGGAATGTCCAGTGCAACTGAGACTCTTTGTGGGCAAGCATTCGGAGCGAAACAGTATCATATGATGGGTATTTTCTTGCAGCGGTCTTGGTTGGTTGATCTTGTTACATTAACCATATTACTACCTATCTTTCTCTTCGCGACTCCCATCTTTAAGCTGCTTGGTCAAGACGAGGCCATTTCTGAGTCAGCAGGATATATTTCTCTATGGTTCATTCCCTTCTGCTATGGTCTGGTTTTTAGCTTGACAATCCAAATGTATCTGCAAGCACAGCAGAAGAACATTGTAGTTGCTTACTTATCAATTCTGCAATTTGTGGTTCACCTTCCTCTATCCTGGGTTTTTGTTTTCGTTCTCGAATGGGGTGTTACTGGTGCTATGGCTGCAGTAAGCATATCTCAGTTTTTTGTGGTAATTGGAGAGTTCATCTACTTATTTGGGGGTTGGTGCCCTGACTCATGGAAAGGTTTCTCAACGGCTGCATTCAAGGACATATTTCCTCTTGTAAAGCTCTCGATAGCTTCTGGTTTGATGGTTTGGTAAACCCTTTCATCCATTATTGTTTACCCTCAACATGTGTCTTCTATTATTTGTTCAGAGAATCAAAGTGCCTTAGCTTAGATAATGACTCTTAGGCAAACATCGTATCCAAGAGACTTGTCTAGGTATAAGTGTTTAGAAATTCTGAGTGATCACGTAAACACATTATTTACATAAAATTAAAATCAGCACCATCTTTTCTATTTCTAAGTAGCCCAGTAAAATTAACGAGTTAATATAAGGGTTGAAATTGAAAGAAGTATGCATCTTTACATTATTTCTCTGAAAACTCAAGAGTAGTTGTTCAAGTTGTTTAAGATCATCACATCTAAGTGGGAGAGTGGTCCTGTTAAAAGTTTCCAGTTAGGATATCCAAAAAAAATAATAGTTAGAGATCCAAGAAATATGATTATATTTTGCTGAAAGTGTTTAAATATTGCCTTCAAAATCCACAAATATGCAGTGAGATAGAGTTCGAGAAGTTCATCAGTGGAAAGAGTTATAAGGATTTTGTTTAAGAGTCGAGGAATCTTTACTTTTCCGAGATGGTTGAGCATACCATCTTGAATGATAGGACACTGGATTTTGCTAGTGGTTCTCAAATATTTATTCAATAAAAATCACGACATAAGCCATTATTGTTATTGCAACCAACTTGGTAAGTTTGTGTTGATTGTTTATTTGTTTTATAGCCTGGAGATGTGGTACTATGCGATTCTGGTCTTAGCTGCAGGATACATGACAAATGCGGAGGTTGCCATATCTGCCTTCTCAGTTTGGTAAGTATTCATTACACAGTTGTCCCGTTTTTATCTGTTGTATGAAACTGACAACTAAAAGCTAAATTTGCAGCCTCAACATCAATGCATGGGAGTTCATGATAGCCTTGGGCATTCTGGGCGCAGCATGGTGTGCCTTCACTTTCAGTTTATTGCAAACATCACTAATGGCTATTCTTCTCTCTGACTTCTTCCTCACTCATTTTGATGTGCAGCGTTCGGGTTGCAAATGAGCTAGGAAAAGGAGATGCCAAAGCTGTAAAATTCTCGATCAAAGTCATTCTCTGTAATTCGACTTTGATAGGGCTAGTATTTTGGTTGCTTTGCATTGTCTTTGGAAATAAAATTGGATACTTATTCACTGATGACGAGGCAGTTGTAAAGACCATATCAGATCTTTCTATTCTTCTTGCTTTCTCGGTGTTGTTCAATAGCATCTATCCGGTCTTCTCAGGTTCTTTTCTTACCAAACCAGGCATAATTTACATCTGAGATTTCCTTCATCTGCACACACTTCATATTTTTCTTAACTTCTGATTCACATTTTTCACAACAGGCGTGGCAGTTGGAGCAGGTATGCAAGCCACAGTAGCAATTGTCAACTTCGTTTGCTTCTATCTAATCGGATTGCCAGTTGGATTACTGCTTGGATATGTTGGTGATCTACAAGTAACGGTAAAACCACCATCACATTTCCATCGCATGTTTCTTAAAGAATCAAATCCTGTTAGGAACAGAAACATTTTCTTGAAATGTAAAACAAAGTGTCATTATGTGTAGCCAACGCATATAGATGACAATTGTTCGAAATAAATTCAAGATTTGAAATCTAATGGTGGGTTTGACAGGGCCTATGGATTGGAATGCTCTGTGGAGTTATAGCCGAGACACTTGTACTAAGCTTCATGATGTGGAGGACAAACTGGGATGAAGAGGTAATTAATCTTCCTTGTCTCCCAATTTTATTCTTCAACACTAGGATATATAATGTAGAGGTAAATTATGAGGAATTAGATCCATAAAAGGACAGATCATATCGGCCTATTGACAAAACATCGTGTTGCACTTATAGGTACTAAAAGCTTCGGCTCGTCTGAAAAGGTGGTACGTGAAATCTAAGGACGAGGCTCATTGAAGGTCTGATCTGGCTTGAGTTTCTAAACCTGGTGATTTGCACAATAAACAACTGTTTTTGCCTCAATTCTTTGAGGGGAGAGTCGAGCATTTTGGTGCTTTGGCATATTACATTACTAGTTGATTTTATTTGGTAATTATTATGAAATCTCTCATCCTGATTAGTGGATTCACTATTGAAGTTTGGGTGAGACTATACACACCCCATAACTTACTAAACACACCCCATTTTTTAAAAATGAAAGGTATAAAAGTAAACTTTTTGAAGTGTGTTTAGTACATTTGAGGTGTGTATAGCCCCACCCTAAAGTTTTCATTTTGTTTCAAGAGCTTGGGGGAGTGGAAGGGAGGGGGACAAAAAAGACTAAAAAACTTGCGATCCAGATCCAGGTTCATCACTTAATCTACACTTTTGTAATGAAAGCCCTAAGGTTATTTTTCTCTCGATTGTTTCATCTTTCTTGCTTTTCAAAATGCAGTCTTCAAACTTCAATTTATAGACGCCTGGATTTTTACGAACTTGATAAGTTTGTCAATGATCTTCACGTGCCATTGCACGTTTTCCATCTTCCCAATCTCACGTTCCTATCTCCCACAATCTCACATTCAATCTTGCAAAGAAACTTAACAAAACAACAAAATTGTATTTTTAAGATTTAGAGATTTGTTAACAACTAATGAGATTTAATATCAAGAAAGATAGATCCTTTGCAAGTGGTATATAGAAGTCGGGTTTGGTATTTGTATATGATTTTTATCAATGATCTAGTGAATCATAAAACAAAATTTTGAGATCTTGGATTTGTTGGTTCAACCAAGGAAACTTGATCAACACTCTTCCTACAAAATATGTATGGAGATGCAATCAACAAAATCTCCTAAAATCACTCTAAACAAATCAATTAAAATATTCAATTTGATTTAGGTAAAATGAAAATCATCATAGATTATGTTTTCTGAAAAAAGCAAAATAAATTAAACAAGAATTTAAAAATTAAACTCTTAACAAACATCTTTTTTTTTTAAGGGAAAAAAAATGTTAGATTGATATGCATCATGACACCATGTCAGGAAATGCGTTTGACGATAAATGCACCCCCACGACATACGACATAGAGATTATTTAGATAGTTATTCAATTTAGCAAAAAACCCTACATAAGTTTGGGTTCTCAACCAAAAAAGAAGAAGAAAGAAAAAGAAATGTTGGGGTATATGAAGAAAAATAAAGAAATTTAGGATATAAGTTTGTATTGTGATTATCAGTAGAAAATGCTAAAGAAAATATTGGGGAAAAAGATTAAAAATTAGAATTTTTAGGAAGAGAAAAACCAATAGTTTATTTTGAATATGGACAGAGTAAAAACTCAAAGAAAGAAATTGATATAATTCTTGGTAATGAAGAAGATAAAAAAAAGTAAAAACAACTATATCTAATTAATATTACAAATTTACAGTCTAAAAAATTGTTTTAATTTCTTAAAATCGCCAAAAATAAAATTTAAAACAATTGAATCAAACTAGTTCTAAGGAAGAAATAAATTAATTACTCTCATAAAAAAGAAATCTGAAAGTATTAACACAATACAATTGATAAAAATCAAAATTCATACATGGCAAATATTAGTCATCTTTGCAATAAAGAATACAGTATTGCTGTTGCAACTTGTAACACAGCAACAAAAAGAAAAACAATAAAAAACTAGTAAACTACAACAACACACGACAAATCTGTAAAGACTGCGATACATTTTTAATCATTAATCAAGTAAATAATAAAAAACTAATACACGTTGAGAAGTACATCTAATCCTCGCAATTGCAGAATCATCTATGAATTATTCAACCAAAAAACAAAAGAGAAGTGTAAAAGACAAATGAAGGCCCAGTTTGATATCTTATATCCACACTCATGCATTATTTTTCTTCGCCCATCACTGTCTTTCAACACACCGCCTAACTACAAATAATATCAGTCTCCATTTATGACCAAGTACTGTAATTAAGCTTGTTCCTCATCAACCAATCAACCCAAGCCCAAAGCTAGTGAAGAAGAAGAACTGGCCATGGATGATAATGTACAAGAGAGTCTGCTTATTGCAAGATCACAACAAGACTGTGATTTGAAGGGCAGAGTTTGTGAAGAATCCAAGAAGATATGGAAAGTTGCATTGCCAAGTATTATTTCCAGAGTCACTTCTTTCGGAACCATTGTCGTCACACAATCATTCATCGGACATATAAGCTCTGTCGATCTTGCTGGATACGCCCTCGTTCAGACCTTAACCGTCCGATTTGTCAATGGAATTGTGGTAATTAATTCATCCCATGTTTGATCAATAGCTACAAACTTGCAACAATTGTGTTTTTATGCTACTTATTTTCTTTTGTTTTGCAGATTGGAATGTCGAGTGCTACAGAAACTCTTTGTGGCCAAGCTTATGGAGCTAAACAGTATCACATGATGGGGATTTACTTGCAAAGATCATGGCTTATTGATCTCGCCATACTAACCATTCTACTTCCGGTTTTCATCTTTGCAACCCCGATGTTTAATCTACTTGGTCAAGAAGCAGCCATTGCTGACTCTGCAGGATACATTTCTCTGTGGTTCATTCTGTTTCTTTACAGCCTCGTTTTCGCAGTCACGATCCAAATGTATCTGCAAGCACAGCAGAAGAACATGGTCATTGCATGGCTGTCATTTCTGCAATTCATGATCCACTTGCTATTATCTTGGCTTTTTGTCTATGTTCTTAATTGGGGGGTCCATGGAGCAATGGGCTCCCTCTGCATATCTTCTTGGTTTCTCGTTTTCGGAGAATTTTTCTACGTTTTTGGAGGTTGGTGCCCTGATTCGTGGAAAGGATTCACCTCGGCTGCTTTTAAGGACATTCTTCCTGTCTTGAAGCTCTCTATATCTTCCGGTATCATGGTCTGGTAAATGCCTTTTTCGTATTTTTGCTATTATTATTAGGGTTAATTTAAAAATATTGACTGTTTTTCAATTTGCAATCTACTATATTTTTTTTTTTTGAATAGCTTGGAGTTATGGTACTACGCAATATTGGTGTTACTAGCAGGATATATGAAAAATGCAGAGGTTGCAATATCTGCTTTCTCTATATGGTAAATAGCATATTAACTTGATTACATTTCTTGATTTGTGTTTTCTTGAATTATGATGATCTAAACTGATTGAAGTTAAAAAAAATAAAAAAATTCAGCCTGAATTTCTTTGCTTGGATATTCATGATCAGCCTCGGGATCATGGGAGCTGCAGTGTACGTATTTATCTCACGCGATTAGTTATAAATAGTCATGTCTTTGCGTGTGATCATAAATTAGTAGTTGTTTTCTTTGCAAAAACAGAGTGAGAGTGGCGAACGAGCTAGGCAGAGGAGATGCTAAGGCTACAAAATTCTCAATCAAAGTAGTAATCTGCACATCAATTGTGATCTCATTGTGTTTCTGGACTCTTTGCTTGATATATGGAGACAAACTCGGATACTTGTTCACGAATGATGATCAAGTGGCGCACGCTGTTAAAGATCTCTCTCTTCTGCTCGCTTTCTCTGTCTTGCTCACCGGCATTTATCCAGTGCTGTCAGGTCTACCAATGTCAAATGTGCATGAATTTCACAATTACACTTCTTCAACATATATATGATCACACTTGTTTTTTTTTTACATAATAGGTGTGGCAGTCGGAGCTGGTTTGCAAACAAAAGTCGCGGTTATTAACCTCGTTTGCTTCTATGTGATCGGACTACCAATTGGGGGAGCTCTTGGATATCTACTTCAACTTCAAGTGAAGGTGATTGATCATATGTTACTCTAAATTCTAACCCTTTTTTTATGGCAAATTTTAGGACCAAAAAATGATAATCTCAATTTGATTTGCAGGGTATATGGATTGGAATGATGAGTGGGGCTTTTTCTGTAACGATTGCACTTGCTTATATGACATGGAAAACAGACTGGGATGAAGAGGTTATTAAATAATGAAACATATATGTTATGTACTAATTTTGCACTTAAAAAAAGAGTTATAACTTATATATGTTTGTATGTTTAATTCTTATCACAGGTATCTAAAACAAATGCACGTCTCAAAAGATGGTACTTGAAATCTTTCGATGAGAATAATGAAAGCAGCTTGGATCATGACTCTTCACTTCAGAAAAATTGAAGGAGATCAAAAGTAGCTAGTAGCTTCAGTTCTGGTTCATTGTATTATTACTTGAAATTTATTTTGTTCGTGTTTCTCTTGGTGGTTTTGGAATACTGAAAAGCTGAGAATGCATATTATTTGGGTAATTCTACAATATTGACATTGAGTAGCCTTTTTATGGTTTCATTTGGTCTAAAATTTCCCCTTTCTAATTCATTTTCTTTTCTTTTATTCTTTAAAAAAATTAAATTTGGAATGTTATGGTTGGCCATTGATTCTCATTTATTGATTGGAATGTTACGCTTGGCCATTTGTGACTAATTCTAATTGTGCAATCAAAATGGGTATACAATATTTCATTTTCTTGATTTGCGGGTTTGATATGACCTGTAGGTTTGTCTTTTTATAAGGATTTCATTTAGGGCAACACGTATACAAAAATAAATTCAAAACCCCAGGATAAATTTTCGGCTTTGTCGTTGAAAATTGGCACCATTATGAAATGCTTATATATATACTTCCTTGATTGTATTGTTACATTTAGTTTTTTCACTGTAGTAAAATTATCTAATGTAAACTGGTGGTATTGGGGTGAATGGAGTTGGGGATGATAAAATAATTGAAAAATCCCTCAAACGATCGAATAAACTGCATTATGTGACTATGTTGTAGGTATTAAAATTTAGTGTAAATAGGAGTTTATAAATGAAGGATCAAACCGAAAGGATTAAATGAAGTCTTGATTTTCTTTGATTAAGTAAGAAATGAATCAAGAACAAAGAGTTTAAAAAGATATACTTTATTAGGAATTTGTTTGATAAAATAAATATATGATTAGATAGTCAAGACAACAATAAGTGTGTCAAACTCTTTTATCTTTGTAGTGTTTGTGAAACATAATATATAAAGATTCTTGAATCGTTTTGAGAAAACAATTTGAATTCTCTATTACATTTGGAATTGCATCTAAAAGTTTATATTTAATACACGTCACATGTTAGTTAGTGATATCGTTTGATATATGTAACATGTAGTGATTATTTTGGAATATAAAATGTAATATCAAGTATAGTAGAAGATTTCATGTGCCAAGAAAGACGTCAAAACTTTAATTTGACAAAAAAAATTTCACCCAGTCATAGTCCCTTCAGTCGGTGGGCTAAGCATTTGGAGCAAAACAATATCACATGATGGGTATTCCTCTCCAAAGGTCCTGGATTATTAATCTCATACACATTTCATAATGTTTTTTCATACAAATTTTATAATGGGATAAAGTTATACACACCCTAAAAATACTAAACATATCTAAAAAAATGTATTTTCATATTTTCCATTTCTTAAAAAATGGGTTGTGATTAGTAAGATTTTGGAGTGTATATACCCAACCCTTTCCTAATATTATATGGGAATTATCTTACCATATATGTTATGATTAATTAAATTATGACATTTATAAATTATTATGAGGTGAATATAGTTAAAAGTTTCATTATATTGATGATTCAGAATAAAATTTGTTATTATTTCATTTTGTTTGGAAAATTACTTAATGTTGGGCTGATTGTGGGTTGGACTTGAGGTGCCTGTCTGCTTTACTATTAATGGATCCAGCCCAGTGGGCACCCTATCAAAATCTGCGAAACCCATGTCGGCGATGATCACTGAAGACGATATAAAGCAAAATTACGATAAAATGTCTCGTATTTGATATTGGTTTTTGTTTCCCCTCTCTTTTTGGGTGGTGGGGTTCAAGAAAGAACGGATTTTTATTTATTAAAAAAAAAAAAAATTGTTCAAGGGCATAGGCATTTTCTTTGTATTTGTAGAAGAAATTCATTGTGGGACTTTGTGAATTTTAATTATTTAGTGAAGATGATGATTACTTATCCTGATACAGGCCTTTCCAAGTTGAAAACCAACTCGGTAAGTGTTTTTTTTTATGTATTTTTTTCTTCGTTGATTTCCAGTCTTTTCATTTTTCTGTTGTGTTTGATGTACTGATGTACAGAATGATTATTGTTGCATATTTTGAAGTTCTCATTAGCAAATCCCTTCGATGAGTGAATAGCTCTGTAATATTCATTATAATTTATACCCCTTAATTTCTGTGTTAATAGGTTGAGTTTGGTGCTTCAAAACTTCAAAATAGGGATACAGAAACTTGGGATTCTTACATGATCACCACTAATTATGTATTTAAATTTGTTTCTTTTTTTTAGTAACTTAAAGTGGAGTTGTTTTTCTTTTATCAGGAGTCCCTGTAAAGTAATGATCATCATTTTCCAAGGTCTTGTTTTTAACCCTTAATTCCCATCAATGGATCCTAAACACTCAGGAGATGTGCTCAAGTAATCTTTTTTGCCTGTATTATTAATTGTATATTTGTATGTTATCCCCTATATCATTATGTTTATGGTATTATTTATGCTATTGGGTAATTATTGATTGGCAGGCATTTGGAGAAGCAAAATGAGCTTCTAATGGATGCATACAGGTCTATGTTTCATGAATTGCACAGACTCCAGGTTTCTTTTTTTCTTCATGACATTATTTTGTTTGGTGTAGTTCCCATGCACAAAATTGAAATTGTTGGATTTGTGTTTACAATCTTAGCATTAATTAGGATAAGGGGAGAAAATATTTAGTCCTCTAAGTTCTCTATATATTCATTTTTTATTTTAGTCTTAAAAGCTTTCGATTTATAATCCTGTTACCTACAGGAGTCTTGTGTTTACTTTGACATTTTGTTGTTTACCTGACATCCATACTACTTATTATGAATGAATGAATTTCTAAAATGATTACAGAAATTCATAGATAAAAAAAATGTATTGGTTCATCAGTAACAAAACAAAAAAAAGTCGTACCTTTTATTTTAAAATATTCATTAGTTTTTTAAAGTATAGGGAACAAAAGTAGATATATAAAGAACTGAAAATCTAAGAAGTCACTTGAAGGACTAAAAAACCATTCTTCCTTTAGGTAATGTTCTCTCTCTCTTCATATGCTGTTGATGAATTATTTCGGGAATGTAGGTAGAAGAAGAAATGCTGATGCGCAAGTATTACGAGTATATGGCAGCTCAAGGTTTAATTGAGAAGGTATGCGTGCTGCTTCATCCTTTAGAATGGCAACACCCATTGATCATTGCCATTATTTGCGTTTTAATGATATATTTTATGCATACATGTTCAACCTCGATAGTTGGGTTTTCATTAGATCTTTGAGGAGTGTTTTACATTATGTATGGCTTTTGAGGTTTCGATTTCTTTTTAGCAATGACATCTGGACTCAATTTGTGCAAGAGTGAAATATTTCTGTTGCTTCTTGCGATTTGTTCTTTTATGCCACTTGTTGATATGCTCAAGAATCTGATTAACCGCGTGATTTCAGTGTGTTTGGTATGTATGAGGTTATCACTACATCTTATACAAACTTGACGATTTTAACTTGATTCGCCATATGCTCTTTTTGCAGGATACAGATACAGCAACGAATGTAAACGAGGGCGAAGAATATAGTCGAGACGGAGCATTAGTTATTGCGAGCAGTCAACATTCGTGAAAGATGAATTACATGGTCTGTTTATCATGCCTTTTGCATTCAAATTCTTTATATAATTACCCAATTTGTTCACCTAATCTACATGCTACTTCCATACTTCCATTGCATGTAAAGTGATCTCTCTTTGTTTAGGTTCTTAGAATGTTTGGACAGATCGATCAAACTTGGGTTATATGCTTTTTGAACAACACAGTAACCTCAGTTTGCTTTGATCTTTGTTTATTGTGGATAACAGTAACACTTATGTGGCATCATGTGGCTTTGATTATATATCTTTTATGGTGGGACCACAAAATATGTTTTCCAGTAAGAATGTGTTTTTCTTCACTATAGACCAATCCTTATTTTTCAGTTTTCCGTAGTTATTATTATTATTATTATTTTTGGCATATTTCAAGTGTTCATTGTTTTTTTTTTTTTTCTATCAATAAATTGTGATGTGGCATAATAAATACTCCTTCCATCCCGGGATAATTTGCACACTCATCCCGGCACGTGAAATAAGAAAATGTTGTTTTTTGCCTTTTGAGTTGAATAAGAAAATATTGCTTTTTGCTTTTTAGTTGAAATTACTTTCCTTTTCGGAGGTATGCAAATTATCCCGGGATCGAGGGAGTATAACTTTGACATGTTATTAAGGAAAACAAAAAATGCACTATTGTGGATGCTCTTACTAGTGATAAGTTCTTATTATACTTGAATTTTAAAATAATCATTTTTGTCTGTCTGTTATGGAGAAAGCTGGTTTAAGAGTATATAAATTCCGATCTAGATCTTCTCATATGTTTAGATCTCAGGTTTCATGGTGTTTAATACAAATGAAATGAACAAATAATTCACGCAATCAATGAGCTCATAAAAAGGATAATAATTCTTCTAAAGAAAACATAAAAACCAAAACACGTGGGTGCAAATGTGCAATTAAGAATTAAGATTAGTATATAGTATTATTTAATTATTTAATTTTGTTTAGAGAAAGGGAATGTGACTTTTTATTGAAAGATGCACCACCACTCAACGAAACACGTGGGTGCAATTGAGATGAGTATTTTTGAAACATTAATTACGAGGTACTTTATTCGAACTAATATTTTTTTGAAAAAATATTATACATGCTGGTAGAATCATTCATGATAATTGATTTCCTATTCAAAAACTGTTTGAAACATTAAATATTAAAAACTAATTTCTTTATGGTTGAAAGTTTTTATATTATGGGGTAATTCTACTATACACCGTTGTATTAATACACCGGTTTTTTTTACTGCGGTAATTCTGTGTAAGGTAACTTTTCTGAGTTGAGCCGGGCTGCAATGGTTTTGGACCTTCCAACACTCATTTGACATCCTAAGTTGACATAAACCCTATTTTGTTTGCATTTGATTTTGCTTGCATTTAATCATTGTAAATTAATCATGTATGTATGTATCAATTGAAATCAATGGAAATCAAATCGAAATCAATGTATGTAACAATAATATTTGTTAATCCTTGATTTTGTTTGCATTTAATCATTGTAAATCAATCATGTATGTATGTATCAATCGAAATCAATGGAAATCAAATCGAAATCAACGGAAATCAAATCGAAATCAACGTATGTAACAATAATATTTGTTAATCCTTGATTTTGCTTGCATTTAATCATTGTAAATCAATCATGTATGCATGTATCAATCGAAATCAATGTATGTAACAATAATATTTGTTAATGGTTGATGCAATGGTTGTCGAATGATTAGTACACAAAACAAACAATCAAATGGGTTGATTACTTTGTGATAATTCAAATAATGATAGACAATAGAGATACAATTATGATATGAAGTGGATGCAATACAGAAGCAGATTATGTGAAATTTTAATGATGAGATTCCATGACAAATATCAAAACATATTGAATATGGATCTCAAATGATTCGTAATAACGAGATGCATAATACAAAGATGTTCGATTGCGGTTTTATGGTTGCAGATTAATGCTATATACGATTGATGAAGAATGTAGATTTAGACTACATTGTCCAAGCTCTTTTGGTTGTTGGGGGGAAAATCTTAGTTTTTACTGCAGTAACTTCTCAAGACAGGTAAAAAAGGTAAAAAGTAAATGAAGGGTCCGGATGCAATCAATCAAGATCTAATGACTAAAAACACCAATGTATTAATACAACGGTGTAGTATAGAAAGACCCTCTATTATAGCACAGATATTTAGACGAAAAATGTAAACTATGAGTGAAAACTCCTACCAATTAAAAGGTTGTCTTTTTGTTGGCCACAAAAAAGGACGTTGCAATTAATGAGACACGTAAGCCATGATGTCATTTGCATGAACCAGATTTTTTTTCTTTTTTTTTTTTTCAAAAAAAAAATGAATTTAATATGTTTTAATTAATTTATTCTTCTTTTTCTTGTGGTAGCTGGAGGATACTCATGTCTACAATCATGTCAAAGATAAAATGTTTTATTTTTAGATTCTCAACTTGATGAAGAATTATTTTTTCGTCTTATAATTTATTTGGAAATATCCTAAATCAGTCGAATTAATTTTCTGATCGTTATGTTTACATTTTTCCTACAATAATTGAGATATTTTTTATTTTGTGTTCCCAGAAACATTTTTTTGGAAACATTTTTCAGTGTCTTAGAGAATGTGTCGTTTAGATAAGTGAAACTAGTCAAATTTGACCTCTTTATACCTTAAAAAATATTCAAATCATACATGATTAACATTTCTAAAAAAAATCATAAAAAAAATTCTCTAAAGAGACATTTTTAAATGAAGAGCCTAAGGTTTTGAAATATATCATCTTTCATAAATGTTTTGATGGTTACCCAATTTGTTTGTCTCACGCAATGTCCTCATCTTATATAAAGTCGAAAATTGTTGCCAAAGAAAATAAAATGAAAGACCGTATAGAATTTCTATACTTTATTTGTAAATTATAAACGTCAAAATCGTGCAGAAATTAAATCCACTCAAGACTTAATAAAAGCTCTGTCTTTTAGGTATAACAATGCGAATGGTCCCCAATGCAACATCATGGAAATATTTAATACTTTTAGTAAGAGAAAATAAATTTAGGTGGTGCTGGGAATTAATTTTGGTACGAACGTGTTAATGTATTATCAACAACTTCCACCCATTTTGGAGCAATTCAAAGCCACCCTCCTACTTTCTTGTATTATGTATCATTATTCATTACTAAAACTATTTAATTTTAATATAAACTAAAGGTTTAATTGTGATAAAAATCGTGACTTTAATTTGATTATACAATTCAAATACTAATTATAGATTTCCAATCATTTGGATTCATATATCTGACTAAATACAAATATTAGATTTTTCATAATTTTAAAACTAAATTAAAATTTTGATCTTTATAAATGACGTCGTTTTAGAATTAAAAAATAGGGCTGTGATTTAAATTCTCTGTAAACATGTTGTATGAGGAAATCAAAATTTTATCTTATATTTTGTTACAAATTTTTCCCAAAATTGCAATGACTTCATGCTAATAGTAAATTTAACATGATTTTTAATATTTCGTACCTCCGTAACTAATGAGCAGATTTCCGATATTTCAGAAAATCCCCAAATTTTCAAAAATTATGAAGAAAACCCCAAACTGATGCTACTACATATATTAAACATATATTAATGGACTTATAAATAAATATTTATAGAGTTAAAAGATGCTAGACATTTACAAATTGGTTACCAATGCACGAGACATAAAAAATCATGTTAAATTTACCAATAATAAAAAAATTATGATAAATCTACAATTTTGGAGGAGTTGGTGATTTTTGTGACTACTGTTCTTTTAAAATTATAATATTTTCTCAATTAGACCTAAACTAAAATTGTTAATCAAGATGACTGCTACATGAGTGAAGAGGGGAAAAAAAGGAGAAAAAAGAAAAAGATAGAATCTGATTTGGTTTATACTAACAACCAGTACACACCACCACCCACCATTCATACAAACTTCTTATACCTACCTCCAAAATCATCAAATCAACTATCTTAGTTTCATTACAAAAGCTCCAAACAACATTTATTACTACCTTAGTAGGTAAGAACTAAGAAGATACCAAAGGCCAAAAAGTTACAAACTGTGAGAGAGTCTGCTCTTTACACGGTGAGTGAGCAACTGCCTTTCATTATTACTTCCCATCCATCACTGCACTAACACTCTGTGTGTGCACCTTTCTAACAACGATTCTTTTTGCTCAAGAGTTTGCTAATTTCTTACACGATCGAAAGAAAATTATCTTTTTCCCTTATTCTTTTTTTTTTTTTTTTTTTTTTCTGGCCAGAAATTGAGCAGATTTGCTGTCGTTGACTTTTGTTGTGGTAAATAGATTTCTTCATTCTTGTTTCTTCACTGATAGCTATGAATATTTTTGCTGCAAAGCTTCATCTTTGCTTTACCGTAAAATAAGAAAGTTTGATTTTTGCTTTACATGATTGCTTACTTTGTAAAAGTGATGAAAAACAAGAACCTTTATCTAAAAGCCTAAACTTGAGGAAAACACAAGGCCCCTTTTTTGTGTTTTTGAATTTAGGTACTTTTTATTATTTGAGTGTTGAGTATTTGGTTGATGATGTATAAATTATTTTGTGTTATTATTAGGATTGTAGAGGCATGGACAATAATAACATAGAAGAGAGGCTGCTTGCTTCAAAAGTAGAACAGGATGAAGGTACTTTGCATAAAAGAGTTTATGTGGAATCTCAGAAGATATGGAAGGTTGCATTGCCAACTATGATTTCAAGAGTGTGTTCATTCGGAACCCTCGTTATCACACAGTCGATTCTCGGACACATAAGCTCATTGGATCTTGCTGGTTATGCCCTTGTCCAAACCCTGAGTGTCCGATTTGTGAACAGCATTCTGGTAACTCCCTGCTTCAATCCTCATATCTGTTTTATCGAGTAAATATACTCATAGCTTTGCTGATTATTGTTTCTGCAAAACTGATGAAGTAAGATTAACTAGCACAGCATTTATTTCCACATATCTTGTGATTATATTGTGCGATGAGGTTGTTTGTCGAATGATTGATGTAGTTAGTCTAAAAATCGAATCTTGGAAAAAGGGTTGAAAGAAGTTTGATTTGATTGGAAATGAATGATAGTTAAGCTCTTTAATTTTACCCTAATCCTGCAAAGAAATTATCATTAGGCAGTGTACGATGATGTTGTTTGTCGAATGATTGATGTAGTTAGTCTAAAAATCGAATCTTGGAAAAGGGTTCAAAGAAGTTTGATTCTATTAGAAACGAATGGTTGTTAAGTTATTCAATTTTGCCCTAATCCTGCAAAGAAATTATCATTAAGAAGTGTACAATGAGGTTGTTTGTCAAATGATTGATGTAGTTAGTTTAAAAATCGAATCTTGGAAAAGGGTTCAAAGAAGTTTGATTCGAATGGAAACGAATGATAGTCAAGTTCTTTAATTTTGAGCAAAGAAATTATCACTAAGAAAAACCCCTTGTTTTGAGATGGCATTCATTATCTTTTGTTTCACAGATTGGAATGTCGAGTGCAACCGAAACTCTGTGTGGGCAAGCCTATGGAGCAAAGCAGTACCATATGATGGGCATATATCTGCAAAGATCATGGATCATTGATATCTTAACACTAGTTGTTCTACTTCCCGTATTTATCTTTGGGGAGCAAATTCTTGTCATACTTGGACAGGACCCAGAAATATCGAAAGCTGCTGGGCGAATCTCGTTGTGGTTCATTCCCTATGTCTTTGCCTTGATTTTTAGCTTGACAATACAAATGTACCTACAAGCACAGCAGAAGAACATGGTCATTGCATGGCTAGCAATTGTGCAATTCGGACTCCACATTCTGTTGTCTTGGCTCTTTGTTTATGTCTTCGATTTTGGAGTTGCTGGTGCCATGTGTTCACTATGCATAGGCTTATGGTTTCTCGTGTTGGGAGAATTTGTGTACATTTTCGGTGGTTGGTGCCCTGATTCATGGAAAGGATTCTCTAAAGCTGCATTTAAGGACTTATTTCCCGTTATGAAACTCTCCATATCGTCCGGAATTATGCTCTGGTAAATCTTTTTATATCACCTTAAGACTTACAACCTTAAATTGCACCTTTTTATAATCAACCATTTGATTCTTTTATATATTTCTTATAGCTTGGAGTTGTGGTACAATGCTATTCTGGTTTTACTCGCTGGTTATATGAAAAACGCAGAGGTTGCCATATCCGCCTTCTCTATAGCGTAAGCCTTCTATAAATCCAACATACTCCCATTTAATTTCCTGCATTTTCGACGTTTTTGCTGATTCAAGTCAAAATATTTCAGCCTCAATATCTTGGCTTGGGAATTCATGATCAACCTCGGCTTCATAGGAGCAGCAATGTAAGTTTTTTTTCTAGCGAAATTCGCCTGCTCATATGCTTTTGTAATGAAAATGATGTAATATTTGTCATTTTCTTTTCCAATACAGTGTAAGAGTGGCGAATGAGCTAGGCAAAGGAGATGTTAAGGCTTTAAAGTTCTCGATCAAAGTAGTGCTCAGCACATCAGTTCTAATTGCCGCGTTCTTCTGGATTCTTTGCTTGGTGTTTGGAGACAAGATCGGATACTTGTTCACTGACGATGAGGAAGTGGCGCGCACTGTTGCAGATCTCTCCTATCTACTATCTTTCTCTGTCTTGCTCAATGGAGTGTATCCAGTGCTCTCAGGTGAATTATTCTTCATTTCCGAATATGCATAATTATAAGCTTTTTAGCAATCAAATCTCCTTTTTTTCTGAATGCTTATTATCATATGCTGGCTATCAGGTGTGGCAATCGGAGCCGGTTTGCAGACGAAGGTGGCGATTCTTTTCTTGGTTTGCTACTATGTCATTGGAATACCAGTTGGAGGTGTTCTTGCCTATGCATTTAATCTTCGAATTGAGGTGATTATTTTGCAAGAATGACAGATTTCCTCAAAATTGGCTACACTTGTTCTAAAAATGTAATGTAATTTGCAGGGCATTTGGATTGGAATGATTACTGGAGTTGTTGCGCAAACATTTGCACTTGGCTTCATGACATGGAAAACAAACTGGGATGAGGAGGTAATCAATAAATGCTTAAATGTATAAACACTTTTTATGCATAAACTGGGATCAAGCTGTTGCTGATATCTTGCTCGATATTCAGGTGTTGAAAACTTCAGCTCGTCTCAAAAGATGGTACGTGAAAGACGAGAATAACCCTAGCACCTTGGATCATGCTTCGGTTCAGAGACCTTGAAATGGATGATCGTCGCCTTCTGCAAAATCCAGTCTACAGAAACAAGTTTATCGACGTTTTTAACACTGAAGATTTGATTTTGGTCCCATCATTTGTGTCACATGTATCTGCCTGAAAGGCATGAAATTTTTAACTTGAGGGTCTAAGGATTTGAGCAATATCATTTCAGCACTGTGATATGGGATTCGTAGTTTTCTTTACTACTTTTGGGTATCCATTATGACTTCCAAGTTCATTCCTTTCAGTAAAGCTCACAATCTGTGCTAGTCTACGAGTCATAAAATATGTATTATTCGAAGGGTGTGAATATCCACACCTCAAAATTAATAAGGGTCATCCCCAAACTTTTCTAAGCACACATCAATTTTTTTATTTTTCGATTAAATAAATTAAAAAATAATAAAATTCTAATTTTGCCCTTACGAATTAAATTATTTTTTTTTTAAAACTCTCCCATTCTTTCCTTCCTCTCTCCCTTTTTTTTTTTCCTTTCATTTTTCTCACTTAGAATCTTTATGTAATCACAATAATTAATAAAAATCATATTATGGGTTTATGTAATCACAATAATTAATAAAAATCATATTATGGGTTAACTAAATATGAAAAAATACTCTTAAAATCATGTAAAAATCGTGTAAAAAACGTAAAAAAATGTACAGAATCTGATGGTTCCGTTCAACCCTGAGTTGAACGCCCTATAGCGTGTTCGACCACCAAAGTTGAACGAAACTATTAGAACTGATGCATTTGTGTTCGATCATCAGATGTTGAACATGCTATAGTGTGTTCAACTTTGGTGGTCGAACACACATCTGTTAGACCAACCAGGGTTGAACGGAGTCATCAGATTCTGTACATTTTTTTTTTGTTTTTTACATGATTTTTACATGATTTTAAGAGTATTTTTACATATTTAGTTAACTCCGTATATTTTTTTGTTTTGTTTTTTACACGATTTTTACATGATTTTAAGAGTATTTTTACATATTTAGTTAACTCCGTACATTTTTTTTTGTCTTTTACACGATTTTTACATGATTTTAAGAGTATTTTTACATATTTAGTTAACGCATGATATGATTTTATTAATTGTTGTGTTGTTACTTAAAAAATCTAAGTGAGAAAAATGAAAGAAAAAAAATAAAAACGGGAGAGAGGGAAGGAAAATTCAAAAAATTGGGGTGTGGATAATTTTTTTTTTTTTTCAAAATTTAAGGACAGAATTGAAATATAATTACTTTTAAATTTTTTTAATTAAATAAGCAAAAAGTTGGGGTGTGCTTGGAAATTTTTGGAAATTTTTGGGGTGTGAATAATCCCACCCAATTAATAAATACACCCCAAAAAATGAATTTATATATTTTTTAAAATTGAGATGTGTTTAGTATTTCATGAGATATGGATAATCTCACCCTTATTTGAATTATATAATTTTTTGCTGATCTGATAATATACAGTTAAAATATTTAAGATATGATTGAAATGGGACAATTCTTGTTTAAAATCTACTTATAGTTGTGTCCAATTTGACTTCTTCGACCAAAAGTTGGGCCACTTCTAGTTTGATAGCTTGAATCGTCAGCTCTATTATCTTCCTAATCCCTCTACTTTAAAATCCTTTAAATTATTCAAAATTTCGAAGTATATAAAATTGTTAATACATAATTCTGAATCTGAAGTAAACAACATCAATCATTTTGAATTATTATAGTAGGACAATTGGACTAAAAACACATTCTTTTACGAAATTTGAGAACTAAAACAAAATATATAAAGATGAATGACTAAAAATCTAATAAAGCAAAGTTGAGGATTGTAGGAAAAAAAAAATCTTTCTGAAAGTGGTATGTTTAAAACGCCAAGTTATTTCAGAAAATAATAATAATTGTGAAAAATTTGGCAACCTTAAAAGATTCCATGGGAGCTAGGGACATTAAAAAAAAGTAGAGATGGAGACAGTGACGGACCCAGGATTTCAACTCAGGGGGTCCAAATCAATTAATAAAAAATACAATAGTTATAAATTAAGAACATAAATATATCACAATTTCGACTTTTGTCACATACTTTTAAAAGAAAAGATATATTACTTTCGTCATTTACTCAATACTTGATATATCTTTTCTATATCTTCACCAAAACTTAAATATTAATTGTCATTATTAAATAACATAGTAATTCAATAAAAATAAGTTTGTTCATCACCTACAAAAATGATTATTTTTTTCACAATTTAATTCAACCGTAGATAATGAATCCCGTAAACAAAATGTAAAATTATTTGTAAAATATTTCCAACTAATCACTAAATTTAAAGAAAAATAAATAAATAAATAACAATAATGAAGGAAAAAGAAAAGCAACATAATAATATAAAGATAACATTTAACCTTGAAATTAGATGAACAGATAATTTAGGTAAGGAGAAAATTTTGATTGAAGAAGGAAGAAAAGAAGTTGGGCGCATGCAGAAGGCAGAAGCTATAAGCTGAAAGGCTGAAACTTTTTTTTTTCATTTTTTAAATTAATATTATGAAATTACCTAAATAGCCCTACTTATTTTGAAAATTTTCAGGGGGGCCTTGGCTCTCATGTGTGTCCGTCCCTGGATGGAGAAGAGCATCTGTCATCATGCAATAAAGTATTGATTAACGATAAGACGGCTTTAATGGACACATGATTAGTTGGCCTCAAATATGACATGTCGTAAAATTTGCTTGGTCCTAGAATTCTCGACTCAACTTTTATTTTATTTATTCTCTGTTTTTTGACAGTAATTGCCTCAAGGATTTCTGCAATTTTTGTCCACCAGTAAATAAAATGTTTTTTTTCCCCCTTTTCCTCCTCCGTGAACTGTTAGATTTCTTTATTTCTTTCTTATCAAAACCATGTTTATTTTTTGCCACAATTATTGGGATTTTTGTTCTTCTCATTTGTCTGGAAATGCTCTCTACAGATTCAATATAGGTTCAATAAACATATGATTAATAACAAAGCATATAATTAATAACAAAGCATTCGTTATATTAATTAGAAGGAAAAAAATGCAATGTTGATATAATTATTTCGTAAGGAATATTATAACTCTCAACACATATTCTTAGTCATATCATATGGATTTATCGGGAAAAAAAAATTGCAATGGTTATAATTATTTCGTAAGGAATATTATAACTCTCAACATATATTCTTAGTCATATGACTCATATCATATGGATTTATCAACAAGAAAAACAAAGATTGTACTCATTGGGGTTTATAATAAATATAAAATTTACTAAATTAAGTCAATAGCCTAGCATGACTCCACATACATACTAGCCCAAAATTAAATTAATGTTTCTCCAGACGATTTGTCCAAAAATCTTTTATTTTAATTATAATTGATTTTGAAAATTCAAAAATAGAAAATATATAGAGAATCTAGACAGCAATTTGAGGCCGTGGACTACTGTCTTGTTTCACTATAATAAAATAAGAAGAAACGAGAAAAAATTAATCACCAAAATTCCAAATCTAGATTCCCCATCTATTATATAAATGCCACAAAAACTAAAGAAAACAAACTTCGTTGAAGGCTAGTTGAGCTGACAGTCTGAAATTACCCTTCATCATCACATTTCAAGAATATCATACGTATGAGACTCTCTCTCTGTATATATGCTACTTCAATTGTATTATATTGAGTAATTTTATTGGAATTCATATATGTTAATGATATATATAATAATATTATATTGTGAATGTTATGCATGCTAACTGTATTTTCGGTTATGAACATATATTTAATAAATAAAAAAAATAATGAAACAAATATTCATTGCACGAAACCAAGAGCTATGATGGTCTATTCTTATCACTGGCCTAGAATCTCTGTTTGATTTTCATTGGATAATAAATGATGAGAATTGGTCTCCGCTTTCTATCATTGCATTGTTTTTCTGTAATTATAAGGCATTTTTTGGACATCACATACATGTCTTTGTCTCCTTAGTCCCCACTTTATATTGAAACAATACTTCATCTTTGCCTTGGATTCATTATCAATATTGCTCAGCCCCATTGTTTCTCTTTTATATAAAGGTGAAGAAATCTTGAAAGTGAAAGTTGATGAACTGAAAGGTGAACTTTAGTGTTTTGACTTTTAATTCTTGAGTGTTATACTTACACGTGATACTAACATGTTGTGTTTCATTATTATATTGATTGTAGAGACATGGATGATGAGAATAGCATAGAAGAGAGCCTGCTGCTTGGCTCAAGTGATTTGAAAGTCAGAATTTGTGAAGAATCAAAGAAGATATGGAAGGTTGCAATGCCAAGCGTTGTCTCTAGAGTGAGTTCGTTTGGAACCATTGTTGTTACACAGTCGTTTCTGGGTCACATAAGTTCCACAGATCTTGCTGGCTATGCCCTTGTCCAAACCCTAAGTGTTCGATTTGTCAATGGCATACTGGTAACTAACTAACCAACTAACCGACCGACCATTAAAAAAGGCGAATTAGTACTTATGATGTATGCAAATGTGTTGTTCTGTTCGACAGATTGGAATGTCGAGTGCAACAGAAACTCTTTGTGGCCAAGCTTATGGGGCTAAACAGTATCACATGATGGGTATTTATCTGCAAAGATCATGGCTCATCGATCTCATCACACTGACTATTTTGCTTCCTGTTTTCCTCTTTGGGGCACAAATATTTAACCTACTTGGAGAGGAACAAGGCATTGCAGAATCTGCTGGATTGATTTCTCTGTGGTTTATTCCATTTGTGTATGCATTGATATTTAGCTTGACGATTCAAATGTACTTGCAAGCACAGCAGAAGAACATGATCATTGCATGGCTCTCTGCTTTTCAATTTGTGATCCACATTCTCTTGTCTTGGCTTTTCGTGTTCGTTCTAGATTTCGGGGTCTCTGGTGCTATGGCTGCGATTACCATATCTTCGTGGTTCATTGTTTTCGGAGAATTTGTCTACATTTTTGGCGGTTGGTGCCCTGATTCATGGAAAGGGTTCACTATTGCTGCGGTTAAGGATTTATTGCCAGTTGTGAAGCTTTCTGTTTCGTCTGGTCTGATGATCTGGTAATTTTTGAGCAGCTATTTCTTGAATACGTGTCTAATTATGGTTTGAATGACAATGGTTTGTTTTTATAGCCTCGAATTGTGGTACTATGCGATTTTAGTCTTGCTTGCTGGGTATGTTAAAAATGCAGAAGTTGCAATATCCGCTTTCTCCATTTGGTAAGCCCAAAACAAGATTTTGTTTCACGCGATTTCTTGCAAAAAAACCCGGAACTTGTACTGATTGGAGTTGAATTTTCAGCCTGAATATCTCTAGTTGGATCATCATGATCATCCTTGGCATCATGGGTGCTGCATGGTATGTATGAATGCTAGCTAGGAATTTTCACTATTATCATATTTGTTCGTAAAACAATGACTCATTTGCACGTTTTGTGGCGAACAGTGTGCGTGTGGCGAATGAGCTAGGCAGAGGAGATGCCAAGGCTGTGAAATTCTCAATCAAAGTATTGATCACCACATCAGTTTCAATAGGGTTCTTCTTTTGGATAATTTGCTTGGTTTTCAGCAAGAACATCGGGTATTTATTCACCAACTCGGAAGAAGTTGCCAAGAAAGTTTCTGATCTTTCTCTTCTTCTGGGGTTCACAGTCTTCCTTGGTGGCATTTACCCCATACTCTCAGGTCAGTTACCTCTGTAAAAATCCAACGTGTTTTCACGTGCTTTTCACCTTGTTTTTCTGCCCTTCTTCTGTCGTTAGGCGTGGCTATTGGAGCCGGTTTGCAAACCAAGGTTGCAGTTATCAATCTTGGCTGCTTCTACGTGATTGGATTGCCAATCGGAGCTGTTCTTGGATATGCACTCAATCTTCAAGTAGAGGTAGCCATGAATGGCCTTATTATATGGCTACAACTGATCGAGTAAATAATCAATCGCGTTTCTGAGTTCGTGTTGATGTGAAATCGCAGGGTATATGGATTGGGATGACATGTGGAGTGGTGACACAGACACTTTCACTTGGGTTCATGATATGGAGAACAAATTGGGAACAAGAGGTACATTATAACATTACCAATAACTTTTGCAAGGTTTTCTTTTTTTTTTTTTTTGTGTTGATTATTAATGTTTTTTACAGGTATTGAAAACTTCAGCCCGTTTGAAAAGATTTTACTTGGAATCATCTGATGAGAATAAGCAGAATTGCAATGATTCTTGCTTGAGCTGAGAAATCTTGCTCTAATATTATAAGATATTTTGAGGGTTGTAAAACACTTTAGTACAATAAAGTAATATATATGTTGAAGAAACCAATTTTTGCCACATTAAATCAGTGGCTTATGGAAGAGATGAATCATTCAATTTCATTCAATATTACTTGTGATACATTATTCAAAGCAGGTCCAGAGTGATCAATAGGTTCCCCTTCCACATACCATTTATTAAGTCTTGCTCGAGCAATGGAAACCTAAAGACACACAAAATAGATGAGAGAATCTTTAATTGGGAAAGAAAGAAATGCAATGGATTTACCTGTTTCTCCCAACCTGTTCTCTTAGTTATAATCATAAGAATGATAGTTAGGACGAATGTCCCGACTATCATTCCAATCCAGACACCCTAATAACACGAAAAAGATATTAAGTAAAAACATTATAGTAATTTGAAAACTGACCTCGACTTGTAATTTGACAACATATACCACAACACTCTGCCACCCCTGTCCACATTAAAACTTATTGCAATTCAACATTAATTCCAGAGAGAAGCGGTTGAACGCTATTCGAAGGCGAGCAGATATGAGAAACGATCAACTTCCTCGGAAGAAAAGGAAAAAAGGCCTATGAAGAAGGGAGTTAGCACTAAATTCACAATACAAAACTTTCCAAGCTCGTTTCAGAACATGACAAGAGTAATTTCAATATCGAGTTATATATCTAACTTTTACGTCGCTACAACTGAAAACAATAGATATCATCATTACCAAACCAATGATGTTAAGACTGCAAGAAAGAATGCATTTTCTTCAATATCATATTAGGGATATGAGTATGTGATGATGATCATGTTCTTGTAGGAACATTTGACAGGTAATTGAAAAGGCTGCCTCTTCTGCGATAACTGCATCCTGTCCTAAAGCTTTCAACAATCTAAACGATCCTTGAAGATACATACTGTTTCCACTCCACTCAAATTACGATCTTATAATCTCAAATCCATATTTTACAAAAAATATTATAATTAATCCTACATTCTAATCTATTAATACACAAATTTCAATTTCTACTATTACAATCTCTAATTATTATTTTTACATCAACTAACAATATAGTATTATATATATACATTTTTTTCACCATTGATTTGACATCTACAATAATAATTATATGATGAATTTTATGATTTTATTTTTGTAAATCAATCCATTACTTATTCTTACATTTCACGTTACCTTCAGGGTTAGTATTAGGGAAGAGATTTTAATAAAATCATATTCTAATCACTGAATTGGGAATTTTGAATTGCTTGGGATTAGGGTTCTTATCAAACTGGGGATTTTTTTTTGTTTAACTTAAAGTTTGATTTGCAGTTTTTTTTCTTTTTTCAATGAATCTTTTTTCCAATATATTTATATATTTATTTATTTGTTTTCCATATATGGTTTATAAATCAGCAAATCATCAGGGATTTCAATAAAATCATATCATAATTATTTTGTAAGCTAATAAAAAAAATTATAATTAAAAATTGGATTATCTTTTCAGATTTTTGACGGTTTTTATTGGAAAAACTAACTGAGGATAAATAAAAAACTAAGTTTGGACCACTTTGGTAAATGGTACCTACGAACTAAAATCGGACAAGATCCTTTTCAACATTATCAACTTTGAATTTGGTCGACTTTAGAATTTTTAAGTTCTTCTAGACTTGATGTCTCGTGTGCTCACTGCCACTAGAGACCTGCCCTTGTCGATTTGTTTAGGTCTTCGTTATTTTTAAATTTGAGAAATTGAATCCATATACATATCATAGGATTGTGTAAATAAAATTTATTCTTATCAATCAAATACAATTATTTAAAATATCAATATTTTTATTAATATAGATATTAAAAAAAGCAATCTACATTTTACATTTAAATAATATATTATTACATTATATCTTCAATACTAAAAATTATTAGATCTTATATAACAAATTGCACATCATGCCGGTGTACTGATAGGTATGATAGGAAATGTACATAATTGGACCAAGTACATAAGCACCAACACTCCCAAAAACAATGTTAACTTGTATGAGCAGATCTCCATTACTTAATTGATAAAAAATTAGGTGAAGTGAACCTTTTGGTTTAATTCTGAATATTTAAAGGATCTTATAACCTTGAGAATGACCAATCAATGCTATTAAAGTAGCATGCATGATGAATTTGAATCATTTGATGATGATTTTAAATTAAGTGAAATACAATATGTGCATATAAATATTAATTCGTGTAATAATTCATCTTTACCTTTCATTGTCATATAATAAAGAATAACTATATATATATATATATATATATATATATATATTACACTATGGTACCGTTGATTTGTTGTAAATCCAACACAATATTTAAGATATTTACATATCAATGGTGAATATATTAAGACATGTTAAAGACCACGGTAGGTAGATGATCATTATTTTAACTATATATTCATGAATTGGGATTTTTTCTTCTTAATTATTATCATTATTTGGTTGAAGAGGTAAGCTGATTTGTCTTCGTTTTGAAGTTGATTTTTGTAATTTTTTTATTGAATAAATAATATATTGTAAGGCGAAGAAAAAGGAAGTAATTTAAAGAGTTGTCCGATCAGATGTTAAGGTGACATGGTGGAACCAAACCTATATATTTCTGATTATTCAAAAACCTAACACATGCAACCATGATTCATGACAAAAGACTACTATATTAAGTAGCATAATGAAATGATTAATTTGATAGAGAGTAACAAAATGTGGGAATTCAGTATAGAAGGGATCATATCAAATTCCTAAATTTTAATTAATAAATATTAATAAAAATTATTTACAAATAAAATTACATAAAAATCTAAAATAATATTTAATTGTAAACAAAATTTGATCTTCAAAACATTTAATTAGGATAGAGGGGAGTAGTCGATATGTGCAGACATATGTGGTCTTTGAAATGAATCATAAAAGGTGGGGGGAATGGCTAGAAAGGTAAGTCGAGCTTTTTATAAACCGATCACTTTCACTAATTTATTATCAAGTTGCTCAAAACCTTGATTAATTTACCATTATATATATATATATATATATATGTATGTATCAAGGTATATGGCACATGAGGTTCTCTAGACTATCGAGCTTAGTTTAAAAAATATAAATCATAAATAAATTACTCATTAAATAAAGTATGCTATACTTAAAAAAATGTATGTATTTACTAAAATCCATAATTTTTTCTAACTATCACTTTAGTTAGATAGTTCTATGTTTATCATAGTAAAAGTGTAACAATTAAAATAAACATGTGAAACTCTATTAGTATAATATTTTATGAATCACCTCACAAAGAAAATGAATATTATGTGCAGTACTCATCCACAAACATACACATATATAACATAATATATATCTCTCTCTATCTCTATCACATATTTCAAAAAACTTCAATTTTGAACCAAATCTTGAAATTTTTAATTGATTACTAAATCTTCACGTTCCAAAAGAAACGAAACTTCATTTATTTTGGGATTAGATACTTCCCCATTTGAAGGAAGACGAAGAATCTCATAGAGATCCACAAAAATACAATCATGTCAAGAAACTAAATCTAAATAAATTATGAAAAATATTTCCATCAAAATTGAATTGAGAAAAATTAAAATATAGACGACGAAAATTAAAAAATGGATATTTGATAAATTGAAATTACCCTGTTTACTTATAACCATGTATGAAAATATCGTGATATTTTGTCGAAATATTGCGAAAACTTAAACTGCAGTATTTTTTCGATTAAAATATTGCGATATATTGGTGATATTTATATATTGATGATATTTCGATAAATATCACCAATATATTGTTTTCGGTGATATTTTGTATAAAACTGTGATATTTTGAAGATATATCATATATCGACAATATATCGCGGCCTTTTAAAAATGTCGCCAGCTTGTGTTTTTTTCTTTCTTTTTTTTTTATTCTTTTCTCAATAAATGGATACCCAAGTCCCAAAGTATGACTTCTTAAGAGAGATGTGACCCTTGAAATTTGAAACGGTCAAATGGCTTAATCTTTTAAGCCGAAATAATTAATTATTTAACGTAACAAAAAATTTATTTGGTCAAAATTAACTTTGTTTTCAATTTTTCATAAGTTTTTTGTACAGTTCAAATTTATGACTGTGTTTAATCACGATTTCATAATTAGATTGAAAATCTGAGCTGATGATTTTTTTTAAAATTTATTTTGAAAAAATAACACAAACTTTTTTATATAGATTTTATTTTCTATTAATTAATCAAATTTAAGTTATTATTCCATGTTCTTCAATTTATATTTCTTTTATATCACAGTCCTTGCATTTTATAGCACTCGTTCTATTTCATTTAAAATATGATTTAAGATTTATTTCATTTAGGTTCCTCTCATAAATTTAATTAAGTTTAGTTAACTTGTTTGATACTTAATAAAAGGATTATGATGTATATATATATCTCTATATTTGTTGTAAATATATCATTTTATTTGAAATTTTAAGTCAAATGTATGTTAATATGTTAGTTATAATATTATGTATATTGTTAGATATATTTTCCAATTTTTTTATAAAATTTCCATATTTTTTCAAAAAATGACCGATATTTCCACCAAAACAGATATATCCACCGATATTTCCGTAAAATCAATGTACTGATATATTCACTTGAAACCCATATTTTCATCCTTACTTATTACTGATTATGCTCTCATTTGGGATTTAAAAAAAAATTGTCGCAGAATATAATGACTTGTGGTGTATTGATTGTCTCTACAAGAAGAGAATCTCAATACTTTTTTTTGGTTCTTTTGGACTTGAGCATCTCGTGGGCGAATCCCACTGGAGACTTCCCTTGGTTAATTTGCTTAATAAATTTGAAAATTTAATTATATCATATAATCGTTTAAATAAAATATTTTCTTAATCAATTAATAAATTAGGGTTCAAATGGACAGAAATAAATATAATATATTAAACTGTAGTTGTCAAGGGGATTCATCTTGCATTAAATCTATATAGTTGACTCAGAAACAGCCCTTAATAAATCTATATAGTTGGAGCAAGTAAGCAAACATGATTCACACAGAGAAGTGTTATTTTCCTTGAAAAGGTGATTTAGTTTTCTTCCTTTTGCAGTAGATTTTCGTAGTCGTATATGGTTGTGAAGGCATGGATGATAATAGCATAGAAGAGAGGCTGCTTAACTTAAATGGAAAGGAAGAAGAAGAAGAAGACTTGAAGGGAAGAATTTATGAAGAATCAAAGAAAATATGGAGAATTGCACTGCCAGCTGTGATATCAAGAGTTGCTTCATTTGGAACCACAATAGTCACACAATCTTTCATCGGACACATTAGTTCGTTGGATCTGTCTGGATACGCCCTTGTTCAATCCTTGACTGTCCAATTTGTGGCTGGAATACTGGTAATAATATATATATTAATCCACTTATGATTGATATTTGATAACTCAAATGAATGTGTTTTGTTTGATAGATTGGAATGTCGAGTGCAACAGAGACTCTATGTGGCCAAGCCTATGGAGCAAAACAATATCATATGATGGGTATTTATCTCCAAAGATCATGGATTATTAATCTCGTAACACTGACTATTTTGCTTCCTGTTTTGATCTTTGGAGAGCAAGTGTTCATCCTACTTGGCCAGCAAGAAGACATTGCAAAGTCTGCTGGATATATTTCTTTATGGTTCATTCCCTTTGTTTTTTCCTTGGTTTTTGGGACGACGATACAAATGTACTTACAAGCCCAGCAAAAGAACTTGTTCATTGCATGGATCTCAGCTTTGCAATTCCCTATCCACATTCTGGTTTCTTGGCTTTTTGTAATTGTTCTGGATTTGGGAGTCTCTGGTGCCATGGCTGCACTTTGCATATCTTCGTGGTTTTTCGTGTTGGGAGAATTTGCATACGTTTTCGGAGGTTGGTGCCCTGAAACATGGAATGGATTTAGTATGGCTGCAACCAAGGACTTGGTGCCTGTTGTCAAACTCTCCATTTCATCTGGGCTCATGATCTGGTAATTAAACTTATTTTCTCATCATTTCATTTCACATTCAACCATTTTAATTAAATAATGCTTTATTTATAGCTTTGAGATGTGGTACAATTCCATTCTGGTGTTACTTGCTGGATACATGCAGAATGCTGAGGTTGCCATATCTGCCTTGTCTATTTGGTAAGTTTAATTTGATTTAATTTCCTGCTAATATTATCAAAAGCTTAGGTGATTGAATTTTAAGTTCAAATTTGCAGCATCAATTTCTTAGGTTGGGACTTCATGATCAGCCTAGGCATCTTAGGTTCAGCAGTGTAAGCACTTTCTCGTTCAAATCATCAACTCGTTGTTATTGAAAACGGTACATTAGTAGTCTGATTTAGTCGCCATCATTTTCTTTTCCAAATAGTGTTCGTGTTGCAAATGAGCTAGGTAGTGGAGATGCAAAGGCTACAAAGTTGTCGATCAAAGTACTCATCTGTACATCACTTGTAATCGCGGTCTTCTTATGGCTTCTTTGCATTGTATTTGGCAAGTATCTTGGATACTTGTTCACAAACGACGAGCAAGTGCGACGTACCATTGCAGATGATCTCTATCTTCTACTTGCCTTTTCTGTCCTGCTCAATGGCATTTATCCAGTGCTCTCAGGTTCACTATACTTATGTGTCTATCAATGCAGCTACATTTCTTAATAATCAAATTTCCCAATCTTTTTTGTTTTCCTATAGGGGTGGCAATCGGGGCGGGCTTACAGACAAAAGTGGCAGTTATTAACTTGGTGTGTTACTACGGGATTGGAATACCAATTGGAGGGTTTCTTGGATATGTGGTTCAACTTCAAGTGAAGGTGGTGATGATGCATTGATTATATATCTGGATTAATTTTGTAACAAAAGCAATTAATTAGTAATCTAGTGCATTATAATGTTTTACAGGGAATATGGATAGGAATGATCAGTGGAGTAGTTGCTCAAACACTGGCAGTTAGCTTCATGACATGGAAAACAAACTGGGATGAAGAGGTTATTATAATTAGCACAACATTCATAAGTGTAAGAGAATCATCAAGCTATTTCTCACTCCACCGTTTATTTTACACGTTTTTCAGGTGTTGAAAACTTCAACTCGTCTCAAAAGATGGTACTTGGAATCTTCTGAGGAAAATATGCTTCGCCACGAGCCTTGAAGTTCAAGTAATATTCCACCAGATTGTGATGACTGAGATTTAAACCTGGATCCCGCAAATTTTCAAATTTTTATTCTCTTTCTTCTCTCCCGACCCATTAAAAAATAAAAAAACTGGGCAGATGCTCCAGTTGAAATAAATATTGAGGCCATAATTACCCAACAACCAGTCTACTACCAACTTTTATGATTCCATATCTCCCAATGCTGACAGGGAGTCACCTACCGGTCATGTATATCTTCCATAATTGTTGTATAATGACGTGAAATCATTATTGTGTTTCTTTAATAATTCAAGTCAACATCATTTTCTAGTCATATCAATTCAAGTAATGTTATTTGTTTGGGGATATGATTCTTGTAAAATCATCTTCCTGATTTAATTTTGTATGATATGTAGACAATATTCATTGCTAAATGTCATTACATACATTGTTACTCTATTATGTTTTAAGTGAACACTTGTTAATTACTCTTGTATGTCTCCACAATCAATACCCATTTTTAGTACTTAATAATTTACTTCTCTATATACACAAGAAAAACATTTAGTAAATCCATCTTTCATCTTATTACAAATTGTAGTCTTGACTTTGACACGATAAAATGGTCATGTTATAATATAATCAATATCCTATTAAAAAACATATTATATTACAAAACAACAAGATACTTTATTAACTCAACTACTATTGATTGGCTTACTTCTCTTAAATTTTCATCGACCAAACAAAATAATATTAAGAATTTAATAAAACATCAAATAAGAAGAAGAAAATAGTTGAGGCAACAAAGAAATAGAAATAGGAAAAATAAACTAAAATTGTGAAAGTGACAAAGCCAATGACAAAAAATTAGATAAATACAAGAATAGAGAGTATTTTTGTCATATTATCAAAAACCATAATATATAACACAAAATATATTCTAGAAGTATATAGAAAAATCTTAAGTAATGCCAATTCAAAATTTTAATTTATTTATTTTTCAAATCCTAAAATTATAGTTAACATATAGAAATTACATATTAAAAAGTAATAAAGGAAAAAAAAAAAAGAAAAAAAAAGAAAGGAAAGATAGTCATAGACAAGAAATTTGGGCTTTGCGTGTTGGGCGTGGGCCATAGGTAGCAGAGAGGATTCCGTGTTGGGCGTGGGAGGATAGGGAAAGAAATTGCCCATCCCCCACATACCTGGAGAAATCTGTGTGGGATCCACACCACATAAAGATTTAGGCTGAGTTACGTTTATAGCCTTGATATTTGGTTAAACTATCAAATAAATTACAAGATTTGTAAAAATTATAATAAAAATTTTCAATTATGGATTTTTTTTTTAAAAGCTCACACAAGAATTTTTAAACTATTAATTTTTTTTACAAGAATTGACGGAGTTATCTTCAATATTATAGTATATTTAGTTCATTAAAATGATATATTATTATTATAATATATTAACAAAAGTCAGGATAGTGGAAATATAGAACTTTAAGACAAAAAATAATTCTATCCAAGTACATATAATGATGAGACAAAATAAAATTTAGACTATCTATTAAACTTAAAATTCAAACCAACAGATTAGTTCGAGAAATTAAAGTACGTGGGGACTGAGGAGTAGGTAACCAATGTCAGAATTTTAATTTCTTTAAAATTTAATCAAACTCGACAACGTGGTACCCAATTTAATTAAATAGAAGGAAAAGAAAAAAGTTCAATTGCTTCGCCAATTCGTTATAAAGTTATGGTACATCACTAGTCTCTCATGTTAGGGAAGCAAAAAGGTCTCATTAATTCTATAAAAAATAAAATAAAAAATAAAAAAATACATAAAACCCCCACATGAGTTTATTATAAAGTAAAATTCACTTCACATCCCTCGTAATTTAATTTTGTAAAATAGTTTAGTATATAATTTATAAAATAAAATTTCATTTATGAAAATGAATTTTGATTATATATGATAGATTATCATCTCATAAAATATCGATAGAACAATTTTATTTTAGTTTTTGTATTTACTATATGTGTGCATATCGTGTCCTTTTTATTATAATCCTTGTAATGTAATAAGAGAAAAAATATACTATTTTTTAAAGAAGTGGCATGCAATTAGTCATTTTAATTAATTGATAGCGGTACAGTAGGAAGATAAATAAATTATTAAGCAGCCCACTTAATCTTAAAAGGTATTCATTCCTAAATTTAGTCAACCTCGATTTAAATATAAAATTGTTTTATTTTTCTGTGGTTTTAGTTTTTCTTCAGTGACTGTTCTTTTTCAATATCTAGGCAAGGTTTCCGAGGCGTTCGTAGCATATTTAAATTCTTCATCAAATCTTCTCTTACCTACCACATTTCATGTTATATTTTTAATAATTATTATTTGCTATATATATTAAAATGAGACCACTGACTACTACATGTTAAAAATAATAAAATAATAAAGTATAAAATGAAATATTATATATGTCAGCAAATTGAATTAAATTACACTTATAAAAATACTACACGCTATATGAAATATATATACTTTTTTATGACTTCGGCTTTAGTTTGTAATTTTTTTTAAACTTTCTTTTGATGTGATCAATATATAAATTGATGATCTATCTTAACTCTCACTTTTTATGGTTTTATTCAATAAGTGTGTGTGTGTGGGGGGGGGGGGGGGGGAGAATTTTCTTATACAATAATCATACTCATTCAACAAAAAAAGAAAAAAAACAAACAAAAAATAATAATAATTCAGTTGTAAACAGCAAGCACCATTAATTTCAGCATAACTTGTCGTTTTCCTAATGTCAGAAATTATTATGACTTTATTTTAAATTGACAATAAAGCAATTTAGCTTCTTTTCTTTTTTTCTTAAATTGGGTAACATCTCTTTAAAAGAGAGAAAAAATAAAAAACTAGGGACCACCTTAACAATGTAATTTCACTTCAAGAAAAATAAAATCTTATAAATCTTCTTACGAATTTAATGCATGTAATAAAGATTAACTTAAAAAATGGAATTTTTCTTTCTCATGATACTTTTCTCCGTTTACTCTTTTAGTTTGGTTTGTTATTCCGAAAATGACAAACAAATAAAATTTTGGCATAATTTGATGTACTTCAATAAAATTATATCTCCCAATATAAAATTATATAATTTTTACTATCTTCATACTAACTAATCGATCATTAAAACTTTTATGTATCACTTTAATATTTAGATGGCCTTTCAAATTAAAAACCAAATATATAAGTTGACCAATATATAGTTTGATAATAAATAACCGTATGATGTTACACCAAAACTCCTATAATCTAGGATCCGTGCACTCAGGTTGACCTGACTCGCCAAGCGTCATCAGGTTCGCGCACAAACTTATCGAAATATGTTCTCAGGTGTCATACATTTATGTTATATTAGTCATAAATTTTAGTTGTATTAGTCATAACTTTAGTAATGTTAGACGTATCTTAACTTTATTTTAGACATACATATTAACCTTTCATACTTTTTAGTTATGTTATTTATATCTTTTACTTATATTAGTTGTACTTTTATATATTATGTAAATGTATACTATGTTGATAGAAATATATAAGTAATATCACATAAAAATATGAGTAATATCACATAAATGTATGTACAAATTGTGCCGAAATTATTTTTTTATTTTTTATTTTGGTTTTTTTGAAGTTAAAGTATTATATAAAGGTTATGATATTTGTATATAAAAGTAGGACTAATATAGCATAAAGATATGACTAATATAACATAAAGATATAACCAACATACTATAAAGGTAAGTACAAAAAAATAAATTATGATAGTTACATATAAAGATATGACTAATATAACATAAAAATATGATTAATATGGTATACACAGATCACAACACAAAAAAAGGAGGTCACAAATCCGAGTCGGTGCGGACCGACCTAGATGCACCATGCACCAAGTGTGTAGGAGACCAACTCATGATGTTATATGTTATACAATATTAATTTGGTCCACAATTTAATTTGATACTTTTTGATGAAATGTAAACTTAACGTATAAAATCATACTCCCTCCAATCTAATTTGGTTTTATAGGCTTAATTTTATTTTCAATTATTTTATTATTTTAGGTTTTTTTTTCCAAATTTACCCCAATCATTATGAAAAAAAGATTTCTTAATTTTCAAATTAAGTAGGATATTTTAATCAAATTCAAATTTATTCAACACCATATATAATATTCAATAATCTTCCTGAATTCCACATAACCATAAGATTTATCAATGCCAATTTTAAAATTTATGAGGAAAAAAAATTCTAAAACAATGAAATTGCATGCAACTATTTTTTAGCACGTAAAAGTTTATAAAAGTAAAGTTGTGAGTTGATTATAACCATTCAGCAGATCACGATGCTAAATTAAAAACTCACTTTTTAATAAAGAAAAAAAAAACTCATTTTATTTGAAGTTCCTTATAGAAGAACGCAAAAATTCACCTGAGACCGTCTCACATAAGACCACAGTTGCACTTATAATAAAAAAAAATATTTATAATTGTAAAAGACATACTTAAATAAACTCATACGTATACTGTAAAAAATATACTTATAAAACATATATTTAAAATTGAAAAATACATATTTATATATACAAAATACATACTTGAATTTCGTTGTACGTTAATCGATCTCTCATGAGACCAATGAGACCAATAGAAGAAATGCATAACTCGGTCCCAAACGTACAGCCAAGCAGTGGATAAAGGTATTGATGGTGGGGATAGAGACATAGAGTTGTTTAATAGGTTTTGTTTATACACCCATTTTTGTGAAATATATTAATTATACATATTAATTGCGGACCAACTACTCTCCTATTTAGTGCGATAAAATTTAATGCGTCTTCATCTATAATCAATCCAAAATTATGGTTACACTTAATAACATAATGTTTGTTATTTACTTTCATGGTTACACGTAATAACATACAGAATATACAAATTTGATGTATAACCTAGTGTTTGGTTTCTTATGTAATGTCACCCTCGATGCAAAATATTAGTATTTTGTATTGTAATAAAAACAACAAATTACAAAATATTAAAAAAAAAAAACTAATTAAAAGATCCCATATAATATTTAGTGTAATTTATGAGTATAAAAAACTCACTCCAAGAAAAAGAATTCATGGTAATAATTGCTTAGTTAAAAAAAAAAAAGAGAAGAAGAAGAAGTATATTAGGTGATCATTAAATGGAAATATTGTACGCTTAGATTAAATATTGCAGTCTACAGTGTTTGTTGACCAAGTGAATTGGTTTATTAATTTGATGAACTTAATCTCAAATATTTTGATTTATTTCAATTAAACAAATATTAAAGTATATATGAAAATAAAGATATATTTTGAAGAGTGTACGTGCAGGGTTTTGACAAATATAATATTATCCACAGACTAGTAGTTGTCCTCGTGTTCCACGGTTTGTTATATAATATGTAATAAATATCAACTATTTGATAATGGAGTTTAATTAATTATAAACATTTTGAAGATATAAAATATTTAACTATTAAAAAAATATGAATTTACTTAACTATATATATACATATTAAATATCTATCCAATTCATAATAATTTTGTTTATTATATATATGATATATCCAATTAGGCAATCTGTAAATAATAACACTAAAAGTATCAATTATTAATTTCAAATTAAACCCAATTACTTAAATTATATATATATATATATATATATATTAGAAACAATACACAAAAAATGAAAATTTTACTTAAGAACTTGATGCAAACAATGTCAATCACGTATTTTCAACCTTCATTGTAAAATAAATTGAATTAAAAAAAATGACATTTTTAATATCGCTTAACATTGAAAATGACAAATAGCCAAATCATGTATTTTATACTTGAATACTTAATAATATTTTCATCATTAAAATATATCGGTAAAAGATTAATATTTTCCGTACAATGTTGATGGTATTACATATTTGAATATACAAATATTAATTTAAAAAATATTTAGAGTGACATTTAATTCCATACCCCCCCCACACACACACACACACACATATATATATTAATTTCTTTAACAATGTTACATTTATTTATTTATATTAAATATGATATCAGATATCCCTAAATAAATTAATATTTATTATTAAGTTTATTTTTCAAGAATATCTGTTATTGGGATTTATGAAATTATATTCAATAAAAATTAATTTAATTAAGACCAAGAAAATATATATGAACTAATAAAATAATTATAATATTAAATCAAATGGACCAATTATATAAATTGAAAATTCTATACAATATAACAATTCCTAATACAATCAATTCATTTATGAAAAAGCCTATTACATTTAATGGTTATGGTATATGAATCATCTTAAAAAAAAAAAAAAACATGTTATTAATATTTATAAAACTCAAACCCCATAATGATTTGTAAGATGAAGTAAGAATCTTCATAACATGAGTTTATAATAATTTTAAATTTTTTATAAAACCAAAAATCATCTTTCATAATGATTTTCCAAAAATTATCATTGTGGATTATGAAGCAAAAATCTTAATAAATTTACTATATGGGAAAACAATTAAAATGTAAAAAATAAAATAAAAAAATTGATGTGACATTTTTAGGAGGGAAAATAGCAAAATTGTAAATATCACAAATTTCCTTACTTTTATATAAGTATAAATATGGCCAATCGAGGACTCGAGATTCAAAAAAAAAAATTAAAAAAAAAAATTTAATTCACTTCGTGATGATAATGTTTTATAATTAATAGTCAAACCAGTTAGGCTGAACTTAGATCGAGCAAATTTGAATTAAATCCTGCATTAATTGAAGTATTAGACTCTCCTATTTTATCTTCTTAGTATATATTATACATATTAGCGTTGTACAAAATAATTGCAACTGATTAAATCAACCTAAAACATTTGATTTCACCTACTGTTGATTAATAAAACCTGTGTAGGATGATTCGTGGGGTGAACCAATATATGTATATATTTTTTATATATAGTTTTTGGGTTTCGATACTTTTGTAATTATTTTAGGATTTTTAATTAAAATTATCTTTTTATTTTTTTGGACAATTTTTAATTTATTTTAGAATTTTTTTCAAAATTCTTTTGGACTTGACCATTGATCCGTTGATGTGAAATGATACCACAGTAGACTTACCATTTGAGGATTTGTTTAAGTCTCTATTATTTCTCAATTCGAAATTTGATTTGATATATATCATACGAATTGTTTAAACAAAACCATATCAACTGCTATTATGTACAGTCATGACCGTAAATGGATTTGATTCTAAAAAAATAAAAACTCTCCAATCATAATTGATATTAGAGTGTAGAGTTTATAAAGCAATGTGAACTAAGTTCTATGAAACAAGAGGACAATTTTTTTTATCAATTTGCAAGCGTTTAAATATATATAAGATATAACTAAATAATTAAAAAAAAAAGACATCTAAGGACCTCATAAATACAACAGCTAAAAGAATCATAATTAATAATTATACATGATAGTTACATGGCAAATTTTAAAAGACAACTTGAAGAAAGGCCCCTTAATGAGTCCCAATTAAATAATGACCATTCATAAATCATAATTATAGTTACTACAGGGACCTGTTCGAGCTTATCCATTGAATTATTAACTATTTCCTTTTATTGTATTGAACATAGATAACTAATATCAATACATTGCCTTCTAACAAAAATAATAGGTGGCAATAATACTTAATATTGTATTTGGCTTCATAGAAATATCAAAATATATAATACTGTATCTAGACTACATATGAATACTAAATCATTCCATTTGTATCAAAAACTAAACTTTAGTTGGTATGTGATACCACACCACAGTTTCATACAAATTACACTATTGCCATGAAATTCTATCAGACCCACTTTGATATACATTAAAATGCCACATGTTAAATCTTGAAAAGATTTAGACAGCTCTTTATAAATTTTTTTGAGATGTATCATGTATAAGATCCTACCAAAAAAAAATAAAAATCTAGATGCGCATCATGATATACAACGTGGCTTTTACCAGATTATTGGACCAACAATTCAGCAATTATTGTTGAACCTTGCTTTCTTGCAATAAATTTGTATAAGGTCTGAGCTGTTCTCTTACTTATGAACCCAGGAAAAAAAAAAAAAAAACCCCTTCATCCTCACATTGGTAAAGCAAGTAAGCATCATCATCCATGTGTGTTGTGTATTAACTGTTGTCTTTCTCTTCACCTTCACTGCAACTACTGCATTTCATTCATACCTTTCTTTGTTTCTGATAAGTGATTTTTATGGCCAAACAATTTATTTAAAAATGATTGCTGATTTTTTACTCGAGGGGACAGTCCTTCCTTGCTTCATAAATAGTGCTTCCATTTTCTTTGTGCAAATAGTTTAATAAATAGTTTTGTCCTGATTCAGCACAGATTCTTGAATGTATTTTCTTGTCCTTATGGTATTGTTTGTTCATCGACTTATCTGGGGTTGTTTGTCTTTACCTTAACCATCATTTAAGTAAAATAATTAAGTCTATAAAGACAGAAATAAATGAATATAGTTTCAAGATTCATGCATGTTGTGAGAGGTAGAGTTTCTTCATCATCTTCTTCTTTTTTAATGCAAGTTAAAAGGATGGGTTTTTATTTCTTCCTTTACAGTCCCATTTTTATCATTTGTTTACTGTGTAAATAATATTCTAAGGGGGACAAGTCGAAAAAGAAAACGTTAACTTGTAAGAACAGATCTCCAGATAACTTAGAAAATCTATTAAAAAGGTAAAGTAAACCTTTTGGTGACCAATCATAGAAGTTTCTGATCAATTTAAAATTCTACATTGAGATTGACTAGGGCTAGTTAAGTAGTATCTAGCTGAAATAAACAATGATTTTCCCATTATGATTGTCATCATAGAGCCATGAACGATACTAGCATACACGCACCCCTTCTTGGTCCTAAAGATGAAGAGGGCGATTTGAAACGAAGAGTTGTTGAGGAATCGAAACAGATATGGAGAGTTGCAGGGCCGAATGTTATTTCAAGAGTGAGTTCGTTTGGAACCGTAGTTATAACTCAGTCGTTTATTGGACACATAAGCCCATTGGACCTGTCTGGATATGCTCTTGTCCAAGCCTTAACAGTCCAGTTTGTCAATGGAATTCTGGTAATCAATTCCCTGCTTTATAGTATGTGTTGTAAGTGTATGCTTAGATCACAAAATATATGATATGTTATTCGATTGTAGCTTGGAATGTCGAGTGCAACAGAGACTCTGTGTGGCCAAGCCTATGGAGCAAAGCAGTACCACATGATGGGGATTTACTTGCAAAGATCATGGCTTATTGATCTCATCACACTAACTATTTTACTTCCAATTTTCATCTTTGCAAAACCGCTATTTAACCTACTTGGTGAGGAATCGGACGTTGCAGAATCAGCTGGATACATCTCATTGTGGTTCATTCCTCATGTGTATGGCGTGGTTTTCAGCTTGACAATCCAAATGTACTTACAAGCACAGCAAAAGAACATGATCATTGCATGGCTATCGTCTCTGCAATTTGTTATACACATTCTATTGTCTTGGCTTTTTGTGTATGTTCTTGATTTTGGAACCCCTGGTGCCATGATTGCACTGTGCATATCTACATGGTTCGTTGTGATTGGAGAATTTGTCTACATTCTTGGCGGTTGGTGCCCCGATACATGGAAGGGATTCACCATGGCTGCAATGAAGGATTTATTGCCTGTTGTGAAGCTATCTATATCATCTGGTCTTATGATTTGGTAAATTCTAAAACAGCCTTAATTAGTGAATGATTTTTGTATGATTTATTAATGTACTATGTCTTGGTTGTGTTAATCATAGCTTGGAATTATGGTACTATGGAATTTTGGTCTTACTTGCTGGATACATGAAAAATCCAGAGCTTGCCATATCTACCTTCTCAATATGGTAAGTCTGAATTCATTACGATTCTTGATTTGTGTTTCTCTGCTTTTTGGTGATTGGGTTTGTGTTTTCAGCTTTAACATCACGAGTTGGATACTTATGATCATCATTGGCCTAATGGGTGCTGCATGGTATGATCTGGTCCCTGTTTGTTTAACTTCACTTATTTGAGGCCAAAAAAGGTTGATAATCAGTTGGTATATATTGCTTCTTCGAAACAGTGTTCGAGTGGCGAATGAGCTTGGGAGAGGAGATGCCAAGGCTACAAAATTCTCAATCAAAGTATTACTGGGGACTTCATCTCTAATAGGAATATTCTTTTGGATTCTTTGCTTGGTTTGCAGAAACCAAATCGGGTACTTGTTCACGAACGAAGAGGAAGTGGTGCAGACCATTTCCGATCTTTCGATTCTACTTGCATTTACGGTGTTGCTTGGTAGCATATTCCCTGTTCTCTCAGGTTATATACAAACCAACTTATCTTATCATCCAATATAAGCCCTTCAAAATCTCATCATAGACTAATGTATTTTAACTTCTTTTTTTTTTAACTGTCATTCAGGTGTGGCAGTTGGAGCTGGTCTGCAAACAAAGGTTGCTCTCATCAATCTTGTTTGTTTCTATATGATTGGGCTCCCAATTGGAGCTGTGCTTGGATATCTCATCAATCTTGAAGTCAAGGTGATATGCAAAACAAAGAACATTTCACATTTGTCTCTGAAATCGAAGAGTTTTTTTATTAAGCTATGTGAATTTCACAGGGAATATGGATTGGATTGACCTGTGGAGTGGTGACTCAAACACTTTCACTTATCTTCATGGTATGGCGAACAGATTGGGATAACGAGGTACGACAGAACTAATCCTTCTATTTTGAAGAAAACGAGGAACTTAACCTCTTGATCATACAATACATTAACGTCGTCTTTCACAGGTATTCAAGACTTCAGTGCGTCTTAAACAATGGTATTTGGAATCCTCAGATGTGAATAAGCAGAGCCCTGATCATGCTTGATCTCACAAAACTTGAAATTGTTTGGTTAGTGAAAAAAAAATTCTGGGCTCAAATGTCCCAGTTATAGTTGTAAAATTGTTGGGTTTGTGATTGGCTTCTTTCATTAGTACACAAATTTGAATCCTTGTATTAGGAAAAAAAAAACCATTACATGTTTACAAACACAACAACGTTTCAACAACACATGCTGAGTGTTATTACACACGACGTAGACAAAACAACAACACATTTTTCATTAAACAACACATGTTGATACGAGATCATAGTACGTATTTATTATTCAATAGATCAATTTGTTCCGTTTTTTTCGAGCAAACGGCAACATGCCCCACAAATCCCACCACAGCAACCACACTCACAGCGACAATCTTGCAGCCTCCTGTGCCGCTTAGCCACCCAATTATTCATAACCTTCAAACCAAAGGAGACATCAGCCTCGGATTCCTCTACAGTGTTGTCTGATCCCACGTCGGGGTAGATAGAATCATTGTTGGTCGAAAGAACCGAGGGCAATGGGTTGTTCATGAGGTAACAACAGAGCACAAAACCCATGAGAAATAGTGCAAACACTAATGGGATAATCCTAGTCTTGGACATGATTTTGAATGTTGAAGTGATGTTGATATGCATGTAGGGGATTTATATAGTGTTGTTGGATAACTTTTTAATAATATATTATTGTATGAATTGTAGTGAGTTGAGTTTATCACATTCGGCTGTTGTTATTGTCTACTTCGAAATTAATTACTTATTCACTTCATTCATTTCAAAGCAAAGTTGCAGCTTTTACGAAGAGGGTCTTTTTCTTAGTAAATCTCCAATTACGCCTGCAATTATTTAATAATGTACTGAGGCCTAGTAAAAGTTATTTTTAAAATTAATTATCATCGATTAGGGTGTGAAATAATATTAATATTTTTGGAAAAGAGATTTAAGACTAGCACGCAGTATCTTTTTTAATTCTGAATTATTCTTTATAATTTCACTCGATAAATAACTTAACACACATGAAACTTTACTTTTTAAAATTAACACTGTTTATTTGTAAATAAATTAATAATTCAAAATTGTGGGGAAATATTTAACGTAAATTAAATAATGAAGTGCTAGTTAGACTTTGATTCCAAGTTGAAGTAGACAGAATTTTATAATAAAAGGTATATGTTGGAAGTAATTGTATTATATGCAGCTTAGTCTTATACCTACGGCCATTGTTAGCTCTCTCTCTTGTCCTCAGCATTCCCTTTTCTGGCTGCAATCTGATACACTCCACCCTACTATAAGCTCTTAGCTCTCGGCTATGGATGCATACATCTCCAATGGATCACCAAAAAATACGTGTAATCCAACGATCCCATTTCAGTAAATCACGTCCCACAAATGCTTATGTTGCTTTGACATCTTTGAAGAACAAAGACAAAATTCAAGAAACAAAATTGTACCGAAGAGCCTTTCTGGTCGTCTCACAGGCAACTGATAAAAGCATGTCAAGATAGATGTTCCCTAGTATTCCTGCATATATGAAACCAGTTTACGGTTAAGTGACAATGGAAGCTTTATATGCAGCTCATATGAAGAGTGCATGTGAAATAGAAATATGAAATCTATTTATCAGATGCCATATATATCTAATATATATGCTTGTAATTTCACTGAGATTATTTCATACTTAAATCTAATTTGATATTTGTATTCCGAATCAATCAAGGAAGAAGGCATGTGAAATAGAAATACACAGAGGCACAAGTTCTGACCTTACAGCTTCACTGCCTTTAATAGCTGCAAAGCTGGCTAATTGGTTTATAAGAACAAAATTTCTTTCAGCCATTGCCTTTTTATCAAATATGGCGTCTGATAAAACAACCGATGCTGCTCCGTTGGTAATATACTGTCCCACTGAATCTGTATCAAGATCGAGATATTAGTTTAATTATCAAGATCGGGAGAAATGTTAGGAAACAATTAACTTAATGATATATCGACATGATTAGTACTAGACTTTTGCTCTCAAGCATTGTATGGAATAAGTATAAAATGTGTATTGACCATCTAAAGTTAAAAAACATATACTCCTGAACAAACAGTCTGCAACTTTAATAGAAGTTGATCATAGCAAAGGTAGAAGTAACTATAATGGCACAAAGCAAGAAACCTTTCGGCTTTCTAACCTAATTTTATGCCTTGAGATGCAACCATCGGGATATGGGGAAATGGCTTCTTCAATGCTGCTATATACTCAACTCCACCTAATGCAGACACAGGATACACCTACACATGAACATAGGGTTGTTCAAATTTCAAAAGAGATTTGAAGAAAGTAAAGTATATTGCAACAATAGTAACCACTATATATCGTGTCAGTTAATACTAACAGAAAAGGTATGCCTAATAGTATTGACCATGCTATCAGACTTCCTATCATGCATAAGATATCTGACAAAAACTTCATCAATGTGAAGGTTGTGAATGCATGAGCTCTATACGTAAAAGAAAAGAAGAGGTTCACCTTGATGATTTTTGAACCAGCATCATATGCAGATAATATCTGCATGACAATAAAAATGAATTAGTGAACTTTTCATGTATTCTATATTCACCTAGAGGATGGAAGTTCACTGTTTAAAAAATACGGCAAAATCTATACAGTCAAATTCCGATGGAATGATGAATGTAAAGAAAAATAAATTAAACATACCTCTGTTGGGGTCATCGCTCCAGGTATATACAAAGCCTGACCCTCTACAACGTCATCAAGAATACCCTGTGACCATTCAAATGTTTTTGAAATAATTAAATGAATATGCGCTTTGGGCCGAAGATTACTACTGCATTATATATTCTTCGTAAATTAGAAGTCCCTCAAAAGTTAATTTCACAAAAGAAAGTAAATAAACACTGCACATAAGATTGACATATAAATTATATAATATCGTTTTCTTCAACTTAAATAATATAGTCAAATTCCAAAGCTACCTTCACCATAGCAGGACTCATTAAAAACTTAGCTCCAAGTTTTAATGCATCTTTAGCACTTTGTCTATCTAAAACAGTTCCAACCTGCAATAGCAAAAAAACACGAGGTGATCAATTAAAAACCGAACTTCATAGCAAATATTTCATAAGTAAAACTGTCTAAACGAAAGCAAAACAACTTAATCCAATAATGGTGAACATTCAAAACATATATACAGCCTGACAAGTACATACTCCTATTGATGTTGAAGGATATTCTCGGACCAAACATCGCACAGCCTGCGTAATCAAACAAGAAAAGCACAAGAACAGATACTTATCAAGGACCAATCAGTAAAGAAAGCAGAAGGATGAATTTAAAATATACCTCAAAAACACCTGGGGTGGACATTGTGATTTCCAACTGCAAATCCAAATTTGATCAGAACACACCATACCATTTGATCAAAGCTTCAAAATTCAAAATTCAAAAGGAGCCATATGCCAATTACTAACAATGATGTCAGAATTTGAACTTACAACTGAGATTCCACCTCTAAGTGCTGCACGAGCAGCTTCAATTGCTACCCCTGCACTATAACAAAAAATAAATAATTATAAATAAATAAATAATGCGAGTGTAAATAAGTTTGCGGCGGCGGTTTTCGACCTTTGGGCGCGAAGGCAAGCAATCACGCCGGAGCTTTGAATATCCATCAACACTCTGTCAGCAGCAGTTTTGGGATAGAAATCGACGGAATTATTGTGGGAATTGTTACAGCGAAGATGAGAAGAGAGAGATCTGCAGTAAGAATGAAGTGAAGCTGTAGGCATAAAGGGATTTATCGTCGGCGCAGAGAGAGAAAGATTGAGAGGCGCCATTATCATCTTTTGAAGCTGATGAGGGATAATACACAAGTACTGATATTTATATGTTGCGCGTAAATCCAGATGATTAGACTCAACTTGAGATATTTATTATTTTATTTATTTCCTGTTTTTTACTTTTTTCTTCACACTTTCAGTTTTTTTTTTCTCTCTTTTCCTATATTTTTTTTTATTTCCTATTTTATTTTTGTTAACTTGTGAGTTGTGCTGTGCCCTTCATTAAGAAAACAAAATAGCGACATCTGTAAAAAAGAAAAGATAAATGTAGAAATAGAAATTGAAGTGCAGAAGACAAAAAGATTTAAGTTAGAAAGTTGATGAGACAAAAAAAAATGTAACTTTCCAATAGAAAAGTAATAAGATAAATCAATTGTATGTTGTTTCATTATTACATTATAGATTAATCCTACTCTTTGTCAATAAGCATCAAGAGAAAATGACTGTATATAAGCATACAATGGAAATCTTCAGTTTCCTTCATGTGACTCTGATTCTTTTAGCAGATTCATCTGCAGTTCTTCGATTCCTCATTGTCTATGTCCGATTAATAAAACATGCTCCCAAGAGATAGATAAATAGACACATCTCGTTGCACTGATGAAGTTACTGATCCATTTAACGGGTCAAGGATAAGGAGTTACCCTGGCTCGTCATAGTTTTTGTTTCTTCTGCAATGGTATAGAAGAGGGTCTCACCTGGCAACAAGGATAGCACATAATACTTATTTTTTGATAAAGCTCAGGATTTAAGAAAAAAAAAGATCAAGATTTGAAAAACAGAAACAAGGAGCATTAGACTAACATATTGTGAAAGTTGATCGTTGATGTAGGTCATCGATCTTAGCACCGCCTCAAGTGTATCTCTCGTGAGTTGAAACTTCACTTCCATCTCGTTCGAAGGAGACTTGGTATAATCTTGCAACTATTGAGTAAGAAGAAAAAAGTGGAATTTATTTTCTGATAAAGAAGGTGAAAATTTGTGGAGAAAGTTAATTTTGTAAATGCATGATTGTACTAAATGAAGGTTTTAATTACATAGTACATGAAAACATCAGAACAATATCATGTTTCGGATTATGTATTGAACTTGTCGATACCAGTAATAAACTCATTCTATTCATCAATCGCATGAGAATATTTCAAACTTTCAAGCTACAGATCTATGGGTTACTTTTCCAATTAATTGGTGTTTATTATGATACCTTGAGAGTGATAACAGCTACTCGATGAGTCGACATCTCACTCCTAGTCTCCACGGTCCAATTCATAGACTTCACCCTTGGAAAAACCCCCTGCATTTATCAGCCAAAGATGGCAAGATATTATTATTGTTTAGAAGAAACTGAAAATCTACCAAGGCAAAAGGAACTTCACCAAACCAAGCTACGTTATTAATGATGTCATCTTACACATGTTGTGAGTCTACGTGAAATTGGAATGATTGATGGAATACATTTCAGAACAGAGGATCCTGTGTCGGAAATGAGATTTACCAGATTTTCTGAAGGGACAACATCATTTTGAAGAGTTGAACACGCGGCATTTCTTTCAGCAGTGATCGGTGTTGGACCTCCAAGATTTTGACCGTTGAAATGAGGAACTGGATGAGCTTGCAGTGGAAAAAACGGGCCAGAAACCACTGAAGAAAAATAAGGTAACATAGGTGCTGAGAGCCCAACATTAACTTGATGCGACAATCTGGTCCATTCAAACGCATGCTGCAAAAGTTTAGTACACACAAAAATCTTCATAAAAACGTGTGACAAAATCAAATAAAAGACTATGGAGGCACCACCAGTCAATATCATATGTAATGGCAAATCAACATGAAACAGTTCAACCATTAACGCTAGTCGTTAGCACAAACTATTTTCTTCGTCTGATAGATTCCAGACAAAATTCCATCAAAGGTACAATCTCCTCTACGAAACCAACATTATACAATAAATTAACAAAAGTTTGTTTCATAGAATGAACCTAGGAAATCTCATAGGGTGTTTCAGATATCCATATAATTTCCAGAAACATAACAAGCCACTTATGATTAGAGTTATCGCATCTCATCCGTGGAAATATTACCTTTTCTTGGGACAGCTCTTGCTTCCAATGGCTCTGATGTTTCTGCAACAATATAAGAAGCATGCTTTGCAGTTCAATGGGAAGATCAGGTGGAAGAAGCTTCAAAGCATCATCACCTTCTATGTTCTTGTGAACACAATTTCGTATAACCATTCTAAGTGATGCCAAAACCTGTAAGATAATTTAATTGAACAACCACCAATCCACAAGAAACCTAATACAATACTTACTGCGAAACTTCAAGTAGTTGAGATTGAAATTGTTTCCATATTCAAAAGCATGAAATTGTACACCAGCATTCAACTCAAAAAGGACCATACTTGCTCTCAAGTTCAACATAATCCCAGCAATCTAAATTCAGACTAAAACCCACCATTTTCCCTTTTTCAGTGAACAAAGCGAAACAAAATAGAACATTATTAAAAATTATATAAATTAGAGCGAGAGTTGAGCAATGACTCACAGGGTCGAGATCGTGGGGCGAAGGGAGCTTGAGAAGCAACTGAATGGAAGATTTCTGCGAAGCGGTTAGACCCGTTTTGCGGGTCCGCCATAGAAGTAGCAGCAAGTTTTCGATTTCTTGCTCTGATTTTACAACCACCAACTTGTGCAGATGATCCAACAATGTTATAGCCTCCACCATTATTTCTCGCCCTTCATCTCTCTAAACTGGACTCCATTAAACCAGCAGGCAGCAGTCCACCAAAATAGTCAAGGAAAGAACTCGAAGAAACAGAGAAAATGCATGAAATTTATTGACTTTTCTTTATTTAAAAAAAAAAATTAGGATCAGATATTAGAAGTATTTAAATGTCAAAATTTCTCGGGCCGGGTCAGTGCAATGCCGATAGATTGAACCTATAGGTCCAGGAACAATATGGCCCCGGTCCCGTGCAACCGACAGCCATCAACTAGTGGGCCTTCCTACTTTTGGCCCATTAAAATTTAGGGCCCAACAGTGACCCAGCCTGGATCCACTTGGGTCTTAACTTAAGAGGATAGCCGCCCAAGTTTGCAAAATACCTTTATTCTTATACAATTTATTTCTTTTTCTTTAGGCGAACAATTTATTTCTCTTTTATTAAATTGACAATTACACAGTTGTATCTCGTTCCCAAGTTTTACACTTTATCGATGTATCTATTGTTAGATAATTATTTTATTAATTATTCTACTAATGTTTTACCACCACAAATAAGTATCCAAATACTTATTTAATTTGAATTGATTTTTGCCATTAAATTCATTCTAAATCCTTATTCCATCCAAAATCTACAGCATTGCATAAAATAAATATAGTATCACAATCATATGCACTATTTGAATATAGTAATTCATATAATATATGTGCACTCATATATGTATATGTGGATGGGTACTATCTATCAAGTATATCATTTATAAGACTATATATGTCCAAAAAAGTCAATTGGGAAAAGCTAAAAGAGAATTTTCTATGAACTTTGTCGCCTTCTAATTGCAAATGCAAACCAATCAATCTAATTCAAAGTGAAATAAATTAAGGAAAGTTTTTTAATATGGGGATGTTAAATAGATTAATAACCAACTTTGATGAAAATAGTAATTTCTTATTGAAAGTAATCATTTTCAGCACACACAATTAGAAGAAATAGTGATTCTTCGTAGAAAGAAATCATTTTCTACACACACAATTTGAACTTAAATTGAACTTTATTAAAAACAGTAATTTATTATTGAATGAAATCATTTTCAGCACACAGAATTTGACAAAATTGTAATTTGAAATGTCCAAACCCTGCTACCCTTCCAACTCACCTTTAATATAAACTCATGTATGTAAAAACGTGTTAATAACTTAATATTGGACAAATCTAAGGAAAACTAAATATTTTTCTCTTTAATATTCCATGAGCTTTTTCTAATACTTACATTAATTAATTGTAACGTCAAATTTAAACTTGACTTCTTTTTATTTACCATAATTAAAATATTAGTTTAACAATTTATCCTTATTTTGATACCCAGTGAAAAAGTATATAAACTCGCTTCCACTTAATTTGAAGTGAAGATTTATAACGAGAGATAAACAATCAAATTGCATTATAAATATCAGGGTACCAAGACTTAATCAAATACAAAATCAATTTGCAAATAGAATAATACATTTAATACAAACCAAAAATAACACTATTATTAAATTAGACTATATAAAACCAAAAAAAATTTAACCACTTGAAGTGAGGCCTCCATCAACATAAATAACTTGGCCAGTTATGTAAGAAGCAGCTGGAAGACAGAGAAATGCTGTCAATGGTGAGATTTCATTGGGCTCTCCTATCGGCCCGATGAGTGTTCGGGCCACTATGGGCTCGTACATAATTTGAATTGACTTTTCCACCTCTTCCTGCACAAAGTTAAGCAACACCAAATTATTTGGTTTATTGAAAGAAAATTCAAAATTGGTTGTCTACAAAATTATCATTAAAAATATGTGTGAATTAAATAAATCCATCATAATTTTTTGGGACATATACATATACAAATACAAATACAAATACAAATAATTTGTGGAAGAAAAAGAGTTCATATTTTGGGACCATTTAGTTGGAAATGTCAAAAAGAAGGCATCCATATGCAGTGACGTGAATTTATTAAATAAATTGCATATACACACAAACAAATAAACAAGTCTATTTTCGACATAATATACTAAATGAAGATGTTGAATTAAATTTAAAAAAAAATCAATTTCTTAAACTTGCTTTTATAAATAACAAAAATCTATATGAGATTGTTTTATGTGTACAATTTCATGAGAAAGAGCTCCAACATTTTACATCTTAAATTTATTTCCGATCTTTATTTTATAGATCATGGTTGTGGGTTAACTCATTGCAGTACAAATTCCCTTTTGTTTTATTTTATTTTTAATTTTTGATGTAAAAGAAAAAGAATGATTGGAGGGTGCAAAATGAGAAGAATGAAAGAGTTATTACAGGTTTCGTAATTGTGGTGTTGACTACCCATGGTGCAACTGTATTAACTCTAATCTTGTCTTTAGCCCACTCATATGCCAAATTCTTTGTCAACTGATTAATCCCACCTGCAAAATATTAACCATTACAATGTTATTAATTTAAATATTGAAGATTTAATCTTATTAAAAAAAAAAAAAAGACGAAGAAGAAGAAGAAGAAGAAACGAATTGCCTTTGGAAGCGGAATAAATAGCGAGGGCGGGAAGAGCCACTTTTCCGGCAACGGAGGAGATAAAGACGATACTGCCCTTGCCAGAGGCTTTGAGCAAAGGATAAGCAATTTGGCAAAGATGAAAAGGAGACTCCAAATTGGTTCCTATAATTTGCCAAAAGTCTTGCTCACTGTACTCCGTTGCTCTTTTCAGTACACTTATTGCAGCATTGTTTATCTATTCATCACAATTAAAACTTGTTCAAATAAAGAATAGAAAAATAATTTATGAAATGAGTAGTTATTGTGAGATGTAATTAAAAAGGGCTCACAAGAATGTTGAGTTTGGCATCAAAAAGTGTGGAGACAGTTTGCATGAGATCCTCTCTTTGTGGTCTTGAAGTTAAGTCACAAACAGAGCCACTCACTTGAAACCCTTTGTCTTTCCATTCTTGAATTCTCTCATTCAACTCTGTTTGGTTTCTTGAACATGTGTGGATTCTTGCACCAAATCCTGCTAGCTCCTCTACTATCGCATACCTATAATATATATCATGTTGTTATTCACTCATAAAATGAAATATCTATTTAAATTAGGAAATATTACTAACCCAATGCCTCTAGTGCCACCAGTTACAAGAGCAGACATCCCCTTTAGTGACCATCTCTCATCCCTGCTCGCCTCTTTTTGCCTTTCCATTGTTTTTAACGTTTTAACAGAGAGAGAGAGAGAGAGAGAGAGAGAGATTAGGATTATGTATGTCTGGTGCTGTTATTTATAGGGGCCAAATTAGGGTTAAGTTGGACCCATTTTGAAACAAAGGATTTATAGAAATTTATTGTTTAGACGTTATTTAAACTTATATAGTGGATGTTTTTTTCATACTTTAAAATTATTTTGGCAGAATTTTTGCCACAAGGTTTTGTTTTCAATTAATTTAATCTTATCCAAAAAATTTGTAGACAAATTTCATTTACTTTGATCTATATTTGGCGTTTATAAAGTGCAATATATATAAAACACTACGTTAATTGAATTCCTCCCTTATTCATATGTATTTTATAATATAAATAATGATATGATAAGGGAAACTCACTAGTATTGGCTGTCCAACAACAATGAGTGGTCTTTATTGCATAACTGCATGTGATTACCATGCTTGAGAGTGTGTCTTCTTGCTTGTCGGAAAACTTAGATGATGTTCATTTTCAAATAAGTCCTCCATGCAAGAATCTATTTATATGCATATAATAAAGAAATATAAACCCAAAATTTTCTCCTCTATTTACACTTTCAGGACTCATTTGAGACCTGATCCATGTGATAAACCCTTCAAGTGGGACAAATTCCTCGATTTTCATCTCACCACAAACCCATGACTCATATTTAAGTAACTTAACAATCATAATCATCTAAAACAAATTGCACCTATTAGTGAAATAATCATTCATTGATCCCTCATTTGAATCGGTTTGATTTAATTAGTTGGATTTCTATGTTAAAGTTAGTAAAGGCAAAAACATTTGTCAAGATTATTGACAAATGGGTTAGTTATCATTGGGGGACAAATTGTGCACAAATTTAATGTGAATTATTTGACATAGAGACCAAAAGATTGGAGGTTTCTTTATTGTCTGCAAAAACAGTCCAATGATGGGAACAATGTCAATTTTCAAACCCCAGCATCAAGATTTGTGGAGATCTTATGCTCTTTTTGGCTCTATTTCCTTTTCGTCTCATATTTAACGAATTTTTTTGTTTTTAATTTAGAATATCATGAGTTTCTTTGAAACTCTACATTGATAAAAGTGATACAAACTAGTGACAAGAGAAATTGCACCATCCTAGAGGCTCACATGAAAGAGCTTATTAAGACTAATATATATACGAAGGGAATTCTTTGTAAGATTTTTTTTTCTATTTCCAAAATAAAATATCATCCAAGGCCGAGGGCTTCTAGAAGTTAAAATTCATAAAAGTTGGTCTCATCTAGAAGTTTAATTAAGGATTAGTCTGACAGATTACGTACTAATCCTACTTTCAATTTTTTTTTTTTAATTTTCTTGAGTGATTAACACAAGCTGGTTGACACCATTTTTCGTTGAAATAATTTTTATATATAAGAAAACCTATCTTTATAAATGAAAAGGGGATTAACACTCGGTATAAATCAAATAAAAATACAAAGAAACATGTATACAGAAAGACAATTTTGTACACATTTTTTGTCTGTGTTGTGTTAACAGAAAACAGTGAAAATAACATGTCATCAACTCTAAGTTTATTGGTAGGTAAATTAAGGAACAACAAACGTGGAATAGATCAACATATATGGTTTGAGATAACGATATGGCAATCTGGGCCTGCTTTTTGGTACTTCTACTTTCCGACATTAAATTTCTCGGATGGGTCTTCAACCCCCAACTAATTCTTTATTTCCAATCAATAAAAATTATTTTTATTTTATTTTAATATGGGTAACAAGATGAGACCCTTTATTATTATATGAAATTAAACCTCATGCAATATTGTACAAAACAACATGCACTGTTTTTTAAGGTATCTAAAATAAATTATCCCCGTCACAAAATTCAGTCCTTGAAAGTGTATTGCATCCAAAACAATGCACACTTCTCTCACAACTCAAAAGAAACCATGTCATCATATGAAACTTCAGTCAACAACTTGAGATAAAAATCGGATTCAGACGTAACATGTTCAGCAGATACGAATGTCATTAGACAACTAGTACGGATTATATCTGCTTCATCATAAAAAGCAGATGCATTCATAAATTTATTAAAATTCCAATAGTAAAAGACTTCAGAAAGTGCAGTTAAGGCCAAGAAAAGACAACACCTTAGCCAGGTGGCCAGTTCATTTGCCGTCCCCCGAGCAGATGAACGTGCAGGTGATAGACGGATTGACCTACCAAAACAATTCTAATGTCAGGATCAAGAAAAGAAGGTTAAATGCATAAGATTGGAATAGAAAACGATACGCACATCCATTTGGCCCGTCATTAATCACAACCCTGAAGCCTTCGTCAAGCCCTTCTTGTTTTGCAACGAGCTTTGCTGTGTAAAGAAGACGGCCAAGAATCTCTCTGTGTCTCTCCTCAGCCTAAAGGATCAATCATAAACCGTTGATGAATAATGACTGAAAGGGGAAAGTTTGCTTGCTTATATAAGTCCCATAAATTGTACATTCAAAGTTTACTGAATGTTCAATCTTGTCCCTTAAAATTTTCAACGTTTTTAAGATTCCTATCAAGATGGGTCGTGCTCTTAGCTTACGATTAGTATGCGCAACCATTGATCTGCCAATAATTTTTTTCAAATATATGCATACACCTCACATTTCAAGAATCTACCCCTGAAACTGAAAATCAACTTGGCTATTCTGTATGAAAAAACAGGGCCCTTTATTTGCCACATTTTAAATCCAAGTTGGGGACGAATCAGTTTTAATCAACTATGAGACCATCGCCCTATATTCCGTTTTTCTGTTAGGTCAAGTGGCAGCACAGCTCTATGATTTTCCCCTCAAAGTATAGCCTAGTAGCACATAATTTGAACTTTTTCTCCTCCCTAAACTGGTCAAGAGCTGCTTCTCTGATGGTAAAAATTGTCAAGGACGATCAAAGAATTCAATACACTGGAAAAGAGACTAGGATTAGATCCAAGCTAAACCTTTAGTTTCCCAACTAGTCTGACTAGATCAGAGAATTTAAGGAAGTAAAAACAAAATAAAACAAAAGAGCTCCTTAATATAATATCTCAGGAAAAAAAAAAAAAAAAAGAAAGCATACCAGTATAATAAAAACAAAGATACAGTTTTGCCTAACTATCCACCGAGATGGAAACATGCAGAAATCTTTATATAGAAAATACATGAACGTTACTACAAAGCTACTACTCTTCACAAAGAAGAGTCTTATTGGTGTATAGAGAACCCCATTGTCTCAAGTTTTCAAGCACACATCTTGATGAGAAAAGTGCAATTGCATGAAAAAACTAATCAAACTCATCTCACACAGCATTGACATCAAAGGTGAAATGAAGAAAAATTCAATGATACGCAAGAAGTATTAGAACGCACCTTTGAAATTCCAGTTAATCCATCCCTTACTTTAGGAATAATCACGATGTGAGTAGGCGCTTGGGGAGATATGTCCCTGAAAGCTAGAACCTGCCAAGAAAACTATGAACTTTGAGAATTTCTCGCATATCATCGTCCAGTAAAATAGTGACAAAGCCAGCACTTACAACTAAGAAAATGGAAAACATGAACAACAAAATCAAAGATTTATGATGAATTATAGATATTCATTTATAGACTAGGGAAAGACAAAAAACAAAGATAACTAACTGTTCAGGAACTAAAAAAATTTCTCAAGCCAAAAATTTGCTAAAGGAGCAGAAGACCCCTTAAAAGGTGATACATTTCCTAATGTTCAATGTCATAGCTCAGGATTCAAAGCAATGACAGTCCATTTACCCATTTACGCATGGATGAGACCATCAATATTAAGTTGGGAGTTGGAAAACATAATCCATTAATCACTTGAAACAGCAACAACATTTAGTTAGAAACTTCCATATGTAATAAAAAAAAAGGGGACAAACTTCCATATGTAAAAAGTATTTTACAATCTTTCCTCCTCTCAAATATCAAGGAAGAATCTAAAGTTGACTTTCATTTCACCATTACAGAAACTAGAGGATTCTGTTTCCCCTTCATAAATCGAGTCCACACATCCATATAATCACATAAAAGAAACTGAATCTATCATAAGTCCAAAACACAGTGGATCAAATTCCTGAGAAAATAAAGAAAAAGGGAAGAAAAACACAACAGAACCTTTTCATCTTCAAAGACGATGTTGGCTGGTATTTCCTTGTTAATAATCTTGTCAAATCTGCAAGATTTAACAATCAATAAATTAATAGATAAATTAGTTCGTACAGAGAGTAGAAAAATAGTGGGGTGGGGGGTATGCTGACATGGTGGGGGAATCGGAGGGGGTAGCAGCAAGAGCAGCCTCTTTCTCAGAAGCCATAGCCGCCGTTAAATGAGAAGTGAGCACTTGCAGTCGACTGTTGCTCAGCTTTTCTTGTTTGTTCATACCTTTTCCATTTTATTTTATTTTATTATGCCCTTTCTCCATCTATTTTTAGGCCCCCATTTTATTTGGACTCGTTTTAATATTCTTCTTTTGGGTCCAAGTCCAGCAACAGCTTATAGGTCGCCACTAAATTGTTATCGGATCAAAGACTTGAGATCCAAATTTAAAAAGAAAGGAAGGATAAGGACAAATTTTCTATTAAATATCAATCTTTTTAATTGTTTAATTTTTTAAATACTCGCAATGACATATTGACATATTCGGATTTACTGAGTTTTGGACTTTTTAATGAAAGGAATTAAGAAGGCAAGCTAACCACTTACATCCTTAGTTTATTCACAGATGATGGATGCATCTCCAAAGTTTGATGGCGACTATGAGTGCTTAATAATCAAGGTACATATTAAATTTCATATGACATCATATTATTTTAAAAAAAATAGCAGTGAAGTGATTATTTACAAATGAAAAATATAAATACACTAGAACGGGGTGTGTTCAGTAATTTATGGCCACCCTTAATAAATTACTTCTAATAATCCGAGAATTCATATCTGCTAACCCAAAGTACAAATAAAAAAAACCCACAACAGATTCAAATCATGCAATTGCACTGTCATGCGATAACTATGAAAGCTTGAAATAACACAACCTTGGAGAGTTATTCTGAAGAAGCTAATAAATCAACCTGTTACTTGCAAAACATGTCATCAAAAGAAGGATAGAATGTAGAAACAAGAATTGACTTAACAAGGACAGAAACAAGTATCAAATCCAATTCAGGACAAACACGAAAACAGTTTGCTGCGTTAAAAGTAAACTTAACAATCCATGAGACCAAAAAACAAAATTTGAACTAGTAATTTATATGATAAAACAAAGTAGCTCAAGGTTCTACGTCGTCCACCGCATGGACAATCTTGGCAGTGGGCTTTGCCAGAAGATCGGTGTACTCTTGGAATGGAGATTTTGTGAACCGAGTCTCTTTCCAGAAATCTGGAGTTAGGAAGCCATAAGTCTTCAGAAGACAATCAAAAGTTGCCTGTACACAAGAATTTCCAATCGGTGAGTGAAAACTATCATCAACAAAGAACGAGGTAAGTGTAAATTACAAGAACAGATGTTCAATTAATTATGAATCAGCAACTACTATCATGAAAGACCAATCAGGTTCCAGAACATGGGTTGCAATAGGCATAAAGATAGGTTAAAGCTGATGTATGGACCTTGTGGCAAAAAGAATCACCAAAAATGGATGAAACTAAGTGGAGGTTCAACATATATTTCAAGACATCATGAAGGATTTAACCCAAACACACTAGATGAGACTAGTTCATAAATCATGAGCATATTCAGTTAACTAACAGAAAACACTTAACCATAAACCCTGCATCAATCAACAGAGTACCTCAAACTACAACCAGCTAATCAATTAACAGAATATAATAAACTCATGAGCGAAATAGAAATGGACTATGATGTAAGAAATGCCAATGAAATGAGAATTCAAGAATCCATCTACTAATAGAAAAGGCACAGTCTTCACAGAAAAAAAAAAAGGCCACATCCGAATTGCAACAATATACTCAACCCCATAAGGACAAGCATCAAACTAAAATCAGTTAAATACAATTAGAACATATCAGAGAGTATATAAACTCAAACAAAATTCCAGTTAGCTAAAGTGAAAAGCAGTAATAAAGTAGACCTTGACAAAGTTGCCGAGAGTTTTGGTGGATCCACGGGATGATGTGAAGACATCGTCAATACCGGCGAACTGGAGGACCTTCTTGGGCACACGCGCTGCAACAATACCAGAACCACGTGGTGCAGGGACCATACGCACTGTAACAGACCCACATTTCCCAGTAACCTTACAAGGGACAGTGTGTGGCTTTCCAATTTTGTTTCCCCAGTAACCTCTCCTCACCGGAATAACAGAGAGCTTAGCCAATATAATGGCGCCACGTATCGCCGTAGCCACCTCCTTGGAACACTTCACCCCCAATCCGACGTGGCCGTTGCTGTCGCCGACCACAACGAATGCCTTGAACCGGGTTCTCTGACCGGCCCGAGTCTGCTTCTGGACGGGCATGATTTTCATCACCTCGTCTTTCAGAGAGGGTCCAATGAGGGTATCGATGATTTGGTATTCCTTGATTGGCAGAGAGTGGAGGTAGATTTGCTCAATGGATTTGATTTTTCCATCTCTAACCAATCGACCGAGCTTCGTCACTGGAACCCACTTTTCTTCCTCCGATTCACGGCGGGGGCGACGACCGCCGCGTCCGCGGCCTCCCCTGTCTCCGCCGCGTCCGCGACCACCGAAACCACGACCGAAACCGCCCCTGTCTCCGCCTCTTTCAGCCATGTTTTAGACTCTTGGAGCTGATAATGAGAGAATGAGAGGCAAGTGAATTTGTGTGCTCTTTGAGACTGAAACCCTAGGACGTAAACGAAGAGTATATAAATCTGATTGGAATGGGCTTAGGGTTTACTAATGAGCCCATTTCTTCACCATAATACTTTCTATTCTCTTACATTGGGCTTTTTCGGCCTTCTCTGTATTTATTATTATTATTTTGTGAAGAACTGTATTTCTAATTTATTACTCATGCGTTGAAAATATTAATTCCTTGAACTTAGGATTTATGACATTCTACTATTCAAATTGATATATATATATAAACTTCGTCTTTTAAAATACCTAATTGATGAAATAAAATTATACCTTCAGAATATAGAGAGCCACCAGCATAATTAAGCAAAGGTAACTCACATTTTTAACTCTCAAAAGCTAAAATAAATATAATCTAGCCAATAATACAAGAATGTTTTTGTTTTCTTATACATATATAGACAGACAAACACATATACATATTATAATTTATTTTTGCCTTTTTGGATGGATGGATTGAAGCTATAAAATCCAAATTCATAATAACAAATTTGCTAGCATAAAAAAAAATAAGAATAACAAATTTGCTCATGTTATATAGATAAATAAAATTTGGTAGCAATTGATTATAATGGGTTCAAAATTAAAAATTAGTTACAAATCCATTGGGCAATAGAATCTACAACACATTTTAAGCACTTGGACTCGCAGCGTCCAAATAGTAATCCCAATAGTAAGCCCAATGTCCACAGTCTAGTTGCATCTTAATAGTAAATCCAGTAGTAAGCCCAATGTAAGTATAGTTGCATCTTAATCTTAGCACTTGTACAAGCTAAGTACAACATAGAAGTGTAAGTAAATAAAAGAAGAAGATCTGTGTCCATTGTCTTTAACAAACCATAGCAAAACACTGAACATATCTCCAGTTTACTCCGAGATATTCAAGCTATCATTCGATGCTGTTCTAGATTAGTAGGCTCGTCGAGAAGCAACTTCACCTGCCAGAAAAGAGAGAACCAAGTTAAACAAACATCATGCAAATATATGTTGACAAAGGTCAAGCAAGACATGCTTAAGTTAGCTAACTGCCTCATGCTTGATCCTTAAACATGACAAACTATTACTTGCACTTAATCTGAAAAGAGAGTTATGGAATAGCTGCCCATAGTGAATGAAGAACCAATTAAACAAGTACTAGTCTCTCAATGTCCCTATTATTTGCTAGTAATGATCTTGCAAAAGATGAAGACACACATGGTTAAAAGCTCTAAATTATATTACAAAGTTTTAATCTCCAAGTTCCTACATTCTAAGGATCTTCTAGACTAGTTCTAGAAGACCACACACTTCTTACACCACAAAGATTCTCTAGAAGAACTACAAACTCCTACAACTTTCTAGAAAACTACAAGGATTCTCTAGAAGAATCTATGTACAAACTCCTACAACTTTCTAGAGAATCATATATCCAGGTGGGTTTCTTGTGGGCTAATTACTTGGGCTAGGGAATATGGGCTTGGTTATGGGTGAACCTCCTAGCCCAACCATCATATCCAAAATTTGGCCAAAGTTTTTCCAAGTGCGTGACGCATCGATCTATATTCTGTTTTTCTGTTTGATAAAGTGTTGCACAGCTTTCCCCTCAGGGTATAGCCCAATCACTATAACAGCAACTATTTTTAACTATAGCACATAACTTGAATTTTTTTTCCTCCCCTAAACTGGTCAAGAGCTCCTTCTCTGATGGCAAAAGTCGTCAAAGATGGTCAAAGAATTCAATACAGCGGTAAAGAGACTTAGTTTCAAGCAAAAACTATAGTTTCACAACTAGTCCAACTTTATCATAGAATTTAATGGCGGAAACATCTATTCTCAATCAGCACATGACACAGTGATAAACATAACAAATCAAACTTAGCAAATAATATTCTCACAACTCACTGTCAGAAATATGTTATGTAACCAACACAAGTTTTTAACCAAATTGCAGACATAATATACTGTGGTGACTTATGCTCATCTTGTTGAAGTCAAGGTACATTAAAACTAACAAAACAACTAATATCACACTATCCCTTGTGGAGCTTAAAACTGCAGTAAGATCCATGGCTACGCCAAAAAGGAAACCAATCACAGCAGAAATATAAATACACAGATCCAAGCTCACATGAGGTAAATAATTACACACTGAAACTGCTATTCATGCTACAAAAAGAATATCGCGAGCATTTCACGAGCAGAGAAAGCTAATAGTGAAACAAAAATTTCCACAAAGAGCAATGGTCTCACAAGAAACAAGTACATGCAGTTTTGAGATATCATACCTAACGGTAAGGATAGGAGGGAAACGTTGTAGATGCTGATAAACCACCTTTAGGAGCTCTTGCTGCTGTGGTCGATGTTCCCACTGTCCCTGTAGAAGCTAGCCCCGTTTGCGCATTCTGAAAGGCTCCATAACCATGTAAAGCTGCTTGTGATCCATAGTTTCCCATCACACCAGGGTTTATGCTATTCATCCCATAGCTACCACTATAGTTACCACTCAATCCCCCTATTGATGTGCTCAATCCTGAGGCTGCTACACCTCCTGGATTATATCCTAGCATGGCACTCCCAGCAAAGCCAATCCCCGGATTTTGCGCCATCAAAAGTCCGTTTGCATTCAGATTAGTTTCCAAAATGCCAGAATTCATCCCCAAACTTCCATAATTAACATCACTAGGAGCAGGATTTTTACTACTCACGCCACCACTTTGCCCCGGGGTGTTGTTCTTATAATTATCCACAAACTTCTTGCAATGCAATTGACAATTCTCAAACATCTTAATTGGCTCCTCCATTGCCTTCTTAAACCCTTCAGTTGATTTGTAAATAAAAATGGCAAATCCTTTAAACTTATTAGTAACATGATCCATACCTAATGGCCCTTCCTCAATCTCCCCAAAGCTTCCGAAGAACGCCTTGAGCTTCTCAGGATTGACGTGGGCCGCCACATTTGCCACATACATCTTCCGGCTCCCTCCCTCGGTTGCTCCGGTGCCAGCAGGGGGGCCCAGGGCCGCCAGCTGGCAAGTAACAATCCTGCTACCAATAGTCTTCTGGGGAACTTTGAGAGCCTTTCTAGCAGCAGCTCGAGTTTTGAACATCACAAAGGCGTAGCCTTTGGCGCGACCAGTGTTTTTGTCGGTGATCAGCTTGCTCTCCTCGATATCTCCGAAGGACTTGAATGCTTGGAGAAGCTGCTCAGAGGTGGCGTCCCAACCGAGCCCATACACGAATATTTTGCGCTGGGTAGGGTCCGAATCCGCCTTTTCGACAATTTCCGGTAGGATTGTGGGGTCCTTCGCGACGGCGGCTTTAATGAGGTCCACGATTTGGGATTTTCCGAAGGGTTCCAATAATTCGCGGAGGGTTTCTCTTTTGGATGCCTCGTCTTTTGCTTCTTCTTCAGACGAAGAAGATTCTTCATTTTCCTCTTCGTCTTCATCTTCAGAACCCGATTCCTCTGCTTCTTCTTCCGATTCTTCCTCTTCGGAGGATTCTTCTTCTTCTTCCTCCACTTTTTGTTCTGCTACTACTTCTTCACGAACTGTTTTAGGTTTTGGGTCATTGGATTGGGTAGAAGAAGCGGCTTTTCGTTTCCTCGTCATTGAACCAATTTCCAAAGTTCTGATTGCAGCACTACAAATTTTGCTCAAATTGATTCAGAATTAGGGTTTTAGATTTTGCGCAGTTTTGGGCGGCCTATTGAGCTATGCTGAATAACGATTTTGACTTTTGAGTAAACAACTTTGTTGGGTCATATAACGCTTTTATTTCTCTCCTTTATAACCACTTTAGAGTCAAGCTTGTTTCCTCTTATTGTTCTTCAATTTCATATTTTATGACCTTTTTCTTCTTTTTGGAGTGAAATGATCTCATTTGATTTATTTTTTATAAATCAATATGTTTTGAAGTAAAACTCATCAATAAATATGAAAAGTTCACTCACCAAATTATGCCTTATTCTCGTTCATAAAATACCACATTTTCACACATGTTTACTAAAACATATCATTTACTAAGAAATAGAGAATCCTACTTGTACCACAACATTCCTATTTTATATTTAACCAAATCTTTGAAAAAAAAAATCTTAGGAAAGCATGATCTAGTAAAGACTAAAGTTGCATGTGCAGCTATGTATACAATAAAAAACATCCTATCCATAGAAGAGAAAAAAAAAAAAAAAACTAAGGGATGGTCATCCCTATTTAATTCCTAGTGCATAACCCACTATAAGAGAAGTAAAAGATCAATTAAAAAAAAAAAGGAAGTGATTTGCAAGGACAAGTGATCAAAGACTCGAAGATGGAGAAGAAACTATGTATCTTCACATTGTTGTTCTTGTTTTCTGGTTTGTAATTCCATTTTTCTATCTCTTAATGTTGTACAAACCAGCTAGGTTGTATAAATCAATTAGTATCATTCAGCTTGATATGAAATAATTTAGAACTAATTAATTACTAGAGATTAAGATGATTTTAAATTCTACATTTCAAATCCTTAAATCCAAATGCAATCCCAAAAACACACAACCTTATGTTGTGTTTGGATTGAGTAAATTTAAATTCATATCAATACAAACATTACCAATATTGGATTCACTGCTATAAACTTCAAATCATTCCTCAAACCCGTCAATCCAAATACAACCTTAGTTAATTCCAGAATATATCCATTTGTTAATGTTTTCAAATGTACGAACAGGATTGTTTCTAATAGAATCAAGGGCTGGAAAAGCAATGAGAATATGTCGTGCAATACCAAGGTGCATTGTTTCAGATTGTGGTAATGAATGCCCTACCTTTTGCAAAAGCTTTAATGCATATCAATGCATTGGAAACACAGGTTGTTATTGTCTGTATAAATGCAAATGTACCGAGCAAGCTTCAATCAAGTGTAGCTCATTACAAGATCGAATCTCTGTCGGGCCGGGTCGGTCCGAATGAAGGATCAGAGGATGCCTGTCTCAGGCCCCTCCCCCAATGCTGTCAATGCATATGTTTCTGTGTCAGTGTGTATTTTTGTTATTTTCGTATATATTAAAAAGTAATAAAAATTGCCTGTTTTTAAAATAATTGGCCACTAGAGGCTGTAGTTTATTGACAGCATCACTCAATATACCTCACACACTCGATCTGGATTGACTGATTAAACTCGATTAAAAATTAAAATTTGGCTGGGAATTAACATATGACAATATGGCTTTTTTTTTTCTTTTTTCTCGGAATATTAGGAACCAAACCAATCGTATGGTAGAAAAGGAATTACATGAGTTGGTAAGTATTCGACACATTTGTAGAATTAATTTATCACGCGTTGAATTATTGAGTAATAGGTGACATAATCTAACACATATGCAAGGGTGGAGAATGATCTAAAACGTGCCATTTATTAGCCAATAATTGTAATTTAACAATTAAGATATTTCCATATGTTGAATCCTATGTATTAAGTGTATCAATTTATGTAATCCCTCTTTTATGATTCTATTCTATTTGATTTCGAATAATACTCCTAATTCATTCATCTGAAAAAAAATATCGTTTTAACTCTTTCACAAAAATTAAGAAAGGTGATATAAATACCGATATACCCCTATTTAAGTATAGTTAATATGGAAATTTTGTTTATATTTTCTCTTAACAACCCTCTTAAATTTGGTAGGAGCAAATGAATGTATTTTTTGTTTATTGACAAATATATCTTAAAATTCTAAAATGACACTTATTTTGAAACACATTTTTTTTTTGTTAAAACAACATTTAATTTGGGAGGGAGTTTGGAGTGAGTAGATCAAACTAAATCACTGTATCGAGGCACAAGTGGAGATGATAGAATATATTCAGTGGCTTTATCTAGTTTGAAGTTTGAACTAACTTGACCTATTTGAGAACTATATTGTCATAAGATTCACTTGGAAATGTTGAGACAACTTCCCCTATTCAGTTAGTGATAAACATAACAGTAATTCCACACAAGCACGGACTAAAGAAATATGGATAAAAGAAATAGTAAAACAAACTTTGTCCCCAGCAAAAAGGCAACTCATGCTAGCTCTGAGCTAACCCTAGCCCACACAACACTTGGGCACGATTTCCCATTTCATATCTGCTCATAGCCACAAAAAAAGTGTGTAATAATTGTGAAAAGAAGCCCACCAAACTTTGTATATGGTTCTATAATGCATATATATCATTCCTCAGGCCCCACCAAAGTCCACAATTCACACATTCATCTCCCACTACATATAATATTCATCATTTATTACACATTTATTTATAAATAAATGTAGGATTTTTTTCCCGGTTGAGTTATAAGGTGAAGAAAAGTTTGGATCTGACATTAACATGTATGGTTGCATAATGGAGAAGCCCACATGGATTGAAGGGGTCATGAGACTTAGAGACAAAACCAAGAGAATGTAATGGTCATTTGGGTGATCTGAACTTTTGCTGTTGGCTTAAAAAAGGTGATAAGATAACCATTGAAATTTGACAATCATGTTTGAAATCATTATCTTTTAATAGCTTACCTTTGTTCTGCTGTCCAAGAAACAGACAGAAAGGGCTTGTAATCCTCAAATCATTTTTTTTTTTTTGTATGGGCCCTGCTAATTTTATGCTATTTCAATCTCAATGCAAGTCAGGGATCATATCTTGTAATATTTTCCAAGACATCATTAATCTAATATAATACTGCTTTTTTGGCTTACTTTTCCAAGAAACCATGCCCACTAACTCTCTAGTGAACTAGAAGTAGGTATCAAATCAGATTATACGCATTTTTATGAACATGGGTATTTCCATTTTGGGTATTTGTCGTTTTTACCTATTTCTCTCTTTTTGAAATTTACAGTGATAACTGTAGAGTATCTATTATGGATTAATTTTAAATTATATCAAAATATATGTAGTCTGAAAGAGGATAGAATTATTAAAGAATGTAGGAAATTCTTTAATGACTGGATGATTTCAGATAAAGAATCACTACATATGTTTGGTGGAAGAAAACAAAGAAAATGATATGGCACAATATTGACCACAGAATGAACATTCATGAATGAGGTAGCACCTTTCAGTATCATTTTCTTTAATACTGTGTTCCATGAGGTCCCACTTTTCCTTCCTATTTTACATTTAACTCATTTTTCCAGGACCATCTAAAAATAAAACACCAACTCAATTAATGTCTCAAGAATTCATCTTCTTTTACTATCAAACCAATTCTCCATCCCAAAATCGTGTTTATTTCATCTCTAGTTTCAGTAATTGAATTACTGTCACAACATGTATGTAAGTGACGACGATTCAACGACTGAAACGAGACATAAAATAGTATTTCGGAATAAATATTGGATCCGGTGTTTATTTTATTACAGTGAATTTGGAAGTATTTGTGTACACATACTTGTAGGTGTCTACTTAAAGCAGAGTTGAGGAATTTGAGAGGGCTGTAGAGTATCCTATTACTATAACATCAAAAAGAATTGTATCTGTTTGAGTGTGTGTATGTGATATGGATCCACCAACAATAGTGAAAAGTTTCAAGTACAGTTCATCCCAGCAGCCCATGTTTAGTGTCTTGGAACCACCTCTTCATTACAGATCTTCATCTCCACCAACCAATTCTTCTTACCAAGACATCTCCTTCTCCTCCTACATCAAGTCCAAAGACCCCTCCCAGAACGACGTCGTTTACGACACCGAAATCAGCATCTTCGATGCCCAGAAGTATTTCAGCGACGACATGAAGAAGCAGCAGGATCAGGTGTCCCCTGACACGATCAATCCAAGACTGTCTTCCGTTTCCTCCGCAGATGGGTACGGTCGGAATTTCCGGACAAGATCTTTCCACGCCACCCCGACGGCCTCGTCAGAGGCCTCCTGGAACAGCCAGACAGGCCTGCTGGCCAACCCGCCGGGGTCCGCCGGAGTTTCCCTGAGAAACGTGTCGTCGGAGAAGAGAAGCTCGGTTGCCAGGAAATGGATATTTGGAAGGAAGTGCTGCTGCACTGGTAAGAAGTCTGTTGAGGTTAAGGAGGCAATAACCTCAGACTCCGAACATGGGACCGCTGAGAATAACAACAATGGTAAAGCCAACTATTTGTACGCTAAAAGGGACTCTTACAAAGCAAAAGCACCCTCCACTTTGTCCCAGAGAAGCTCCATCACTAATGACATCCGGGAAATCCACCAGCACCCAGTTACACCTCCTAATCCCCTCCGTCTCTCGCCGGAGCACGTCTCCGATCACTTCCCCGACACCGATCCGCCTCGCCAGCAGCGGATATCGGCGTCGGGGAGGCCGTTCGTGGACGGAGCCGGCGGGTTTTCCTTCCCCATCCTCAACACCCCAACACAGGCTATAACCAAACCGGTTCTGAAAGGAATGGTAACAAAACCGGTGATAAATCTTCTAGAAGATCCCCCGCGCGATTCCCTGGAAGTTTTCCAGCCAATGCAGGAGCTGCCGTCAGTCTCCAGGCCGCCGTTGATGGACAAAACTATCAGCTCCCGGCCGCATTTCAACCCTGGAAGCCCAATCGCCCGCGTGACGAATATCATCGAAGACGACGTCGCCAGTGATGCCAGCTCCGACCTCTTCGAAATCGAGAGCTTCTCGACTCAGACGACGTCGTACCCAATGTACCGCCGGAGGGACTCCCTCGACGAAGCTCCCACGTTCAACGCGAGACGGTTTGCGTCCGCGAATGGTCTCACGTTGAATACCACCACCACCAACAGCAACACCATTCAGTGCGGCAGAAGAAGCCTGGACGAGCCGCCGACGCCGAGCGTGGCGGCGACGGAGTGCTACGCGCCCAGCGAAGTCAGCATCGACTGGAGCGTCACCACCGCGGAGGGGTTCGACAGGGCCAGTGTGTCAAACTTCTCCGTCTCCGCGTCGGAGATCGGCACGGCGGCGTTCCTGCGGCAGCGGCAGCAGCAGCAGCAGGAGGAAGGCGGCGGAGGAGAGTATGGGAAGAGGAAGGGGAACGGAGGAGGAGGGCTGCTGCTGATGAGCTGTCGGCAGGAGAAGGCGGTGAGTGTGGGGCCACAGCCGGTGAAATGTGTACCGGCGGAAGGGGCAGCAATGTTTCCGGTGCATGTGGGTGGTAGGCCACCGAGGGCGAATAAGCCACCGATGGGGAGCGATCATTCAGCGAGGATGTCGGTGGCTTTCGCGGCATGAGAAGAAGGGATGTTTGGGGGTTGCCGGGGAAGGGTGGCGGCAAGAGGATCATGGCTGGCTCTTTCCTTCTATTGGCACCACCCGTCTGGTCTTTTCATGCACTATTTTTATTTTATATCTTTTTAATTTCTAGTGTGAATTTTCCTTTTTTGGTGTTATTGCGTGTTTATTCGAAAATATCCATTTCCATGTGTTGTTTTTCACAATAAGGTCATTTCTTTGTCCTATATTTCAATTCGATGATGTACATGTAAGAAATGTTTACGATGAAATTTCATTATATAAAAAGATTTTGTACTTTTGATGGTGAGGACTTTTGACGTAGAATATAAATTGACATGACATATATATAGAGTAAAAGATTTTTATATATTAGTTTTAAATCAGGTGTGAAAGTTAAGTAATTTTTTTTGAGTGGTTAGATTTTAAAATCAGAGTCCTAATTAAATTTGAAAACACAAATTAATCATATTATTTCAGGACATGCAGATAATTAAAGTTAAGTTAATTTTTTAAACTTTTTCTTTGATGAATAAATTCAAGGCATAAAGGAGAATTAACTACTCGCACAAAAAGCAATATTATTTTTACATAAAAGGAACATAATTTGAATAAATAAAAAAAATAGTGTAGAAAAAAAAATCCAAATAGCAATTATTCATACAACCACCTATCTATACCAAATCTTTCATCAGTGTTTGTTGTCAAAGGGGGAGGGCCACTAAATGGAAACTAAAGTCATCAGACAAGCTTGAGAAATGACAAATGTTTTTCTTTATAATAATACATTTGCTTGTGATAATCACCACAGTATTGGCATAAAGTAGCAAACGATCGATATCAAGCATTTAAAAAAGTTCTTTATTTCAATCCTTTTCAAATTGTCCATTTATGTATCACTTTATCAATTTTGACAATTTTAGCCAATTTGTACTTATATAAGATTAGATAACATATATAATAAACTAATTTGATTTTTTCTAGATGATGTGCTATTGTGACCTTTAAAATCAAATCTAATTTTGCACTAATCTGGCCGCAATCGCACTAAATTAAAAAAGTTATGGTTAAATTTTTAATATTAAACAATTGGTTAGAATCAGTGACGGAGGTGGGGGGGGGGGGGGGCAATGGGCCCCCTGAAATTTTCAATAAATATATTTATAATATAGTTTAATAATGTTAAAATTATTTTTTGAAAAAAATACAGAGAAAAAAAATTAGAATGTAATTGTCATTTCCTTTTAACGTTAAGGTATAATTGAGCTACAATTGTCATTTACATAAAATTTTATTTTTTTTCTTGAATCAATGTATATTTTTTCCTTAATTATATATCATGAACCATTTATCTTTATATTTTGCAATAAATTGATATTCAGCATTTATTTATTTTAATCATTTTAGATCTCGAATTCAAAATATATAATGTCGGCGTAAGTTTTCTTCAAATTTGTAAATTTTATATTTGTGGTCGCAAATCTTTGAATTTTTTTTAATAAATTAGTATCCAACATTTGAGTTTTATCATTTTTGTCATCAAATATTTAGTACAAAATTACTAAAAATGCATAGCTTGTCATAAACATAATTCACTTACTTCGAAACCTGGAAAAACTAACAATGATATATATTTTAAAGTTTGTGAAAAGAAAGATAATGAATATCAAAGTTTAACAAATGTTCATAGTAAAATGAAAAGCTATATTTATGCATGTTATCTAATTTTTATATTATTGTTAGTTGAACCCCTAAACAAAGATTCTGGCTTCTGTCACTGGTTATAATAGTAAAAGTCTCAAAGTTTTGAATTTTTTTTTATTTGCAACTTAGGTCACAGATGAATCAGTAATTGGATCTCATATATCATTGTATTTAATATAAATTATATAGTAATACATGTAACATGTAGTGATATTTTGAAGTTTAATATGAAAATAAAATGAAATGGAAAATTTCATGTCTAAAAGTATTATATATCAGATTTTCTAAGTCTTTGTTGTTACGTGCACAACTTAATTTATTTCCTATGGTATCTTTTGTATTAAATTTTATAATAGTTACATTTCTTTGACTAGAAAATAAAAATCAGAAATTAGAAGATATTTTTCTTAAGAAAATGAAGTCTCCACCACAAACCAATACAAGGCAAAAACTTGTTCACATTTCCATAGAACAAAAAAACAGCGATTTCCAATGGCTGCTCTCCCACCATCAACAACTCATCCATCTTCAAACAAATCATTCCCAATACTTTCCAATACAAAATCAACTAGTTTCAGTACTTCTCCACCCATTTCCAACCCAGGAATCAACTTCCACCATTACAATTCACATAAAGTTACGAAATTCTCGACAAATTCGTATCGAATCACCACCCGAGGTGGCTTCATAGACGAAGAAGACGATGAAGAAGAAATAGACAGCTTCGACGAAGCAGTTTCCCTATTCAACAAAAGGGACTACTACAAATGCCATGATGTTCTTGAATCACTGTGGAATAAGTCCCAAGAGCCCACTCGTACTCTCGTCCATGGCATTCTCCAATGTGCCGTTGGCTTTCATCACCTCTTCAACCAGGTATCAAATCGGATATATAAGTCTACAGTTTTGATCAGATACGCATGCACCCTAGTCCGCATTTTAAAGATGTGTATTTGATCAAAATTGTTTAATCTATACGAACTTTTGTGTCCGATTTGATTTGATAGAAATCAAGATTTAGCAACTAATCTGAGACTTGTGACACAATTAGAATCACAAGGGAGCAATGATGGAACTGGGAGAAGGGGTTTGCAAGTTGAGGAAAATGGGGTTTGAAAAAGGGCCATTTCATCAATTTGAGAGAGAGATCTCTGCAGTTCTTGAATTCATTTACCACACTCAACTGGAGCAAGCTGCATGTGTGTTTCCTATATTCATTCTCTACTTTTTCTATGTCAATATTTTCTTATCTTTTCTATATACTTATTACCTTCTCATAATCCAAGCAGGCACAGATGATCTTTGTGTTGCAATGGATCAGTCAGAGAGATCGTACCAGCTTCTCGGGGGTTATGCAGCCGGAGAACGTCTCTATCACCTGGAAATCGATCGGAGCTGGAATGCTTACATTGTTTTCTGCCCTGAAAAGTATCATGGTACAGCCACTGAACCACCTAGTGTGAAAATACCTCTGCTTGAGGCTTCTGAAGAACATATAACTCAATTGGAGTATTCATAGAATCATATATACTATTTTTCAAGGAAAAGTGTGCTTTGCTAGCTTAAGTGAGATAACAAGAAACAGGAATAGAAAACTGTAATCAAAATGGTGATTCCCAAAGAAGCACATTTACTTCATATCAGAACGATCAACAAATATGCGAGTCCAATTCATCAAGGGAACTAATGCATGAGAGGCAAATGATACGAGTTGGAGAAGGAAAAAGAAAAAAAAGATCAATTGAATATATAAAAAAAAAGTATTGTTGCTATGTTCTAAAGGCAGCTAATGTTGATCAATCAGAGAAGGGTCTTGCCTTCCCTTACTACATTGGCAGAAAATAATCCCGGGAATCATAAAACTCAGAGAGAGTCATTCAAGACACAAACGTCTTCTCATCTTCACTCCTTGATCGGTAGCGGAACAGAATAAACTGAATGAGTATCTGAACATCTTATTAAGGACATAGACATTCTATAAGTACAAATCGATGATCAACCAACAAATTCATGCTAAGATTCAAAGTGTACTTCAGTGATGTAGAAAAAACAAAGAACTTTTTTCTTTATATTATTAATTTTTTATTAAAGGATACAAAAATATCGAGAAGCACACATCCTCCTGATTCCACCAGCCAAGGTAGATTAGCTCGTATTTTTGACCACTCCAAGCTGTTAACAAGGATGCTGCCAAAAAACAATAAAAAGACAATATAAGAGAAAGTGCTGCATGAGAAAGGTGTGATTGTATAGATATAACTGACTTAGGAACAACGGGAATATGCTCACCTTGCCACATATGTAGCATTGCCAAGAACAGCAAAGACAAACATCCATGGGTTTAGCCCCTAACAGAGCACATTGGTAAAACAACTCAGATTCGTAGTTTTTACAGTTTTCTTTTCTTCAACAAAAATGAAGGAAAAATAATTTGTACCTCAGTATGTCCCCTTTTAATCTGCAAAAATATACAAAAGTCCAAGTTAGCGTTTTCCAAAATACATATTTAGAGGTTGTTCACAAGTAAAAGAGCAACCTGTGACAAGAAAGTGCATTCATGTCCACTATGCATCTCTTTTATATCATACTCTTAAAAGGGCAATGTGCTTTAGAAAAAGTTGTCCATATTTTTGGTGGACAACAATATTAACATTCCACTGACAGTTAGATAACAAAAACATGAAAAAGTCGGATTCTATAAATTACATTTAAATAAATTTGTGGAAAACGTCCTCCCAAGTAGATAGCAGTCATTCCCCAACCAAATAGCACTCCAAACCCACTGCTTGCAGCCAAGGTCTCCTTTGCTGAACCTCTGACAGCCTGCAATTTAATAATTGTAGTGAATTCCTAAATTGATTGCAGATCATAGTAATTACACATTTGAGCTAAAATCGAGAAAGAGGAGTTGTTCAAAGATGTAATGCCAAGCTTGCTCCAGATATTAATCTTTAGGTAGACATTCTAAAATAAGCTTCAATCATATACATGCACGTTCAATCATTAGGATGGTAATTCAAAATATATTTATGATCACGGTTAAACATATTAATCTTTAATCAAGCATGACGGTTTATAAAGAAAAATTATCATGGAGGGAGCTCATGTAATAAGAACATAAAATAAAAGGGAATCAGTATAAACTAAAATGAAGCAACTAGCAAGACATGTAAATTAAGACACAAATACAAAACCCCACAATCACAGGCATATAACAATCTTCACCTCTAAAAGTTGTCTTCCCACTGGAAAGACAATGCCGCCTCTTGGACTTTCAAAAGCTGTGTTGTTTTCAAGTTTTTCGGCTAGTAGATGGTCATGACTACCAATCAAGAATGTAATCAAGGAAACCTGAAGAAAAAGAATGTTAAAAACTAGATCCAAGAAAATGATTCTGGTATTCTGATTTTATAAGAAGCTCACCACACATAGCATGGTTTTGATTTTTGGTGGAGCAGAATGTGATGTTCTGAACTCATCAAGCAGTGGTTCTCTGAATGAAGGCCGTTCAATATCCACATTAGGACTTCTTGAAGTAGAGAAAGATCCCACCGTAGGTACATGACTTACTGAGAGAGATCTTGCTGACCTGAAAATTTCCCTCACATAGTCAGTGGACTGGAAAAATCATAAATTCCAATAGACTGTTCGGTTTGTTTAGAATCCATATTACCAAAAGTAAAAAAATAAATATCAATAATTATTTTCAAGAAAACCAGTTGAATGGACAAAGGCAATCAACTAAAATAAATATTTGAAATTTACAATATATTTACTAGCAAGCATGAACGTACAAATTGTTTCGGCATGTGATTATGTACGAGGGGCAAGTATTAAGTGACAGACAAACAAAGCCAACATTAAATCAAGATTAATAGTTTAATGCAAACAAAGCTATAATATTTGCTCAGAGACAGGTGAACAGAAATTTTGATTAAATGATGATGTTTACAGGTTTTGGAGTTTTGTTTTCTCAGTTTTGATGTCTCAGATTGCTGCTTAAGATTCAATTGAACAAATTATAGTAATACTAATCATGTGAGATGTGTGAATAACTATCAGCTTGTATGGTATTTTACACTTCTGATATACCAATGGAACTTGCAAGCATGGAGGTCAGTACTATTGAATGAAATATCATCAGTACATCAGTAATGAGATGCATTTTAAGGATTCAAAGGAAGGGATTGCTCACATAAAATATAGCTCTTCACGACTGTTCGGAATACTGGATGCTATATGAACAGGTGAGCTTGGAGGCACCCCCAATCTCTCAATAGAACTGGCCTTTTCACCATCAGCATCATAGTTTAACTCTCTTCTGTCCAATGAGCCTTGCACAGCCTAATACATAAAACCAAAAAATAACTCTTAAAAATTGGCATATAATGAATCCATAAAATATATGCTATGGTCCACAGGGATTTGAACATAGGGAATGCAACAATGTGTGAGCTAATATGTGGAATGTATTTATGCAACAGATCTTGTGAATACAAACCTCCTGCCGCCTTTTATTGGACTTCAGTCGTGGATAAATGTGTTCATAGTACACAGCTTGTGCAGACAGAATTAAGGTAGTTATTAGATATAACTGCAAGTAAACACAAGAAAATATTGTTTATCCAATCTGATGAGGTGTACATCACCGGTAGAACTTGAATTCAAAAGCAAGAATGACGGCCAATGAAATGTTCGTACCACAGCCACATAATATTGTGTCGGAAGCTGCAAAACAAAAGCATGAGTTAAACATTCTATAAATCCAGCATTGTGTGTCAGTGAGTGATAATACAAAACACAGACTGCTCAAAAAAAAAAAAAAAAAAAAAATTCAGAAGAACATATTAAGTCATATCATTTGGAAACAAGTAAAAGGAAACAACTTACAGTTGCCGGTTCTAACATGCAGCCAAAAAGGTTGAACAAATCTCTGCAGAAAAAATAATTAAGAAAGTAACTGGTTAGTGAAAATGAAATGGAACTACTATAGAACAATGCTTATATGAAATGATCGTACATATCCGAGTATAGAAAGCTTGAAACGCAAAGCAGTAACCAACAAGTGTATTCAAAATCTTCTCATAGACAAATAATTTTTGAAGCTTACAGTCTACTAAGGATGAGTCATGCAATCTTGAATCTGAGAATTCAAATGAAATCAAAACAACTACTCCTATATGATATCTAGTATGAGGTTATAGGTCTTATAAAATTTTTCATTGGAGCCAACAGCATCAATGGTGTTCAGAGAAAATTTAATAACTTTGAGAGGAAATTTGGCATATAGCATGTTAAAAACAAAGGATTTTGTAATGCTGTATCAACGGAATGTGCCATATTCATATATTCACAATAGTCTGCTATACAAAGCCAAATGGAACAGTCATGAGGATATAGTTGACCATTTAACACAACAATTAACAAACCATGTCACCAAAACTACATGCTAAATATCCTATAACTTGGCAACTAGCCACTCTTAAGTCAAATTATATTTCTCATCTATTTTCTTTCTGAAACGCCTACTTAATCGAAGCAAGACTAATTAATTACCAGAAACATATTAGAACAGCCTCTCAAAGTGCAAGAATTAACCTTAGACAACTTCCAAACATCTATCCCAATTTGCTATACTGATAAATTAAAGGACTAATATAGTGGAGAAAAGATGTTAATACCCCACAATCCATGTCAAAAGAAACAGAATGGAGAGACCCTCAGCCGACTTCTTGTGGTAATTGGTGATGATTTGAGGAATTTCAGCCACACACCAACTCACCACACTAATCAACCCCAAAAAGAAGGAAAATCCAAGCCCCGAGCTGCAAATACAGAAACCCAAATACCTTCTTGCCCACTCCAAGCAATGCTGATCAACAGGGCACAGAGTTTCACTCCTCAATAGCCCCATTGCAGACATTATAACAGCACAATCTGTACACACATGTAGAAAAAAAAATTAAAATCTCAACATGCATTAGCTATCTTTCTCATAAACCGCATAAATACATACCACAAGAGAAACCCAGGAATGTACAGCGGAGCAAACGGTGTAAGAATCAAACTTTATTAAATTCGATGAATTTCTTCAACCCAGTGAGAGCAACAAGAATCATTGGCACACAAAACGGCGACAATGGGATTGAAAAAGTAGAGATGAACGCAAGAAAGTTGCAGAAAACCCTAGGAAGAAGAAGGGGCGAAGAATTTGGTTTATGGGTTTTCAAAGGATGTGGAGAAATCTCCTCTCCTGGGATTTAGGGACTGCACTTCAGTCCTCAATGGCTACGTTAAAGGTGGCATAATACACCTAGGACTTGGACTCCTTACTTCTACTAACTTCTCACTTTCTACCCCAAAAGTTATTTTAATAGCAATTCAAACCCCCTATCTTTTTGCACTCTCATAATAAGTTCATAATTCATTTATAAATATGTACATATTGAAAAATTATTTTATATTTGATGTACCATCATTGATCATAGTACGGAAATAACAATTTTAATAGAATATATTCATAAATTGTGTATTGCAAAATTTGATATGGATTTATTTGGAAAAAGAATTTGAAATCCAAAATTAATATCTAAGTTATTAGAAAACGATAACTTTTAAGGGAAATAACAGATCATATATGTTATTAGGATATAAAAAAACTAGGAAAATAGTTAATGGAATTCCTAAAACAAAAGGTGAAATTTGCTTCTAAAGAAAATAAGTAGTAATTAAAACAAATTGATAATTAATAAAATCTTAGTCAAAATCCATTAACTATAAAATATAAAAATTTCAGCAAAATTTCGGCCCTATAAAATTCAAATAATCTTTAAATCCATCGTAAAAAAACGTACAAATTGTAAACAATCACTCAACGGATTTATAATTTCAATATTTGGCATAGATTTGAGATTTGAAAGTGTAATATTTCAGATTTCTTTTGCTCTTTAATTTGATTTAGTTTCCTTTTCTACTGTTTGGACTTTGGAGTCTGAGATATTTCCATTAACTATAATCTTATCCTATAAAATCTCAAAACAAATACAAGATTTTCAAAATCCATCTTTTTATAAAATCTATTCAAATTACAAATCCAAACTTGCAAAATCTATCTCCTTCCCAGTTCGAACAAACCCTTAAGGATTTATTTTATGTTATTAAACTGATTGTATTTATGATTTCTCTTTATATTAATTTGACACAATTTTCTTTCCCAAAAAAAAAACAACATAATTTAGAAACAGAAATTATTTGAACCATTTCTGATAAGCATCTTGAAACACGACTCTTGTGCTGATGATTAGCGCTTCTGCCTTGGCTTGCGTAAAATAGCATACCACGATTTTAAGTTGAGATTGGCATTTGAAATAGCTCTGCGTCTAAAAAGGAATTGCTTCCCCAAATTAGAAAATTCCCAACTTGGTTCCACAATTTCTCTGCAGTTCTCTCGCTCAGGTAGGTGCGCATTCTCAAGTTCTACTTGTTTAATATCATATTTGATTCAAGAATTTATTTTTATTAGCTGCATGGTATACTGTTTTTGGAGATGTGTTTGTACATTCAGTTAACATTCTTGTAAATTTCGAATCTTGATGTTGAATGCCACTTGGAGCTTTATTTCTTGTGCGTGTTTTTGTAATGGAATGGTGATTTAGGGAGATGCTCTGTTTCATGAAAGGTAAAATCATCGATTGTATTTCTTAATTTTTTGTCCTTTGATTTTGATTTCTGATCTAGGTAAATTGTCTAAGTATAGTTTCATTAAACTTGATTATATAATGTTTTATTTATAGGCTGGGCCCTGGATATAAATGTGGAATTCCATTGCAGTGGTGAAAATACTAATATTTGTATATTTGAACGTGATTTGAGACTTATAGCATTAATTATTTTTTCAAAGAAGAAAATCTTGGAGGAAAGGGTTTATGATTTTGGGGATAATGGTGCTAATGCTGATAATTCTGAATGGTGCTGATTTATTTCATCAATGAGAGTAATATCTAGAGTTTTTATTAGGATCATGAAATAAAGAATGCAACTCTTATGTGGAAATTGATCAGAAATCATTTTTCATTATACTCTCTTTTGATGCTCACTTCAGATTGCTGCTCAAGCTCAAGAACAAGACAGGGTTGAGAATTATTTTCTTAAAATTATGGTGGGCCAAAACACATATGTTCCACCACCTTATATCCCCATCGGACAGTCAGATGTAGAGGCAGATCCAGTGCTCCCTGCGGATGCCATTCCTGTACATCAGCAAATCCATAATGTCCCAGGGCAGTGGTCTTCAGGAATCTGTGCTTGTTTCGATGATATGCAGAGCTGTATGCTACTTTCTGCCTTGTCATCTTGATTTATCAGAAGCAAAAAAGTGAATGAAAGGTGCTTCTTTGTGTAGAGCTAAAAAACCTATGCCAAGCATTCCCCTGTTATTTCCTCCATTCGATTGGAAACCAAGTCTTTTTTTTTTTGAAAAAAAGAAGAAGTATATATGCAGTAAACACTGAAGAATGATGCGGTGTTGTTTGACTTATCTTATAAAAGACTGACCTCTGCAAGTAAATACTGAATCATATTGTTTAGGATCAACTGCAGTTCTATGAAGGAGATTCTCATATATTTTCTGTGGAGGAAATGAGTCAATTTGTGTTTTTATGTATGACTTACTCTTTTTAATATGCATTGAATCGAGCTATAAGTCTATGGGCTTGGACATTTAAGAAAACATTGTTTCTTTGTGTAGGATAATTTACTTATGACTATTTATACATGGCATGGTTTTGTTAAGATTGCTGTTCATGAAGGCTCGGTTTATGATTTGAACGGTTTATGACGCATTCACATTGGTGTTTCATTGAGTTTGCGTTCATTAGAAAATCTACTTTCATTAAATAGGTGCTGGATGACTATTAAGCACATGATGTTTTAAGCTACTGGCATCTTTTTCTACCCAGGTTGTGTTGGACTTATTTGCCCGTGCTATCTCTTTGGAAAAAATGCAGAGGTTTTGGGGTCTGGAACTATGATGGGATCCTGTATGGTGCATTTTATTTTGTGGGCTCTTGTAAATACTCTTTGCTGTGTATTTACTGAAGGCCTTACGTTGGGTTTACCTGGATGCTTCGTTGCATGCTATGCTTGCGGCTACCGCAGGACATTAAGGTCAAACTACAATTTACAGGTATATTTACATTTGATTTGTCTTTTAGTATCCATTTATTGTAGTCATGTTCACTCACTTAGACCAAGAAATGGCACTGAGATGTTTGTTCTTTCCCCATAACTTTCAGTGCACAGCCAATAATGAACACTTCCTTTGCTAGCTGTTAGTTTTGACAAAGAATTGCAGTTGAAATTTATTACTTAAACCATGATCAGGCTGTTAAATCGAGTGCTACTTTATTAAAGTGAAAGCAGGTCCAGTCGATCTATTTTAGTAGCATGATGCCACTCAAACTATCATAATTAGCTTTTGATACTGATAATTCTCCTTTTACCAACAAAGTAAATACTAAACATGATCTTCTCTATCGATAATTTTATGCAGGAAGCACCATGTGGAGATTTCGTCACACATTTCTTCTGCCATCTATGTGCGTTATGTCAAGAATACAGAGAAATCCGTGAAAGGTCTCAAGATCCCAATGCCACTGGTCAGATTATGGAGGAAGTAACACCCCCTACTGTACAGAAAATGGAATCATCTTCCCCATAATAACCTGTTCGTTTCCACGACACAGTTCACCTTGTATTGTTTCTACTGTATGATACTTCTGTTATCCCTTCATTATTTCCCTAAATATATATGCTTAGTGTTATCCCAATCCCTGTTTTGTTTATTCCAAACTCTCAATTCTTAGATATAAGAAATATAATTTGTTGTTATAACTTTACACATGGATTTGCATCTCCAGTTACTGTCATTGTGTAGGAGTATAAATTCTGCTATTCTATTATTGTTGGATAGATCAGTTTAATGGATTGCTACCAGCTTTTCTCACTTGGGATGATTTGCTTTATATGACCAAATTCTTGTGGCATATGCTATACTCAATCTTTATGCCACCAGAAAAAGAATAAAATGTAGATTCCTACACGAAATCGATGTATTCATGGGTGTTGGAAATATAGCATCAACTGAGAGAGGACCATGAGAATAATTTTAAAAAATAAGTGAAAAAATGCAATGTTGCATGATTTATCGAATATCATATGTACTATATTGTTGGTCACATTTTTACATATATTTTCTTCAAGTATTTCCTTTAATCTATTGGCATATAATTTTCCAGAAATTGCAAACAAATCAGAAATAATATTGACGCAGCATATCAACTTTTTGTCTACGACTTTGTGCAAGCAATAAGGCCAGTGTACAACACTATAGAATCAAGAATATCTGGTTTTAGACAAAAAAGAATGTTGGGCATCCAAGCTTGAATGAGAAGATTGTAAGAAAAACATGAGTGATATCTACACGAGGGGTCGTTAAATTCGCACCAGGGAAGAATGTCAAGTTGTTGGGTATATTTGCAGCAGCTGACAGAGATGTATAATTCCTAGTAGACACGACGTGATGAAATTAAAAGCCAATGAATTTGTCTGATTCCTTTCGATTTTTATTCCGATTGTCCATGATATTTAATCCTCTTTATCTGTTGCATTTTCACTATTCTTAGCCAAGTGTGACAGATATGTTGAGTGGCTGTTTCAAGCTGCAACCTCCCATTTGCAACTCTTTGTCTGTAAGTATCACATTCTTTTTTCTTTACTTAATTTTTTCTCTAAATTTTGAGTGATATTTTTCACATTTTCCATAATGTTTACACGTATAGATTGTGGAGCTATTGGTGCATATGGATTGCGAAGGATGCGAGAAACGGATACGAAGAGCAATCTCAAAGCTGCATGGCAAGACTCTTCTTCTTTTCTTGTTTTCCATCATTTTTTCAACCTTATGATACAACAATGCAATATCAACACAACTTACTTGGATCAGCGATGAACATATTAAGTTATGCTCGACGATGCAGGTGTAGATAGGTTGGAGATAGACATGGAGAAGCAAAAGGTGACAGTAACAGGATATGTGGAGAGAAGAAAGGTCTTAAAAGTGGTGAGAAGAAGTGGGAGAAAAGCTGAGTTTTGGCCATTTCCTTATGATTCAGAGTACTATCCTTATGCTTCTCAGTATTTGGAAGAAACCAATTTCACATCTTCTTACAACTACTACATGCATGGCCACAATGAACCTGTGCATGGCTATTTCCCTCACCTCCCTTTTCAGACCATTGATGATCGGATTACATATAGTTTCAGTGAAGATAATGTTCATGCATGCTCCATTATGTGATCCATATATATCACTATTAGTGATGCCTACAAATAGTATTAAACTAACCAACTCATAACAAAAATGTTTTTTTAACCAAGAAAATTGGTTTTTTGACAAAACATCCTTACTAAATTGAGGTGGGTCCCGTGTATGTATTTGTATGTGCGATTTGTGTGGTTAGTGCCACATGGTCGCACACGTCATGTGATAATTGTGACTCATTTCATTGTTCAGGGTATTTCATACAATTTGGCTAAAAAAATTGTTTCGTTATCTTTTAATTAGTTTAAATTTTTTCTTCTTCTATTTTATTGCTTTTGTGGCTATATATTATGCACACAAATGTTTTATGTTTTCGTCTTTTTGAAAAATAATATTAGAGTTGTATAATTGTATCCTTTTTATTAAGTCAAACTTCCTTGGGTAAAAAAATTGTGAATAGTAATAATAAGCTACGCGGGCTTAAGTCGTCTTGGATGGGTCCGGCCCAATTGAAAACTCTGGCCCATTAGTATCATATGAATCTTTAGGACATTAAAATGTAGTATGGGCCTGGCTACGAGTGGGCCGAGGTACAAGCCTCGTTGCAGGCTGGCAGACATTATTCTATGCAATGGAGGTTAGCCCAACTAAGAATATAAATAGTCATCAAGGCAAAAGTTATATGTGCAGTCATTTCATCATTCTATGATATCTGTACTATTATACATGCACATATCTTTAATCATTCTACATTAATTGATGACTCACGAGTGATTATCATTTTAATTAATGATTATTTTTACTAATTTAATTACCTTAAAAAAAGGGAAAGGTAAATAGAGGAACAATGATGAAGGAGAATTGCTTGCTAAACATCTTTCCTATATTTCAAATAAAGCTGCACAATTGTTGCTCTTTCATCACTATTATTTGTCGCCAACTCTAAAATAAGGACCACATTTCCATGTTTTTATGTAAGTAAAAAAAATTTCTTTTTTAATCGAACATGTGACTAAATAAATTGCGGCAAAGTTTGTGTGCAACATTATGAATTTCTATGAGATCCCAAAATTCTGAAAAAGAAAAAGAAAAAAAGGTCAGATTTGTTGACATAATTCTATAAGTGGTGAGTCAAGACTCAAGATAAACACATTGATGAATAACGTTGAAAGAATTTAACAAGTGCATGAACTTGGACTAAGTTTTATGTTACTCTAGATTGTGGATACGTTGAATGTTTGATTTAGGTATTCGTTTGTCGGAAATGCTCTTTATTTATAATGGGGGTATAAAGATAATGTGGCGGCCTAAAGAAATAAATTCAAGATTATGATGATAATGAAATATTTGTATGTTCAATATAGTAAAACTCGAGACATTAAATTATATCATAGTAAATACAAAGTAGCGCTAACTAATTATTTTTAATTAAAATATTTTTTTAGTAGTTATTGAACTTGTAAGTAATATACTTATATTATGATTTGGTTTAAAGTTTGTTCCAACATCCTTTAAATAACTAATTTCAATTAGTAATGTTTCAGGATGGAGTTTTAAAATGTATAACTGAATGATGAGATTAATGACCTTTTATTAAAGTTTAAGATGTTACCATTTTTTATCATAATTTTTTAAAGATATTATTAAGTTGGTAGTAGATGGGACGGTAAATGCCAAATTCCAAGTCTTGTCAAAGGTCTTTGGAACTTGGGTTCATTTTGAAAAAAAGATATGCATCACACTATATCTTCACAATATGTATTTCATTTTATATTTTACAATAACTATTATGTGCTATGTATGTAAATAATATTATTAATTGATATATGATGTGTCATAGAAATATTAAATTGTAAAATAAAAATATTAAAATATAACATAGGAACTTGATAATATATTTATTAAATACATTTTTATCTGAAATAAAAAAATAATAATAAAGGGTGGGCTTTTTCATTTCTTAGCCAACAGCTGGTGGAACTGGAGAGAATGGCAAAATAAATAAATAAATAAAGTTAGTTAGGAGGACGAATAGAAAAATCTGTTCAGATCATACTATTAGTTGTTATATTTTTACTGATTAAAAACAAAAGTCTATTCGCAACTAATTGGAGCATGATTTTCTTATTTTCTTTTCTTTTTGGTTGTTTATTACTTATGGGGTTTTTAGTTAATAAAGATTTTATTTTGCCCATTGTTTAAAAGGAAAGAAAAGCATTGAAGATAACAAATAAATTCTTTTGTTTTCCTTTTATCGCATACATATGATATGAAGAAATTAAACCTTGCAACACATGATTTTCACCGACAAAGATATTCTTTTGACAATCTACTGTTATGTGGCATACCATTTTGTCAAAAAAAAAATTCAATCAGTCACTTTCATCTATAAATAAATAAATAAAATATGTAAATAATGTGAATATGTGTGTGCAATAAAAAAGTAGTCGGTGTAAGGATGGGTCCTTTTATTCGACATCTGGGGAATTTAATCAGGAATTATTTAATTCCCAAGTTGGAATAACTAACATGATAATGACAACAGTTTAGACATAGTAAAACCTAGTTTATGTCATAGAATAATATACAAGGTTACGTCGATGGAATAATTAGGCAGCATTATTGAACTTAGGGGAGTGTATTATAATGTCGTTAAAGTATAAGACACGAGTATTAGTTTCGTAACAACAAAAATTAGGACGATAATTGAGTAATTTTAGAGGATGTTTTGTGGATAATCACACCGTTTCGAGTTAAGCTTTTTGTTTGGATTTAGGGATATGTACATCCTCTTTTGTTAACATTTTCAAACCTAACATTGGACTCATTCGAGGTTTCAAGCTTAGTTTCAATAAATAAATGGTCGGTTTCAGTTCTTGGAAATGCAATTAGGGATCTGATAAGAACAAGAAGAACAAAGACTGACATGCTTGTTTTTGTTTAATCTTAGATTGCAAGAAAGAATCAAATTAAATTATTTTGTATAGATACAAATCATGTATGTACAATCTTTTATAAGGGAAAAAAATAAAAGAGAAAAGAACTCTGATCACTAATCAAATAATGGAAGAAGTTGAGGTAAAACAACAAAATAAAAATATGATAGATCAGTATATAAATACTCAACGAATGAAAGATAGCAAAACCTATATATCCAATATCTTTTTTATTATACATGATTTCAAATATTGTTTTTAAGCTACCGATCAGTTTAGCTGATAGGAAAGAGCAACGATTTGTATCTTTTTAAACCCATATTCAAAATGCTTAATTACATTAAAAAACGAACTTAGGGTTATATAATTTCAACTGCAACATGATTTTTTATATTATAATACTATAAACACACATTCAACACATGTTTCAATTCAGATATGATTGGACTTTTTGGATTCCAATTGCTAATGTAGAGCCTAAAATTGAAACTCAATCATCAACCCGTGTGAAATTTTAAAAAATATCAAAAAATAAAACAACAATTTGATAAAAAAAGAAGAAAAAAAGTAAAATTAAATGGAAAACAATTAATTCCTTTGCTTCAATTTTACATTTTGGGTTTTACGTCGGCAATTGGAGCCCAAAAAGCCCACATATATCCCAAATTAAAATTAAATATGAAATTAAGTGTTTATATTGTTACATTCAAAAATTCATATCGCAATTAAAATTAGATTCTAAGTTCATGTCTTTTTATATAATTAACCCTATTCAAAATATATTGAGTTTATAAAGAATTACATCAAAGTTGTTTATATAAGACCAGAAATCTTATAACTCAAGTGGTATCTCATTTTTATAAAAATGCGGATTGTGATGATTAAAGTTCGAATTTAAATCATATAAGTATTTAATATATATTGTTTCACTCCCTTCCAACCTCTCAAGCTCATTATATTATAAAAAGGTTGTTTATAAAAGTCTTTGCTAATTTAATTAAGGTGGATTCCATAATATTATTTATAAAATCCAAGAAATGAATAGTGAGAGAGAGAGAGAGAGAGAGAGAGAGAGAGAGAGAGAGAGAGAGAGACAATATAAGAAATTAAATAACTTTTATTTTTTTGTAGAAGCTAGGATCTAAACGGCGATTTCTTTTAGTAGAAAAAGAGAAGAGGTTAAAGTTTTATGATAATGTAGTCTTGATTCTCTCCCTATTCATTCTTTTTCAACAAAGACTGCAATCATGACTTTATCCCTAATTGAAAACTGACATCTTATTAATTCGTGTAATGCTTTTAATTCATTTTAGTGTATTGCATTTAAAAAAATTCGTGTAAAGTGTAATATTTTTCAATTTTTTTTTTCATGTAATGTCTTATTCCACATTTTGGTGTAAGGTATATTTCATGTAAATCAAAATTTGTGCAACATCCTATATAAAAGTGATTTTTTTACTTTTCAAAAAGATAATTTTTACTGGTTTGTGCTAGAAAAATAACAAAATTATCATTTGTGGTAAAAAGAAAAAAAAAAAGTAGTTTCTCATATGAATGTGATCTATAGAGTAAGTAATCTATTTAATAAAACAAGTAAAATTAAAAATATTGGGCATGGTCGAGAGGGAGCTAGACCGAGGTCAATTAAATTCAATTGATTTTTTAGATTCGTTCAACTGGTGCATAATTATATTTTTGTTCATGTACATAATAAATATATAATAATATAAAAATACAAGTGAAAACGTGTGTTGTGCCACACAAAAGGCACGCACGTGTGCGTAAGTGAAAGTCATCTTTATTGGGATAAAGTGAAACGGTTTACAGAGATTGACGAAAACCAAACAAAGTGCCAAAACCAATAAACGCTTTTTAGTATTTGCTGCACACTCACCTAACATTAAATAAAAATTTAAAGAAAAAAAAAATAGCCACCACACCACCTCTTTTATAAAGATAATATTATTACGAAACAAAAAGCACGACTTTTCTTCCCAAAAACAAAATTGTACGTTACTGTACACATACATACACACACACTCACACAAATCAAGTCTGTATTTTGATTTTCAGAAAAAAGTTGGTTTTACTTAAAAAAAAAAAAAAAATGTAATAAAGGGTATGGAGAAAGAAATAGTTGAAAGAAAAATAGTCAAAGAAGGAAGATGATATAATAATAATAATAAGAGAGAAGAGTGAGTTAGGGATAGAGTTGTTGATTCAGTTACGCAAAGAGATATGGCAGTGTCTTCCTCGTGACCATATCATATGATATTCCATAATAGTTTTCGTCATTACACTACCTTTTGCCTTCCACAATAATTCTTCTCAACTAACCTATTTTTGGACATATATATTTATTCACTCTTTACTTCTCCATTTTTTCTTCCATTTCTGCTACTGCTTATTCAATGCTTCATGCTCTATGTATGTATGCTACATTTCATCTTTCAATTATTTAATGTCACATAATTTAATATGTACCATGTTCAATTTTATATCCTTTTGTTTTCTTTTGTGTCCCACCATTGTAAAAATGTTGTAACTGTTAATTAAAATTAATATTAGAAGTACGTAATTTTGATAGTGGTACGAGAATATTGAATGAGAAAAATGTTCGTGTGTCCATCTTATGTCAATGACGAATATATTAAATTTGAAATTTTATATTATAAAGAAAATTTTGATTTTTTTTATATGTTAAGGATCGTGACACATATTTTATGATCTTCATCATACTCAATCACAATGTAAGGGGTAATATGAAATTCTCCGCTAAATATCTGTTTTGGATTATCATCATATTTTTAGCGTTTTCGCAATAAAATAAATCAAATCAGAAGCTTTTAAAATATTATTGTGTTGGTCGAATCTTTGGAAATTGTCAAATTAATCAATTAGTCTTGATTTAGTCAATTGAATATAATTTTGGTCAAATTTTCACGATGGCCAACATGCATTGATATTTAAGATGGATATATATCTTATTTTTAAGGTATAAGGATTTTAACGATGCTAAAGTATGTGTACCTATATTCAATTCACATAATTATCAATAGTAACAGTGCCAACTGTATATTTTTTTCAAATAATAGTACGGAAAATAACACTTTATAATCTTTTTCATTTGTCTTTTTGCCAAAATAATAATATTAATAATATAATTGATGAACTAAATGTTAATAAATTAAAATAGTGGAAAATGAAATATATGTTCAAATAGGGGAAAGTAAATAGGAAAGGAGGCTAGAAAAGTGTGCATAAACAACGGATTCCTTCTTTCTTTATTTGAATTGTTTGAATTTCTTTTTTGGTTTGAAAGAAAATCTTTTAAAAAAGAGTTTGAGAAAAGAGACAAACAGATTCTGTTTTTTCTTCTCAAAAATCGAGATAGAGATTAAAAATAAAAAAATAAAAAAAATAAAGAAATAAAAGAGCAGTTACAGAGCCCAAGTCCAACAGTGTGTGTTTAATGGGGCTTCCCACCATCACCACCCACACGAGCGGTTCTCGATTTCCATGCACACACACTCTTATACAGACAAATCACACACATATACATACAACCCAATATATAAATAAAGAGAGAGAAAAGGAGTAAGAGAGAGATACAAGTTTTGGTTGGTGGTTTCAGAGTTATGTATGGTTACTGGTTAGTGGTAGTCTCAAAGTGAAAACATTGGGAGACAAAAGGTGTAATGAGAGAATCCATTGTTAGTTTTCATGTATATATCTTGATCTTCATCATCTATTTCATCTCTTTCCTTTGATCCCCATTTCTTATACTTTTCTCTCTCACCACTTCTCCTCTTCCTTAAAAAATGAATCTGCAAAAAGCGCCGAATCATGAAATGACCTTTTTACCCCCACAGCTTCGTCTGCACAACAATTTGGAGAAGCCATGGTCGTTTGATAAGAATGATGGGTCTGAGATGGAGGAAATTGGGAAGAAAAGTGGGGCCACAAAGCTATGTGCAAGAGGCCATTGGAGGCCACATGAAGATGCCAAGCTTCGAGAACTAGTTGCCCAGTATGGCCCTCAGAATTGGAATCTCATTGCTGAGAAACTTGAAGGAAGATCAGGTTATTATACTTATACTTTCATATATCATTTCATTTAAATTTAAAAAAAAAAAAAAACTATGTAGAATATTGACTGATTAAAGAAAAAAAAAAAAAAGCAGGGAAAAGTTGCAGATTGAGATGGTTTAACCAGTTGGATCCAAGAATAAACAGGAGGGCATTCAATGAGGAGGAAGAAGAGAGGCTATTATCTGCACACAATATGTATGGAAACAAATGGGCAATGATAGCAAGGCTGTTCCCTGGCAGAACAGACAATGCAGTGAAGAATCACTGGCATGTAATAATGGCCAGAAAGCACAGAGAACAAAACAGTGTTTACAGAAGAAGAAAGCCCACCTCTTTCTCTCACAATGGCTTCCCAAATCTCCATATTCCAAATGCATGCAGTGATGAATCTGCTGTTTCCACTTGCACTGATCTCTCACTCACCCCATCTTCTGCTCCCCATCTCCTCACCAGATTTCATCACCAGAATCTCATCAATCTTGGAACTGGTATTTCTTTAATTAATTATTTATTTTTGTTGTCTTAAAAAAAGATTCAATTTTGATTTGTTTTTTGTGATGGGGTTTTCTTGCAGGGATGGTGGATGCTACTACAGATTCAAACTCTGAAGTTTCTGCATCTGAGTCAGTAGCCAACAATAGGGCCAATCTCTATATTTGTGGGGAGAAGGAGAAGGGAAACACAAACATGGCATTCATTGATTTTCTTGGAGTGGGGGCCACTTGAGATACAGCTCTCAGTGGGTTTTGTGAGGGGTCCTATTTTAGAGAGAGAGAGTAAAAAAAAAAGTAAAGAAAGGATTTACTCTTGATTTCCTATGATGGGTGTAGGTAGACCCGGTAAAAGCCAAGAATGGTTAGCAATTATTGCATCTGAGTTTAATGGTGAGGAGTAGTGAAAGCAAAAAGTGGGTTTTGCAGGAAAAGAGATGTATGTTTTAGAAATCCCATTAATGGTAAAAAAAAAAAATGAAAATGAAGGAATTACTTCTGTAAAAATATTATTTCTGTGTGTGATATCTTCTATCAGATTCTTTCCATCATTTTCTTGTTTTTATCACTCAAGGTTAAATGCAAAATGTGTCTGCTGCAGTGGAGCATATAATCAGAATTTTTTTAATTTTTTCTTTAACTTTTTGATTTTCCTTTTCTTGTATTTATTTCTTACTGAGACTGACTCATCACTGAATCTGCCCATAGTTTATGACTTTTCAATTTCTGCCATTTGCGTTTGGTATGCTTTGTTGACTGTGTGTACTGATATAAATGCCTTTTTTGCATCTTTTATGGGTGGTTTGTTGCTTCATTTTGTCCTTTGTTTTTATGTTCATTCATTCCTCTACACACACTATTTTCTCTTAATCCTTTTTTCAAAAGTTTTATATTGACATAATTAAAAAATTTAAATAAGATCATCTTATAGAAATATTTTTTTATCACAAGAATTCAATGTCTATTTTGTAATTATATAGATCCATGATATTGTCACCTAAAAATTCTAATCCTAATGTCATTGTAGCAAGAATATTTTGTTTGAAAATAATTATAGTATTTCAAGACAAATTTACTAATTATCTACCATAAATTTTCTCATTTACTCCAACCAAATTAGAAAGAGTTGTTAAGAAGAAAGAGAAAAAAAACTCCATAATCAATATACTTAAATAGGGATAAAATGAAAGAAATTTGAATTAATTGTTCAAAGATCGGTTCAGTCATTGTCATTTTTCTTAGTCGATGTGAAAATTTCTAAAATGACATTTATTTCGAAAGAAAAATAAAGTATGTATAAAGAATGTAATATCATTTAATATAGATAAGATGATGAAATATAGAGACAGACACAACCCACAACCTCATTTATGTCTCTAGCTCCCAAATAAAAGTTAAAGAATTAAGAGGAAGGGGCCAAAAATACCATAGAAGACCAAAAAAAAGTGGTATTTTGGTCATTTTTTTTATATATTTAATGATATATCTATCCATTTTGTTATATTTAATGATAGTTTTGAATAAATAATTATATTTTATGATAGAAAAAGATCAAACTATAATTTCTATGGTATTTTTGCCCTTTTCTCAATAATTAATGTGGAATAGAAATGAAGCACATCCAAATCCTTAATGAAACAAAGAGTTTCATGTGGGATGTGTGGGGTTGAGGTGGCATGAAACATCTAATCTCACGTGGATGTGAGTGGGGGCCACCTAAACCACCTGAAACATTAACTTATCATTTGTTACTATAGATTTATGTAGGGGCTACCTAGCTCTCTATTGGGCTTCTTTTCCTTTTCGTGATTATCATATCTATTTAGGGTAAAATGGGTAAAATGGATCAGAGCCTATGTGATATGAAAAATATGCATCGCTCCCCCGTGTTTTTAAAATTGTAAGAATTATATGTGGATTATTTAAAAGTCAGCATATTTTTCCCAAAATCGTTAAACATAACATGAGTGTAATGTACGCACCTGTAGTGCAAAATTTGTTGATTTTTGACCAATTTTTAAGTGTTAAATAACTAAAATAATTTTACCTTAATGCTTGCTATATATCACTTCCTTTAAAAAAAAATTATGAGTGACAGATATTGCTATTTATTCTGCAGCTTTTCTTTTTATCAAAGTTTTTAAATATAATTATAAATATGTCAAATAATTATAAAAGTATATAATCAAATGATATATAGAATAACCCTAATGATATATCAATTTTAAATGCTATTTATTCTGCTGTTTTTCTTTATATCAATTTTAAATTAATTTTCTTTTTTAAATATAATTATAAATATGTCAAATAATTATAAAATTATATGTCAAATAATTATAAAATTATATAATCAAATGATATATAACACAACCCTAATCCTAATGATATATCAATTTTAAATCAATTTATTTTGCAGCTTTCTTTATTTTTTTTTCTTTTTTATTTATTTTATTCAATTAATCAAAAAAATTCAATAAAAACATTTTGCAACCCTAACACTATTCATCGTCTCTCTTCTCACACAGATCCGTCGCAGCCATCTTCCTCATTGTCTTCTTCTCCAGTTCACGAAAAGGGGAAAATCCGACAAATTGAGGCCCTGATCAAGGGATTTCAGCCGATTAAAACACTTTAACAACAAAGATTTCACAAACTCAGTAGAGATTTGAGCCAAAAACTTGAGAAACATTTAGAGAACAAAGATTGAAATGTGGATATCTATAATTTTCGAACAACAAATGGGGAGAGGGGAAGATTTTCGAGCGATGGTGAATGTGGTGACGAAGAACCTTGATATAACCCTTCTCAATGAGGAACTGAGCGACCCCAAGATGATAAGGAAACAAAAGCCCTGCAGCGGAGAAGCTGAACCCCGGGGTACTCACCGCCTTCTACCGCTGCTGTGCCTCCACATCCTTCGCCCTCTGTTCCCACACCACCTCCGGCTAGGTGGGGTCCGCCACCACGGCGACGACCTTCTCCTTCGTCCACCGCCTCCACCACCACTCCCTCCCATTCTCCTCCTCGAACATCTCCATCACCGACACCTCCCCCTCCGCTCCTCCGTTCATGAATTTCCTACTCTTCTTCAAAATTCGATCTGAGAAGATGGCGATCGATTTGAGAAGAAGAAGAAGAAGAGATGATGGGGGAGGAAGGTGGGGCAGCGGTGGGATGATGGCGCTGTTGCTGGGTAAAGAAGAAGAAGATAGCATAAGGAGAGGGGCGGCTGTGCAATAGTGTTAAGTTGCAATTTGTTTGAATTTTTTTTAATCAACTTGAAAGAGAGAGAAGATGAATAGTGTTAGGGGCATAACGGGAAGTTCATCCTAAAATTTAACACCGTTAAGTCTGGTTCTAAAAAATAGGACGTATGCTGACTTTTTGTTAACCCACGTGTAATCCTTGTCATTTTGAAAATATAGGAGGAAGCGACGCATATTTTCTATATCATAAGGGGGTTTGGTGCATTAAACCCTATCTATTTATACACTCATGACTCACTTGGTTTTCATTTTCGTATGAAATTATACTCAATCTCCTTTATTACAAGTTTTTTTTTCTTAGTTGCTGAAATACCCTTATTTAATATACTTTGTTATTAATAAAACTCATCTTTCAAGTTCAATAGTTTAACTTTGTGTTCATTTAGTAGTATAGGAATACAATAGAAAAAATCATGGTTGTCTATCTCAGTGGAGTGCATGAAGTATGATAAACTTGGAAACTATTAATTATATAATTTATATCTTATATCTAATGATTATATGTTGGGAGAGTATTTTAATAAGCACACTTAACAAAATCATGATAATCATTCATTAAAAAATCTCAATCTACTTTTATAGAAGGTTTATATTATGTGGGTGAAGAGTGAATACATGGATTATAAATGAATCAATTATAAGTTGATTCATTGTTAAAAATTAAATTCACAAAACGATTTATTAGCAATAATCCTATCCTATATTCAAAAGACTTAGGGTATTATTTCTTTTTAGATCGATAGAACATCAATTAATTAGGAAAAAAAAGAAGAAGAAGAATTTGTGGTCTGAAAATCCAATGCAATTTACCAATATATCTTTTATAGATGGTCAAGATTCCTTGAGATCCATAGAGTAAATGTCAATTTAGTTGGGTCAGTATTGGATTATCCTACAATATATCATATTCACATCAACTAAACTTTGATATACACTTCATATACTAAGAGCCGATTGTTTATTCGAGATTTCCTAAGAAGTTTTCACCATCCACATTATTGCTCACTGCATATAAATATGTGATCCCACTTCAAATTCTAGGTTTAATCGTGTAATGAGATGGCTGAGAAGTCAACTTGGTAAAATTAATCACCTTAAATAAAAACATGTATCTTCTAACTCATAATTAAGGTGTCGCATAAAAAATCATTATCTAGGAGTAACGTTGTATAAAATTAACCCGACCCGTTCCGATCCATATACTTAATTGCAAACGGCATCCTATTTTTTTAGTTTCTTTAATGAATTAGAAGGTGTTTGTCTAGCTAAGCTTATTAAAAAAAAGTGATTACAATTTTTATTTAAATTGTCATTGTAACAAAATTTTACTCTATTGGTTAAAATAACAAAACTTATATAGTAAAAAGTTTAACAAAATTTAATCAATTATAAAAAATTTGATTAAATTAACAATTTAAGTAAAAATTGTGGTTTTTCCAACAATTAAACCAAATTTTTTTTATAAATTATTATATATGGCGCGGGGATTGGAACTTAGTGTGGTATACTCATGAAATTCAGAAATTGTGTATTAGAGTATGCAAGTGGACTGGGCCGATTCTTACTTTCCTTGTCAAAAGGCCCAACCCAAACAGATTGATCAGTGTATATTGGCCCAGATGCCACATTAGTGAAATATTTGAAGTTTTGGTTTCACATACACAAATGCGTTGCCATTGGGCCCCAATATTCTCTTTCAATCCGAAATGAATTTTTTTTTATGTAAATTGCAGAAGTGGTCTAATTAACCTTACATTTTTAGTCAAATATTTATTTGTAAATTCGCAACTTAATTAGATAATGATACATGTCATAAATCACATGCGTGCAGAGACAACATGCTGAACCGTTTTATATATGCTCCAACCAAGTTATATATGTTTCTGAAATTAATGTGCGGTATATTATTAGACATACACTCACAGTAATAACAATATTTAGTTTTTCTCTTTCATTTCAAATTAAATGTGATTTTGAAATCTAAATTTTATTTCAAAGGATGTGTCATTTTAGATGTTTATGTAATTTATTTCCAAATTATTCCTATTAATATTTCTTAACTAAAATTTAGAAATTTAATATGATATTTTTTATGTAATTAATTTGATTTTTTATCCAATTTTAAATCTTAAATTTCTTAATAGTTAATAATATATTTGTCCAATTTTTATATTCCTTAATTTATGATAAAATCCTCAAAGCTACATTTATTTTGAAAGTATTAGTGAACATTGTATCATTACCAATTAAGCAACACAAAAACTTGCCTACCCCCGGGGGACGGATCTTAGATCCGTTGATAAGTGTCGTTTTCACGTATTTTTGCATATGTTTATGTATTCATTTGAATATGTTTAGATACGTTTTTATGGTGATTTCTGATATTATATTTTATAAGTTGCATTTGACGGGTTTGTGCTTAGTTTCATGATTTTGATGAGAAAAAGTGCAAGTTTCAAGTGTAATTAATGATCAAGGTAGGAATCATAGAAAAACGAGGAAGAATAGAAGTTGAAATACGAGATCGCATGGAAGAGTTGGTGGTACACGGTTTGGTCGTGCCATGCAGCACGATCGTGCGCTACTATACAGAGAAATGCTCGATGACGGGGCACGACCATGCCCCACAGCACGATCAACTCCGTGCAAAAGACAATGACCTCTTGGCAGGGCACAGTTGACTGGCTGTACAGCACGACTGTGCCCGGGTGAATGGGAATTCGAAGAGTTTTGGTTTTCTTGGAGTATTTTCACCTCTTACTTCACTTGAAAGACTCCCAACACATTATAAATACTCAACATGAAGAGAAGTAAAAGAAAAAAATGAGAGAATTTGAGAAGAGAGATTCATAGAGAAAAACACTCTGAGAAGCACCGAGAGGATTTGAAGAAGAATTCAAGAGATCGAGAAATCGCGAGATCATCGTCTAATAGAGTTTTTAATATTTTCTTCTTTTGTTAGATATTAGTAGATATGATATTTCCAATTTTGTCTATGCGTTTGTTTATCATCATGTCTAGCTAATTTTTTAGGGTTTCTAGGGCTTGTTAGTAATTTGATTCGAATCTAGATGGATCTTTAATTTCAATTCAAAGTTCATGATTGTTTATCCTATTTGTGTGTTTATGAGTTGATTGCTTGTTTGGTTATTCGGCCGGTAATTGAACATGTTTTAGTAATTAGATCAAAATTCGGGAGATGAGATTTAATTATGGAAGAATAAACACATGATACATGAAAAGACTTAAATCGGGAGATTAAGGAATTTATGTGATGAGAAATCAATCTTAGGTACTTTTGGGAGTTGTTATGTTTCAATCAGATTGAGTAGGGACACCTCTGGTGGCATAATAATCAACCGGTTAACTGACTCGAGAAAGCAATTAATTCGACATATGTGATTGCTCATATAGGATGATTGATTAATGAACTTGAATTGGTTAAAGTGATGTTTTGATAAGAATTAGATGAAAGCATGTCCTAGAACCTATCTTAGATATCTGTTATTCTTGAGTGAATTTATCTGCGTAGCTACTTTTCTATTGAATTAATCTGCAATTGGTGTGATTTGATTTTCCTAGATAAAGCTGAAAATTGAATTTGAATAATTAGTTAGTGCCTAGATAACCAGTCTCTGTGGGATCGACCTTACTTACACACTTCTATACCCTACACCGTACACTTGCGGGAGTAGCTAAAAAAAAAAATAGTAAACTTGCCTACCCCGGGGGACGGATCTTAGATCCGTGCCTCCCAACCCGCCCATCCCGACCCGATTAGGAAATGGGTAAATATATATATATATATATATATAATTGATTTTTTTTTATTTTTCTCTTAGTTTTCACGCTCTGCTGTTTTTCTTTCTCCTATTTTCTACATCTCCTTTCTTCGGCTTGATTTCTTCTCTGTTTTTCTCGATTTCTTCTCTATTTTTCTTGATTTCTTGTTCATTTCGTTTGTGCTTTGTGAGTTTTTTGCTATTATGTGGAAGATTATCGGTGTATTTGAAGGATATTTGGAGATTTTCACTTCAATTTGTTAGTGATAAGTGGCTAATATATATTTTTTTTCATAGATATTGTTTTAGTTCATATAATCTTGTTGTTTTTGTCATTATTTTTTCCTTATCTACTGATTTTTATGTGGTTGTATGTGAGTATTTGAATTTCTAGGGTTTTTTTGAGTTTGTATAACTTTTCGTTTATTTTCATGTTTATTTGTTTCTTCTGAGTTTGTGGAGTTTTTAATTAGTTTGCATGTTTGTTTTTGTCAAATTTTAGGGGTTTTCATGTTTTTTTTTTTTTTTTTGTGATAGTTATATTAAAATGAATTTTATTATATAATTTGTGTTTGTAGTTGTGTTTAGAGTTGGAAGTTTATGTGTTAATGTGTATTAAACTGGATTAGTTTTTGTATTTTATAGTTTCATTGAACAAATTGAAAGTTGCTGAAGTGGTCCCTCTTCATGCCCATTGAGTCCATCTTCATAATTTAAGAATAATTTGATCATTTTAAGTCCAATTTACTTCAAAGTCCACCAAGGTCCACTCCTACACATAAATATGATAATTCAATCAATTAAAGCAGAAACGAACTAAAATCAAGGATAATTATGATGATAAAATATATGGAAATAAAGACACATCAACATACCTTTAAGGTATTACATATATACATAAAAATTATACATATTAATTTTTGAGGTATAATGATTACACTATAAATTATTACATATTTACGTTAAATGTATTATATAAGTTCCTTTCAAGTATTTATCTTTGTATTATTAGATACTTTCAAATATAAATGTATTAAAACTGGTTAAAAAGATAAGTATTAATGATTATGCATCTTTAAGGTATTACAATATTGCCTTTAAGGTATTACATATTTACCTATATGGTATTACGTACTTACATTTTAAGGTATTGAATACTTACTTTTCAGGTATTGGATACTTACCTTTAATGTATTACATATTTACTTTTAAGGTATTACATATGTCTCTTTCAGGTATTACATAAAATACCTTTAAGGCATTTATCTAATACCTTTAGATAAATGATACCATAAAAACTAAACATGATACCTTTAGATCATATCACTAATATCTTTAAATTATTTTCATAATACCTTGAAGGTACTACTTACATATCATTCAAGCATATAATTTTGTAATATCTTTAGAATACATGTCTAATACATTTAGAGTATATCAGTAATACCTTACATGATACCATTTTAAGTTACTAAAACATAAACAGTCATATATCAATGTTTGCAGCATAAATCAAAGATTATTATGATTGAACAGAAATTTGGTCAAACATATTACAATTGGAAGAATGACACTTTAGCTCAAGATTTGACTTAAACTATTTTCATATTGCTAAAATATGAAAAACTGATAATCTAAACTATTTTCATATTGCTACTCTAATATACATTTCCACTCATATTTGACTCTCTTTTAGCAGAAGCGAAGCCACAAATTTCTCAAGTAGATCTATGGATTATATAGCACTTGCGATATTGCTAGGTTTGGTGGTTTTTGCATCGTTTCATTTCCTGTAGTCCAATCCATGGTGGCGACTGAAGCTTCTACCGGGGCCGTACCCTTTTTCCAATCATCAGAAACATTCTCCAATTCGATCAAAAAGCCCCATCGATCTCTTGCAAACCTCTCCAAAACCTATGGCCCATTAATGTTTCTCCACCGTGGAAGTATATACATTATTAGAAGAAGAAGAAAATAGAGGAAGATGAAGAAGAGAAGAGAAGATGAGAGAAGATGAGAAGATGTTGTGCTGCTGCTATTTTTTATCCTAATTTAAAAAAAAAAATCAATATATATAGGTAAATGGACTGGTGGAGCGGTTCGGTGGCACAAATTTAGAATCTGTCCCTCGGGATACAAGGGGTCACTCATTAAGCAATAGACGTCAAATCTTTCATGTCCAACTTTTTCCTAAAAAGGAAAAAATAATCATACACCATTCCAATTCATGTCCAACTTTTTCCCAAAAAGGTCAAAAATAATCATGCACCATTCCAATTATTTTCACTAATCATTGATATACCGATTCTTTTAGAAAAAGATCCTCATAGTTAGGGTTAGGGTAGCATATTTATAACACTAGCTAGCAGATATATAATTGCCACTTAGGTTTTTTTTACTATATATTTACCACGCCCACCAATAAAAAGCATAATAATTACTGCCCTTTTTATTATTATATAATGACAATAATTTTCTTTTCTATCTTGTCAACTCCACTAATGATTTATTAAAGCCATGTGTACTGCACTAAGGTCTAATCCAATAAATGGATCTATGGAAAGTAATATTTGGATTCTGCAATTCCGTTTCTGGTTTTTTTTTTTTTTTTTTTTTTAATGATCCATGTTAATTTGGAAAAATGGAATTCAAACTTTGATTTGCATTAAAATTGTCTATGTATAATTTTATTTTATTTAAAGAGTTTGCACTTAGCTTTCTTTGTTAGTGAAAGGTTGAAGTTTGAACCCTTTCCCATCTTATTTTTCAATTTGTAAAAAAAAAAAAGTTTGAATTAAACTTTTTAAAACGATTTTGTCTAGCACTCTAATTAATTTATAAAATTTAGCCATTGCACTTAATTCTATTTATAAACTTTAACTATTGCACCGGAATTATATATATTCAAAGCGTTTCGAATTCGTATAAGGACCAAAGTTTAATAAACATAAAAATACATGGACTCAGTTAATTCTTATAAGTTAAACTATAGAAGTCTAATTTCAATGCAAATGAAAGAACATATCCAAAAAAACCGGTCTCGCAAATTTACTTTTTTTTTTCTTGGGACTCCTATACTCTGATTTATAAACATCACAAAAACTTATGTGCACCAGTTGCACAGAAGTGAAATTCATGCAATCCGTACCTTTATGTTATAAATGTAGTATCTTTATGTACAAATATCTGTACCTTTTAAAATGAACATGTATAAAAGTACTACATTTATAACATAAAAGTATGGATTGCACGGTGCAACTGGTGCACAGAAGTTTTACTTTATAAACATTAGCTAGGTGCAAATATTTCTATTATTTCTTGAATTGAATCTATATATTTTTCACTTGTAACAATATGAGTCCTTGCATAAAAAGTGGGATAAACACAGTGTTCAATGTATCTTGCAATGGGTTAGATTGCATTCAGATGTTGTGTTGGTAAAATCATAAACTAATTACACATACACACTAATTAAGTGACCTATATTAAGTAATCATGTATTAAAAAAAAAAAGTGAGCTATATATTTTAAGTGTAGGTAGAAGGTAGAAAGAAACATATTGATGTCGGTTTAAATTGGTTATGATTGTCGGTGACGTGAAGCCAACCATTTGGGAATCTTTCCATTGAATTCCGTACTCAGTACAAACTCTTTTTTTTTTTTTTTTTGATATTTTTCGTAGCTTATATATACATATATTTATTGTGATAGCATATTATATATTATATATTTGTATTTTGTAAAACTAATAGTCTAATACTGTGTGTTCCAAAAAGAAAAAGAATTCACGTTTCTTGAAGAAGACAAAGTCTTGGGAGACCGTCTCACGCATCTCATTTCTTGAGACGGGTCGGGTCAGATTAAATATAAAAATTATGTAATACTTTTATATATATGAGGTAATACTTTTATGTGTATCATGTAATACTTTTTCAAAATATCACCACGTAATACTTTTATGTGTATCATGTAATACTTTTTGAAAGTATTACATGATATACATAAAAGTATTGCATTATGAAGTATCACATGATATATATAAAAGTATTACATAGTACACATAAAAGTATTACATTATGAAAATATCACTATGTAATACTTTTATGTATATCATGTAATACTTTTGTATATATCATGTAATACCTTTTGAAAATATCACCATGTAATACTTTTTGAAAATATCACATAATAACTATAAAAGTATCATGTAATACTTTCATGTATATGAGGTAATACTTTTATGTGCATCAGATAATACTTTTAAGTCAATGAGGCTGATCGACCATTGGTCGTTGATTTTTTGACTTTGACCGTTGACTTTTTGACTTTGACATTTGACCGGATCGGGTTGACCCATCTCACGGAATGTGATCCATGAGACGGTCTCACACAAGATCTACTTCTTGAAGAAATAGGTTAAAGTAACAAATAACTTGAAGAATATAATTAGTAAGAACCGATAACTTAAATTCTATCCTAATTTTCTTTTTTGTGATGGAAGGAATAAAATATATGAATAATATATACATTGCGAAAACCATCTGCATATATGACTTGATTCAAGAAAAAAAAGTATGCTTCTAGGAAAAAAATTATTTTTCAAAGTAAAAATTATAGTACATATCAAATAAAAAGTATTTTGCCATTTTGCAAATTAGTACATATCCAGTAAAAACTATTTTGCCATTTTCTAAAAACTAGTACATGTAATGTATGAGAATGTGTTGTTTTGGAGATTAAATTTTATTTCAATTTAAGTGTTTTTTTAGCCATGTATTTTGCAAATTTTCAAGTTTACCCCCAATCTATTTTCTAATTTTAAACTTACCTATTTAAGTTTCTAAAATTTATTCATATAAGATTCTAAAAATCTTTCTTTATTTTTTTTTCTTTTATATTATGATTATCTCACCTCATATTCATTAATTTAGGAATTGCTGGGAGATATATATTAACACTGCGATTTTTATGTTTATTAATTTATGATAAAAACTTATTTTGAATTGGGAGTAACACTTCCGTGCAACTGGTGCACAGAGTTGCACGGAAGACCTTTATGTTATAAATGTAGTACCTTTATATACAAATATTTGTACCTTTTAAAATGAACATGCATAAAGGTGTTATATTTATAACATAAAAGTATTACATTTATAACATAAAGGTGCGGATTGCACGGTGCAACTGGTGCACAGAAGTTTTTGCCTTGAATTGGAGGTAGTATATAGTTGAATATAATGAAGGAGAAACATAATTTAGAATGGAAAAATCCAATGATTTGGATCTGCGGTTCACATGAAATTCAACCGTGATAGCTGGAGTACATTGATCGAGCAAATTTGATCATCTATTGTTTCTTCTTCTGAACATTATTTATTGCATCAAATACATTAATTTACTGAGATGACATCACTTCATGTATTGTGTGCATTATTGTAATAAAGTATATTATCATAGATTTTTTGTTTTTTTATTACAGAGAATTCAAAGTGAGAGCTGAGACTAGAACTCGATCGAATCCAAATTACCCACTCTTTATTACCAAAATCAATAAAATAATTCGATATGCATTCATTGCCAAAATATCAATTTCCACAAGCAAGAGATTCAAGAAAAATAAAAGTTAAAGAAAAAAATATTCAAGAATACTAATACAGAAACTCAGAAAGGGAAACTTAATTATCAAGATATTATTATGCTAAACCTAAAAAATGAAAACGAAAATTGCCTGATTTTACTTTCCAAGAAGGACGAAGATCCCACAAGCGATTGCTATAAGAGTCAAGAATGTCTTGGAACCTGGAAAAATATTTAAATAAATCGCTATTAATTTGGTGATGATCAATATACAAAATTCTATATATACTAAAAATACAGGGAAAAAAACTCGACTGTAGCATTTGTTATTAGTTAAAAATCATATCTTATAACTCAAGAAGGAGATAAATCCTCAAGTAAAAGAAAGAAATTCCAATTACTAATAGAAGATCGCGTGAAACGAAATAAGTTGAATTATATGAACTTAGAATTCCCAAAATTAGAAAATGTGGATATATTTACTAAACCAGATTCTCTATCTCAGTGTATGGAAAATTTGATATTCACCCCTCATCATGACATCATTAATAAAAAATGGTGTTATGAAAGATAGTGAATTACAAGATAAAACATAACAATGTAACCAACAATTATAATTGATAATAATTCAATTAACACTCTTAATTTAGACTTAAAAGAAAAAAAATTAACATTAATCTAATCAAACACACTATCTTCTAAAACATAGATAAATAAAAGAATCTTAGGGTTCAGTTAAAAAAAAAAAAGAGTTAAAAATATAACAATTATACATTAATTAAAACATTTTTTCCCTATTTTTTTTGTAAAAAGGATGGTGACAGTGTTGATGGAATTCAGTGCACATCACATGTAAAATTGTGGGCTGACGTTTCCTTAGACTCAAATTTCGATGCCAAAAAAAAAAGGATGAAATGAGGGTTTCATTTTAAAGAGTGAATATATAGAGAGTAGAATAAGATTACCAGAAAATAGCTTTCACCATGGCGCAAACTGTGAACCAGAAATCCATTCTCATTAACCTCAACTCCCACTCCTGAAGAATGAACCAACACATAATCTCCTCCAAACATCGCTTTCATGTCCAGTGGGCCCCTCCCCACCTCCGTTGCGACTCCATTGATGAACACCGTTATCATCCCTGCAACTCAGTTTCTCATTTCCAGCTTTAGGGTTTTCATCATAAGAAGAAGATATATAGTTAATTAGGGTACTTACCAGAGTGGTAATGTGAATTGGAAGTATCCGGGGGCCCGAAGTTTTGGTGGAGTTCTAGGAGGCCCGCTGGATGGCCCGAAAACGAGAGATAACCTTCATCATTTCCAACAAGCCCGAAAGACGACGAGGAGCCCGGGCCCACTGTGTTGATCGTTGGATAATCAGAGAGGATGGAATTAGTTGAGAAATTATTATTAGCCGCGCCGGTGTTTGCGTAGTGAAGTGGCTGCTCTTCGGCGGCGGCGGCCTGGATTTGGCGCTGGCGGCGGCGAGAGCGTGAACGGCGGTTCTGGAACCAGTAGAAGATATTGGCGTCGCCGACGGAGCCGAATTTCTCGAGCATCCTTCGAATTCTTACAGTCTCGTCTTTTGGCGGATTCACCATCCCGCTATTGAAGATGGATTCCAGAATCAGGATTTGCTCCGGCTTTGGCGACCACCGTGACCTCACCGGCTCCGCCTGTTCTTGATGATCATCCATTCGATCAATTTAATATATGTGCAAGCTGGGAAGAATTAATTTCTTAAATTTGTGGAAAGCAGTAGAGGGGAAGAAATCATGAGAATATGAACTAGGAGCCAGTCCACATCAAGAGTATTTAAAGGACAGGGAAAGAATGTCAGGCTCTTGAAATGACGATTTTACCCCTGGGAGTAGATTTGGGATGTATCAGAATTGTTTAAGAGTTCCAAACTAAGATCCGATGCTGTATTTGATTATTTTGGGTTTTGTTTAAGATGAAAGAGAGCTTTATATAAGAAGTAGCCAAAGTAGACGGTTGTTGTGTACGAGGTTCATAATTTCCATGTTGCTTTGTCTCTGATCCCATCTATCTATCTATCTATCTCATCGTTTAGTTTTAATAAAAAAGAAAAAGCAAAATATGAAACCAAATAGCATGCTTTCTTTGGATACATGGCCGCAAACATTGAACTCTTGCTGCTGTTTTTGTGCCCTTGACTCTTCAACAACAAACTACAATAATTTTTAAAATAATATCAAGAAAATTATATAAAACTATCTAATATAATTTTCTTAAATCAATTATTTATTTATAGTTTACACACATTTTTAATGCACATCGGACTGTATAGTAATACTTCGAAACATTATTCATTTGACTATTCATATTAATTGTATAAACCATGCAAAAATAGATATTTTTTTAATCAATCTGACAAAGATAGATTCAACGATAATGAAGTGTTATCCAATATCATTGATAAGAGAATTACCAATTATAAGTCCATTTCCACAAATTTATGTTAATAGCACTCTTAATTTCTTCCAAGTCAAAAATATGATTGCGTGCGTTTGGCCAATATCTAATTCGAAAAGAAGTCAAACTTCCATGATGATGTATTAAAAAAAAAAAAAGGTATGTAACTTTGTTTCAATAATATTATTCCCTATATATGCTGATTGTTGACCTAAAACTAAAGACTATCACCTTTAACACCACTTTTGAGGACCTTTTCCACTTTAAATGGATGTAGGGATCTGTTAAGGGCAAATGTACAGTAGCCCAAACATTTAGTCTGGTGATGATCAACTTGGTCCGAGTCTTTTTTTATTATCTATTTTAACCCTGATTGATTAAAGTTGTGTTTGGATTGAGTGATTTGAAATATAAGAGTAATACCTTTTAAATCCATTCAAATTAATTAAAATATTTATATCTATCAATTGTTAAAATATTAGTTCCAAGTAAAAATGATTAACTTCGAATTCATATCAATCCAAACATCATCACAAAAAGGGATTCGTTATATTATCAATTTCAAATCATTCCTCAAAATTTTCATTCCAAACACAACCTAAGTTAGTTAAGTGCATTCAACGACTAAATTAAAAAAAAAAAAAAAAAACGTGCAAAGTAACTAATTCAATTTTGTCCTAATAAAGTTGCATGCTAAATACCCAAATTTAGCCGAATTCGTTCAATTTATCTTTGTACTTGTCAAAAAACAGGTTCAACAGAAGACTTGTTTATCCCAAAATATTATAAAAAAGCCACATGGGCCAGAACATACTAACTAATAGATGAGAAACTAGCTAGTGAATCTATGGTTGTAATCATCTCGTGCATGATGATAATAATAACACCTCTCTTTAGTGTGTGTCTTTAAAATTTACTCTAATTAATCATCAAAATCTCTTAATTTTAAGAGGAGCAAGGGCAAAAAGGTAATTGAAAGTGTAGGGTTTGGGCGTGCAAGTCCATGTGAAAGAATGTGGGGAAATAAAAAAGGGGGAAGTATGTATCCAAATGATTCTGGGCAAATACTTTTAATTGATCTTCTGACATTAGGCGGACATACACTCAGAGTTTCACACCTCGTTTCTAATAAATATATTAAACGACACGAGACTAGAGGCTCATCAGAGTTGGCATAAACATCCAACACTTTCATTATATATATAAACAATTCATTTGTTAAATTATTTATGTGAGCAAATTACGACAAAAACCTATAATAAAACATGAAACCGACTTTCCATTCTACTTTGACACGCTTTTGCTTCTTCTCTGCCTTCTTTTGTAAGGATTCATTTATACAAAAACATTTCCACATGGGATTTTATTTTATTTATGTATGTTCCTTTCTTGGGACTGATTACTGTTTCCAAACTCTTGTTTTCTTTTGAGCTCATCAAGAAATTCTTGCAGATTAGAATTCGTTCGTTATTAATAATTTGACACAGAGAATCTTTTATACATATTTTTCTGAATTAAAATGAAATATTCTCTTTAATTTTCTGCATCTCATGATCTCATCCTATCCAGTATGGTTTTTTATTTTTATTCGATTTTTTTTTCATCATTAGCTAATTAAAAGAGGAGTAGAAAAGGAGAAAATGCGGAACCTATAAAGAAATTTTAATTGTCGATTTAAATCTTAAAATGCAAAATCATGGTCGAATCTTTTTTCTTAAATAAACTCTGAAATGAAGAAGATCTCATGAACTTGACATGGGACATTCCTAAATTATACGAGAGTGACGTGACGAAGCAATCTGCATGTTTTTGGACAGGTTAATAATTGGATTAAAAAACCTATATTCTCTGTTTCTTTTTTCCTCGTCTTTTATATAGAAATATAATTGAAATTGGGGACCATCTAAACCTACGTGGTTTCAGCGAGTTGACCTTCGACCAGCTTTGGTCCCCCCTACCATATATATCTTCTGAATATTACTGATTATTTTTTCTTTCCAAATTCGATCATCTAATAAAATATTTAAGGTTTAATTAGCTAGGCGATGTAACTAATTTAATCTTTTTTTTTTTTTTCCGAATTTGATAATCTAATAAAATGTTAAGGTTTTGATTAGGAGCTGTAACCAATTTACTCTTAAAATATATATATATCGCCAAAGGATTGTAACTAATTAACTAAGTTCAATTATTCTAACAAAAAATGTAAAGAGGTAATTGCACGTGTTACAGCACCAAACTTAAGAAATAAAATAAAATCTAGTTTAAAAAGTTATATATGTAATGTATACATAATATTAAAATAAATATTCAAAAAGCTTTTGACACGAATATAACCAAAATTAACAGCATGCAATTATGTATGTGTTCATACCTTTTTTTGTGTACATACTTCTTAATCCCTGTATATTTGATATTAACATTAATTGGACCTTCAATACAAATAGTATAATTGAGATGGGACAGAGTCAATACCTAACTGAAATCTGATTAGAGCTAATGCAAAAAAGCTACAGAGATTCCTTTCAATAATTTAGACTAAGTTGAGTGACAATGGAATCATAAGAAGTTAAGAACATGTACAAAACGATTGTCTAGAAAAAGAAGATGAAAAAATATATAGTATAGAATTAAGTAATTAGAAAAGTAACAATAATGTGTAAAGGTGGTCGGGGTTGGTTTGGTGGTGGAATTAGGCAAAGGTAGGAACATTGCACACGTTATGTCGAACATGACTTTGCAGAGTCCAAAAGTGGTATAGCCAATGTGCCCCAAAAACTGAACCAATATGTTTGGTCGCTCTCTATTTTTTAATTTTTTTTTAAATTTTAAATTATAAGTTTCTCACTTTTTATCTACTATTATTGCAGGGTTGCTAGGTTTCCACTTTTGACAACTTTACTAGGATTTCTAGGTTGTTGGACTTTTACGAGAAATGGAAAACTTTTCCTCCTTGCAGGATATGGAATTTGCCCACTCTCTTTTCCATTCTAGTTTTTTAAGAGTTAATTTCAATTTTGATTCTGTTTATTTGTTTTTCATTAATTTGGTTTTCTACATTTTTACTTTTTTCAATTTCAGTCTTTTTTTATCAAAATTTTCAAAATCAGTGACATTCCGGCTAATACATCAAAATTTACGACGGCCATATCAACAATTTTGAAAATTCCAATAAAAAATAACTATATTGGAAAAAAAATTATAATATAAAAGACCAAAATTGGAAAATAGATACTGAATTGTTAGAAAATGAAAAATATTTTACATACAAGATCAAAAATTGAAATTATATATACTTTTTTTTTAAACAACATATTTATACTTCAATTGATGTATCATTGAAGATATTTATCACTTTTGAGACGTATTTATCTCTCATCTATTCTTGAAAGTTTTTCTCTTATAATAAAGTCGTGGGGTTGGATTTCTTCGTTGTGAATTGTATAATACTCTATTTCTTACTACAAGGTGCTTCAATAAATTTGGTCTATTTATTCAGTTTAAAATTAGATTTAACCATTTATATATCACAATGGCATAATAATGGAGAATTTCTTAACAAATTAACAGTGTTAATGTTTGTTTGACGGAAATGGAGAATGTGGAAGATTAATAACTTATCAATTTTTCGAAATTATTGATTTAGTGTGCAATTGGTCAAGTTGGGATTATAAAATTTAAAGTTTTACGAAATTATTATTGATTTAGTGTGCAATTGGTCAAAAGTTGGGATTAGAAAAATTAAAGTTTTACGGGCCAATAAAAAACCACTGAGCCTAATGGGCCTGGTATTGGATTTCTGCAAATTGTACGTATTCCTTACTCAGCATGTTTACTAAGCCAAACTAACCAACTTACTTATTTGGGCCAACTAAATTAGATAGCACATAATATAATTATCATTCAAATGTTTAAGCCCATTTAAAAATTATATTTAAATCTGACAGAACAAACCAAAACATTGCATATCGAATACAAATAATTTTATTCAAAGCTGATTATAATAGAATGAATAAAATGTATATATTGAACAAACCTCGTATATATTTTCATTACATCAACTTAATAATGTATGCTCATCAGAATTACAAACATGGCAACTCAGATAATTATGAACTTCCAAACAATTAATTATCAGAAATATTAAAAAAAATATAAAACTCTCACTTGATTAAAAAATAGTTATTCTTAACGATGTCCTCGCCCAACTTTCTACTTACGAGAACTAATCTTCTTCTTAGGAGGATTAGTTTTCTTAGGAGGATTAATCTTCTTCTTAGGATTAGCTGTTTTAGGGTTGAAAACCCTACAATTTTTCCTGATCTCTCCAGCTTTTCCGACAAGAACCTCAATCTTGCTCATCTTGATCATGGCATTGGCAAAACTCTGATGAAAGGCAGCCCCATTGGAAGCAAAGCTTTTTACAATCGGTGCAGTGGACCTATCCAGGGCCAGTTCCTGATCAATCTGCATTATCCCTCTCTTGAATATCGTCTGATTATAGAACTGATTATCCATCGTAAACGAGGTTCCCTGATCCAGGAACACCGTCGGATCGCTATTCAACGACCTGGATGTCGTCCCACAGGTCTTCAACAGCCTGGCAGCCAATCCAGGGTCCATGGTCGTGTCAGGCCTTCCAGTGCCCTGGAAATTGGAAAGTCGGTCCTGGAAAAAGGTACAGTGTGCCACACCTACACTGTGTGCACCCAAAAGTGTGACCATGTCGTTTAGGGTTAGCCCTTTGGCGCTGAAAAATGAAAAGGCTTGTGCGATGGATAGCTGTGGGCCTGGAAGGTTTACGTCGTTGGGATCGGAAACCAGTCCGTCGCGCCTGCCCGTTGGGACGTTGTATTTGGGGCCGTTGGCTAGAGCCACCGCGTCCCGGGTGGCTAGTGTGATTATGTCAGCGCAGGAGACGGTGGAGGGGCAGGCGGCTTCAACGGCTCGCTTGGCGGTGTCGATGAGTTCGAATTCTCGGACCGTTAGGTTTGGTCCGGCATCCTTTTCCGAGGACTTGGATCTGGTGGGGTCTATCAGGATCGATGCATCACACCCCTGTTTTAATCGGTTTTATTGAAAATGTTAGATTCTAATGCTGTTCATCAGGACTTGATTTATATATGACATAGTTTTTTCTTTAATTGATTTTAACAAAATTACAAAAGAAAGGGGAAATCTCAATTTGGGTAATGTAATTTAGGTTTCGTCCATTTTTTTAATTATTAATTTATATTCCATTTTTGGTCTGATTTTGTTTGAAATGTTAATTTCTAGTTATATAGATGTCGATATTGAAAATCCTTACAGGCAAAATCAGAATGTTGAACAAAATCGAATGAAAATTGGTAAAAAGTGACAGAAGACCGAAGTTGAAATATGTAAATTTGGTTGGTAAAGGAATGAACAATGTCTAAATTACATGACGAAAAGTGTCATTTTCAAATAATAATCTCTTTTACATGACAAATATCAAAAACATAGTACAAACTACAAAAAATATTGTTTTTAGTGACGAGATTTTTTGGTCACTATGTTGTCACAAAGTTGTCACAATTTGGTTTTAGTGATGATATTGTGACAACTTTTTAAATATAGTGACAAAAAATCTCGTCACTGAAAACAATATTTTTTGTCCAAAAAATTTGCAAGTAATTTAAAATTTGTATATATTTAAAGAGAATGACAATCCAGTCATTCTCTATTTCATGATTTCATCTAATATTTAATTTTATTAGTAAACATTATTGATTATTCACATATAAAGTAAGAATATTATGATAAGTACAAATATGTTATTTACTTATGAAAAAAATGCAATAGCTAGAAAGTATATAAATTCTGCAAAACATAAGAACAAAATCAAAAACACACCTTAACAAAGCAATCGTGAAAATGCATTCTAAGCAATGCAGCTGTTATGGAGCGATCTTTGCTAAATCGTTGTTGCACAACTCCTCGAATGATTGATTCGGCCCTCGGACAAGATGAACGGTAAAAACCTACTTTTAACTGAGCAGAAACAGGCCCAAGAATGGTGCAACACACAAGAAGAACAAGTACTACTACTTTCTCCATTTCTTCTCAACTATGAACAAATTTATGATCACAAATTAAAGTGTGTTCTTGATCAATGAGCATATATAAAATGCATAACATTCCTGGGATTTATAAAGAGATAGAAGCTATTTATTGATTTATTTATTTGTCGTTTTACTTCTTTGCTATGGGTGAGAAGGTGGCAAAAAGTCGGCAACGTGCAAGGGTGATGCAAAATCTCAAGAGGTTTTGAATATGCTTTACACAACTTAAATAGTATATATTATATTTGTTATTGGTCTTGTTTTAGGAAAACTAATCATTCTCTATGTTTGGTCCTATCAATATCTAATTAATTACCCAGTATGTAGTATCAATTGTAAAATTATATTACACTTGTTTGGTTGGAAATGGTATCTACTACGTGATATTTGTCGATACATTAGCAGTAAATATATTAATACATACCCTTAATATTTACTAATATACGATGATGACAAGATTTATGTACACATAGTAGATTATAATGTAATAAAATGCATGATATGATGAAGGACAAAAATATCGGTATCGGGTACCTTAATTTTACGGAAATATCCACGGAAATATCGAAATATCGATGAAAATATCGAAATATCGACGGAAATATCGAAAATATGGTAATATCGGTACTTGAATTTTAAGGAAATATCGGGGAAATATTGGGGAAATTTCCGGATATTTTTTGTCCATGGATATGATACTATTTTACAATAGGAATAATCAATTGCTAATGAATAGAAATATGTTTTGGCTAGAGATTAGTTAAATAAAGTACATCTTGTCGAAATGAAAAACTAAGAATTAAAATTTTAGGGTTGACATATGGAGGTCATCTAAGTACATCTTTTGAGGTGGAGAAAGAAAAACAGGGTTGACATTTGGAGGCCATCAATAATTAGTACAATAATTTAGGAATTGAAAAATAAGTTCTTAGAAAAAGAGATAATTAACAAGTTGATTTAATTGCAAGTTGTAAGGTTGATAGGGTGCACGCATATTTAATTTGATCTATATATTCTAGTTTACAGGGATAAGGTCTGCACGTTGGAAAAAAAGTCATGACGTGTAATGAGAGTTTTTAACCGAAATTCGGGCAATCAATTCTGAAACATAGAAAATGTTTTTCTTAATTATAAAATTTAATATTTATGAATAGCAAAAATGATGAGAAAAGATTCCAACTCCGAATAACCAGGAAAAGATGGACAACTAATATTATGATATGTAATCATGCAATTAAGATTGTGAGGCAACAAACTTTTAATTAAGATTGTGAGGCAACTAACTTTTAATTAAGCAATGGTGATGTATATTTGGTTAGACACATGTCTCTACATGTCGCATGATTAACTTAAATTGAGCAATCGTGATATATATTTGATTAGACATAAGAATGACGTCTAATTTGAACCCTATTAGTAGTTAAGAAGTATCTTTCGTAGGGATTATTGTACATGTCATCTAATTTTATGTTGATAAGTATGATTTAAAAATTTATAAACATTGGGGACAATATTATAATTGGTGGGAAACATTTTGGAGGATACCAAAACAGAGTTTGAGTTAATGCTCTGCTAAATATCACTTCAAATATTGAGATATAGATGTTATGTTAGGGGATCAAAACGTATCTATTAATAATATTTTTTTATTATTAAAGATTATAATTTAAGGTTATAATAGTATGTAATATAGTATTTTAGTATTTTTGAATTTTAAATAATTTTATATTAAAATCATAATTAATCCAAAATACTATATAAAATCTCAATTCTATTAGAATTCTAATTCATGTATTTTCTAGAGAAAGATTAACAAACAAATCACTACAAACTCTTTGCTACAAACTCAACAATATAACAAAAATCATAACTAATAACTCTAAAAAATTAACATGTCAATCAACAATGCATACAAATTACTACGACTATAGAAAGATTTGAAAAGAATTTTATTGGAGTTTTAGAGTGGAGCGAAAGTGTTATCGACATGATTGAAGGACTTTGGAGTTCAAAGAATCCAAAATTTAGCCATTGACAATCTTGAAATGACGATGAATGATAGGGATTTTAGGGAAAGAATCCGAATAATGAAAACATAAAACAACTTGTCGCAACATTAGCGATAAGTAGCCTAAGAATACCGTGCACGACCCTATCGTGCCAAAGTTGCTCTTTTCTTTTAATTATTTTATATATTTTTTTTTTAAGTGGGAATTGAATTTTGAGTTCTTGCAAACTATATAAACTCTCGTTGGAGATCCTTATGAAGATACACAAGATTGAAGATAAGGAGACGAATAATTCGATTTTTTTTTTTTTTTAAATCTTGACAATATAAGAGAGTCGAATATGAAATTTTTAAAACCGGTATCAAAATCTTGTTGAAATAATTAATTCAAAGTAATTAACGTTACTCTTATGGTTAAATTATAATACAAATACATATATGCTAATTTTACAATATTCTTTACGTATTTTTAATTCTTCACTAATGGATTCAAACAGTTCCAAAATCTTCAATATTTAGTAATTTTGGTTTCAGACTTTATTAGTGTTTTATATTTATTTGAACGTTTATTTGGAACAAAGTGCCAAAAAAATACGAAAGAAATTGAACTCAATAAAAAGCGACAAAAAAAACGATGAAAATACGGAACAAGAAGTCGGACAAAGTCGAAAAGATCTGAGTGGATAGAAAAAGTATGATAAAATTAATAGAGAGACAATTTGTGAATTGCATTCATTTTTCTTGAATATGTAAATGTCATATATGCTCATATGAAGAATAGATATAGAGCTAGAGAGAGGAGGGGCATTAGTAATATTGATTGTAATTTAGTAAGCCCCTCAGGTTACTAAAATATTTATTTGTCACTAGTGTAAGATCTATGTACTAATTATGTAATTTTTTTATTTGGAATGTTTGACTAATTTAATAAATACATAATATGATTTTTATTATTAAATATTTAATGAGATTTATGATCAAAATTTTAATCGAAAAGTTTGAGCAATATATATACAATTTTATTTCTGGTTCCAATTAAAAAAAAAAAATTGTTTCTAAGAAAAAGAGTTGTATATATAGTACAAGTTATGATTAATTAGAAATTGATTTTCTTGGCAATGTAGCGGAACATTTTCCAATCACATAACAATTAAAGCATGTGCGTACAATACATAGTAGCTAAATAAACAAAAGATTTTGCATCTAAAAATATAATTAGTTAGCATATTATCTGCTCATAATAAAAGATTTCCATCATTTTTATGATCTTGAAACCAATAACAACTTTATGCATCTTATTATTAAAAACTTTATAAATAGAATAAATAAACATCACCATTAATGTATCATAAACTACGATAAATTTCTTGCTTATAGAGATGGTGGTGGTGGAGGAGGATCGTGACGTGGATTCGGCCCGGGTGGATCGTAATCCATAATTGTCTCCTTCTCATTTTCTTTAGAAACCTTTCTATCCAAATCCTACATCATTTTAAAAATAAAATATATATTGAACAAATCAAGATTTCATATTTAAAACGTGTATTTAAGATATGGGAGAGAGAGAACCGGGGAGTATTTGGGCATGGCTACATCTTCACCCTTCAAATTTGCTAAACGAATTGCTGAGGTTGATAAAAATTGAGTGCAAAGTAAAAGAGTAATAAGAGTGGAGAGACAAACTTTGTGAGTTGTCTCCATTGTGAAAGAATTAGAAGATTTCGATGTCAATTGTTGAAATAATGTAATGATATATTAGAGATTGGTGATGTCCCTAATTATTTAATAAATTAATCCATTTAAATGAATTACAATGACGTGATTAAGAATTAGAAATTCAGAAAATGCAATTGATATATATGGGATATGTATAGATTTACTTTCTGATTCAACATTGGCGACGCGTGGTATAAAAAGTAGGAATTGATGGAGTCCACAGATTTGCAATAAAATCTTGAAACATATACTATACTAATTAGTTTTGTTTATTCAAAACTACAAAGTTGTTATGTGTTATATAAGTAAGACATCAGATTGGAATTTTTTTATTTATTCAAAACTACAAAGCTGTTATGTGTTGTATAAGTAAGACATAGATTTTGGTATAGAGGATACGAACGATTTTAATATAGAGGATACGGAAATTACGTGTTATTCCCTAATTAGAATTAATGATAAATGAAAAGCAAAGTTCAGTATTTTACAGAAAACTGAAATTGCATTACAATATCCAATTGCATTAAGAGAATTGATAGGTACCATCTTAGTTATCACATAAGAAATTAACAAAGAGAAAGCTTAGAAAGTAAGAAGAAAATTCTTGAAAATATTACAAATAATGTGTGCATAAGAGTCATCAAAGAACATTCAATGACAGCTTCCATTACAATAGTCGTGATCACGGTCGATCCCAACAGGCAATGTCAGATCCCACATTATATGTACACGTGTTGGTGCAATATCAACCCTTGGATCTTCAACAACATCAATTAGTCAGCGCAGTAACACGTAGGCGGACGGTGTAGGCTATATTTTGTGTTTGTATATATATATACACATATTATGTTATCAAAATTTTATAATAGTTGAATATTATATAACAAATCGGCTAATGTAAGAAAATACTACTTGAATCTAATATGATTTTATCTGAAATCTCTTCATAAGAGTCCTCACAAAAAAAGATATCTAATATGATTTATCTAAAGAATCTCTTCATAAGTCCTCACAAAAAAGATAACTAATATGATTTATCTAAAGAATCTCTTTCCTTATGGAACATATTAAATAGTCAATAAAATCATACGATGTTACTCAGCAGAGAGAAGACTTAAAAGGTTAAAATCACGCAGGTATTTAATTTAAGTTATATACACATTACTTTTTGATTTATTCGTGTTTCCCACAGTCCACAGAAACTATTAGGTTATGTACACGTTAATTTTTTATTTGTTCGTGTTTCCAACAGAAACTCATCGCCGACTTCACAGGTTACAATCACGCAGGTATTTAATTAAATTATATACACATAAATTTTGATTTATTAGTGTTCCCTGAAGAAACAATACATAAATTTTTGATTTATACAGAAACTCATCGCCGGCCATGGATAGACTGAGTGCATTGCTAGATTCGTTACTGATATATATTCTCTCTCTTTCTTTTCCGGATGTTGTGAGAGCTTCAATTACTCGTGTGTTGTTGAAGAGATGGCAGTTTCTTTGGACTAAATTTCCTAGACTTGAATTCTGGGGGAGTCGTATCAATACTGACCAGAAAAGAGCTATGTTTGTTGCTTGGGCTCTTGCCACTCGTGGTGCAGAATATGCAGAGAAATTTCATGTTAGTTTGGAGTATGATAATAGCTTGACTTCTGACGTGGATGCATGGGTTGTAAGAAACGAGGTGAAAGAATTTTCATTGGGCCTCAACACGATGAAATCTCTGTGTATGATTCCACAGCTGTTGTATTATACTTCATCCTTGACAAATCTGCTATTACGACATTGCATTATGGTTCCTCTAGGATCAGTTAAGTGGGAATCTTTGACTAAGTTGGAGATTGTGGAGGCGAAGTTGGATCAGTTTGTAGTCAAAAAAATATTATCAGGATGTCCTGTTCTGCATAGCTTGAATCTAATAGAATGCTGGGGATTCACTCGTTTGGAGATCAATTCTCCGAGTCTTTATAAACTTTGGGTGTTGGAATCGACGTGTAGGAAGGATGAAGCTTTGCTGGAAATCTCAGCACCCTATTTACATTCTTTGAGTATCACATTAATGCTATGCCACTGGAAGAAAGTTGGTGCTGCAAAACATCTCATATCTTGTTAGTGCTTCCATTGATTTCGTTGGAAATGAAGACGGATATGATAGGAATAGTATTAAGGAACTTGTTGGAAGCACCCGACATGTCAAGGAGCTTGAGCTGGGAATTAAGTGCTTTCAGGTGAGTGTTCTTGTCCTATGAAAAAAACCATATATGATCTCATAGCCACATTATGTTTCAATGGAATTGATATACTAATTGTTTATATGCATATTAGGTTGTATCAAGGTTGGCTGTAAGTGGTTGGCAGTTTCCACGATCCTCGCGAGTTAGTTTGAGACTTACTACTCATCGTGATCGTGATCGTAATTACATGCACACCATTTCCGGCATTGTACGCATTCTCGAATCTTCTCCACTGCTCGAGACATTGGTCATTAGGGACATTAGGGGCGAAACTTATTATGACAGGGTAAGTATTCATGTTTTGATTATTATATAATTTGATGCTTGATTTTTGGCTTAAAATCTATGGTCTTGGTTAATTTAGGAGGACTATATAGATTCAGGTGCAATGGTTGATTTGGAAAGTGATTTGATGCATTTGAAGAGAGTTAAAATGATGAGCTTTGTATCACCAACAATTGCCAGAATGCTGCTTAAGAGGGCAATCATCTTGGAAGAGATGATCATTCTTGAAGATACTCGTATACGTAACAAGGGCCCACCATTGGGCCCACAATTGCTTACGTATCCAAAATCCTCTCACAAAGCAGTAGTTCGATTCCAATTTTATTGATGTCTTCCTTTTCACAGTTTTCAAGTTAGATACATATTTTACTTTTTATTGGTTCTTTCCCACTTAGCAAGGATTTCAACTATGTGAACCAAGGTAGTTTGCTCTATTTATTTCATGTTTTCCTTTTGTAAATTTCCAACATCTTCTTCTATTTATTTCATGTTTTCCTTTTGTGAATTTCCAACATCTTCATTTACTTGGCTTTTTTCTATGGATACGTGGGATATGTTTGGAGGAGTCGGGATGGAAAAGGTGATGAATACAGACCTTACTAGTTCATTCTGCATGCATCGTTTTGTTCTTGTTGGATTCATATTTTAGTGTTATTCATGCATGTTTCAAATAAGTTGAGATTGGATTTTAGATGGGGTTAGATTCATGTGGAAATTCTTTGTTTGCGGTTGAATCACATGGTTAATTGATTGATGTATATTTATTTATTACCTGTATAAAAATGTAGATGTTTTTTTACAAAATATGGATTATCGAATATATCTTTATTAAAAATTATTATTTGAAGTTATAATAGTAATTTAGAATTTTCATATGTAAATAATTTTATATTAGAATCTTAATATAGAATTCTATTATAATTAAAATTTTAATATATAAAGTATTTGTATTATTTCTTTCTTTAGTTTGAATTGATCTCCACATATAAATTATAACTAGTATATATATATGTGTGTGTGTGTGTTGGGTGAGAATGTCATTTTTAATCGATTGGATTCATTTTCAACTATTTACAGTGAATGAAGTACCTTAGCTGCTAATTACATATACATAGAGCAAATTAAGGTATTAGTTATTACACAAAATCATTGCTTGCTTGCTTCCCCCTACAATTTTTTTTCTTATTACTCTCTGCCTTTTCGTTTCTCTTTGACTTTTGCTCATTGTCTATTTGAATGTCTGTAGTTGTGATAATCCCAGCTAATCTCTACTCTGTGTTAAATTGTTTTTAGAACGATCATTTTGCGTGTGAAATTATGTGGGTCCTATGAACTTAATTTGATCACGCTGACTTACGCTTAAAATTAATTTTCTAAACTCCCCGATAGTTTTACAATAGTATTTTTTTTTTTAAATTAAAACATATAGTAAAAACATACTTCAATCCCATTTAAGTATTATTTTAAATGTTCAATTTTAGTTCTAATTTTTTATTTTCTTAAACTTTATCCCTATAACCTTTCTTAAAAATCTATAAATTTTCAATATCATATAATTTTTTAGCTAAAATCCAAAAATTTGATAGAAACCATTTTGTTTTTTTAAAATAAATTGATTGTGTTTTAAATTTTGATTTTTAAACTACTTGATTATATATATCAGCCAAAACGAATACTTGATTTTTAATAAAATGTAACACGACACTCCTCTAATAAGTATTATCCTCTAATAAGTATTATTTTAAGGAAATGAAAGTTAGAATTGAATGGGCCATATGAACAAATAATAGGGATAAAAAATTGTAAGTTTAAGATCAAACTTTTAACAAAGCATGCAAGATCAATAAAGGTTGTTCTAACTCTAAACACAAATTTAAAAGAAAACAATGAAGAAATGATCAACACACATGAGATTTAACGTGGTTCACTAACAAGATGTTAGTTACGTCCACGGGAGCAAGAAAACGACCAATCCACTATGAACGTCCACGGGAGCAAGAAAACGACCAATCTACTATGAATCAAACGTAAAGTACAGAATTAATCAATCTGCAGAATTAGAGTTTTATAGATTAAGAATCCTAACCTCTGATGTCTCTCAATCCTTATCGATACTAAGTGAAATCTATCCGATTAGATTCACAATCCACCAAGGAATAAAAGCCCTATGATCTATTTACCAATCGGATAAGATTCAGTGATCGATTTTGAAGATTTGATCATAAAACCCTAACAAACCCTGATCTGTCTCCATCCGGTCCATGCAGCAGATTTTCCCCGTCGACGTTCAAGCCGTTTTAGGCCGGTTCTCGACAAATCGAATTTATTTCTGTAACTTACAGATCATGCTTTACCTTTCCTCATCGACCTGTTCGAGCTGTTTTAGACCGGTTATTGACAAACCAAATCTGATTCTGTAACTTGTAGATCATACTTTACCTTTCCTCACCTTGCTTGAGTTATCCAATTCACAAAAACATTATCGCAATCGATTACAAATGCCTAATAAATTAAAATGAGCCGAGAAGCAAAAGATGATGCATATTTACAAGAAAAAGGCCTGAAAGCCCAAAAAGCCCAAAACAGTTGATACTTAAATATTAAAAGGCCGAAAGCCTAAAAATTAATGTGTTAGCCCAACAAGCCGAAAATATGCAAACATATAATAAAAAGCCCAAGCAAACCAGGAGATTATGACTTTATGGACATTGCCCTTTTGCAAAGCGCATTCTTCCTTCTGAAAGATTCAATATTGCCTGTTGTTTCCAAATTATCTACTCCTGTGTCTATATATATATATGTATGTATGATTCCTATGAGGCTTCAGCTTTTTAAGAGCCTGTATGAAGTGATAATTACTAAAAATTTAAAAAATAATCATATAATAAAAGAATTTAATCATAAAAATTTAATATTATTTCGTAAAAAACTTTTAATAAGAATTTGGTGCATAAATAATCAACAAAATTGCATTAAAATTCAAAAGACAATTACTTGAAAATAATGTAATATTAATTATATTATATTACATTTATGTTACAGTAAAAACTCCATACAGTCATATCGTTGGGACCGGGAAAAAATATTACTATACGGAGTTATTCTTATATAGAGTTTTACAAAAAAAAATAATTTTTTCGTATAAAAAATAATATAAATATAAAAATAACATATACATTGTATATTATCTATCTCACAAGTTCATGTAACTAATTTAATAGTTTTGACTAAGAAATTTAAATACATACACTTGAGTTAAATCATTTATGATAAAAATGTTAAGTCATCTTAAAAATGTTATTGATTTTGATAAACAAAAATATAATTAATAAATATTTTTATAATATATTAATCATTTATTCCTATATAGAGGTATAAATCCTTAAGACGGGACTTGAAAAATGTATGACTTATGACAATGTGGAGTTTATTCTTATTTATAACTAGTCCCAAGTTGGGACTTGAACTTTTTATTACTATAGGAAGTTTATTCCTATATAAAGTATTACTATAGAGAGTTTTTACTGTACTTATTATTTAATCAATTTATATTTCCTAATTATAAGTAAATACTACCCCGTCCCGCTTAAATTTGCACACTTTCCGTTTTCGTCCGTCTCAATCAGATTTGCACATTCAAAAAATGGCAAATAAAATCTACTAAAATTGTCATTTACTATTCAAAAAAGTGCTTTTTACACTTAAAAAAACAGTTTTTTCTTAATTTCCGTGTCCGTCCCTACTTGCAAATTTGGGCAGGACGGAGGGATTAATAATTTCGGTTTTTTTTTTTTTTTTTGAAAACACATTTCCGTTGCGCGGTTTAGGAATATATATATGTGTGTAAATAACTCAGTTTCTCTTCTGATTGAAAATTTTTCAAGATCCAAAACTACCAAAAAAACCACCATCAAGAAGCACCATGGAGCACGAAGAAACACCGGTAGACAAACGGTGGCGAAGAATCACCTCCGACCCTAATTTCCGCAAGCGCCACGCGACACCACTGCATCCACCGTTCATCTGAAACTGCCTTCTTCATCCGCACCCAGTTGCGGCTCTTCTACTTCAACCCCACCACCAGAGCCTTGGCCCCTTCGATTTCACACTCTCCCCCTTCACAACAATCTTGCAGTCTAGCCATGGTTTAATGCTACTCGAATGCAGAGATTCCTGGAACGGCCCCAATTATTACTGCGTTGCCAACCCTACCACCAGACGAGCAAGAAAGCTGTCGATTCGGAAAGACCCTCTGAGAATCGAAAAGGTAGTCCCGTTTTTTCTGAGTTTTGATCCGTCTAAATCAATTTTTTACCAGGTAGGTTTTATGAGGGTTTCAACGGGGTATCGCACCCTGGATGTATGATTCTGAAACCGATGAATGGCAACAGCGCTCCTTCCCTGATACCAACCATCCCATACCTTACTACCTACACGCGAATACCGAGAGACGAATATGCTTGTATAACTGGGTTTTCAGTGTCTCACTCCACGGTGCAAGTCTTTACCTGGATTTTGATCATAAGAAGTTGGATTTTGGAAAGATTGAGAATCCATCAATGTTATACGACAGGAACTATGTGGTGGAATGGGAAAGAAATATTTACTGCGTGTCCATATATTCGAGAACTGGGGAGCATTTAATGTTGGTGCACTTGCTGAAGAATTTTCAGGAATGGTCGCTGATTGATAAGGTGGACCTGAGCCCAGTTGATTGTGCATGGCCTGAGATGAAGGGTCACATTGCTGTGATGGGAATGGTGAGGGGTCCCGCCGGAGAGGGAGATGTTTCAATTTTGTTTCATGGTGCAGGGAAGATTGTTGCTTACAGGGTTTTTGAGGAATGCTTTGAGCTTTTGTTCGACTTGAGAGATCCCAGGGGAAACTGCCTCTCTATCTGCTTCAGGCTCATCTTCAGGCTCATCAGTTCACCCACACTTTGGCTCTTTTTTGAATCTCTTCTTCTTTTACCATGCATCCATCATTTCCTTATTGTTAGATTCATAGTTTACTGTTATGTTTCAAATATGTGGAGAGATTACTGGATTTTAGATAGGGTTTGATATGAAAGTTCTTTGTTAATTTGCTTACTGTTGAATGGCATACATGATTACTTGATTGATAATCTTGAGGGGGCAGACCTCCTGTCTGGATATGTTTGATGACTTCAAGCAATGTACAGATATGGCCGTTCTTTGTTCGTGCAGTCTTCTCTTTTAGTTTTGTTGTCTTCTTTTCTGTAATTAACACGAATGGTTAGTTTTGTTCCTCAATAGACTCGCAGATTACAGTGAACCTCCTTCAATGTTAGGTTGCATTGTTTATAACTATGATACAGTTGTTGGAGTTCAGAAATTTTGGTGTGAAGATTGCTTCTTGTGGTCTTCCTTTAATCTATGAACCCTGTTCTTGACCTTGCTTGGTATAATCAGAGATTGTGGTTTTATGGTCATATATAACACATAACAAAGGAGGACATATGTATTGAATATTTGTTGTATCTATTCATGATGAAGAAGGTGCCGAAGATTTCTATTTTTTGTGGGAAATTAAGGAACTTGAGCATTTGTCATGCATGTTATAGGCTTATATAGCTACAATGCTAACTAATAATAATGTTTTCTAAAAGTTAACTTACAAGTTGGGGGGGGGGGGGGGGGGGAGGGGTAGCATCCCATCCCATTCATGCAAAGACTTCTTTGTCCCACTTTTTGATCTCAAAAAGTCACTTTCAATTGCTGTTTCAAGTTTCCAGTTTGAGCAATCTCACCTCACTGGTCAACACTCAACCCCAACCCCCACATAATCATTCTAAATACTTTTAGTTTTCATTTGTATCTGGCATACAACTGAATTGTCCAAAGTTATGTTCTATTGTATGGTCTTTTACTATTCTACACACACATCAGTACGAAGCCTAGGCTCCTGCTTCAGTTTGACTCCTTAAGCAACGATTTCCATATCCAAACTCATTCAGTATATATGTATATGTATACATATGCTTTGTAAGAATTGAACCACAATTCTACTTAAAAGTGAAAAACATTATCTACTGACACAGTATCTAAATAGAATTTGGTATTTATTGTCACGAGTCTGTTTTGACTGGTTTCTGCAACTAGTGTCTAGTGGCCCTCCTCTTCCCACGTGCAATGGAGAGAACACATACATATCACTACTCAATTATTATGTTCATATTACAACTTTAGCTTTTACTTGTAATAAACTCTTCACCTTGTCAAGCTATATGACCATAATGAAAATAAGTATAAAGATACGTGACCATTTTATACAAGTATATATTTATAGTAAAGAAACTATAAAGCAACCAATAACATGTATTTATTGATAGCCAGAGTTTCAGAAGATGATGATTATCAGCATGTAAGTTTATTTATCTACATAAGACATGTAAGGTGTTCTAAATGTAATAAATGACTGAATGAATATATAGAGAACCATGGCCTTTCATTCCATGTGGAATGAAGACATGAATCAAAAGAAGTGAATTCTGCATATTGCTAGAAACTGAAGCGACAATCTTTCTAGAAAATCTTACTTTAGATGGCGAGGGAAGGAAGGAGAGTCGCTCCTTAGTGGGGAAGGGAAAGGCTCTGACATAGACTCCCATGAAATTTTATCATCGGTGATCCTTTTCTTTCGCTCAAAGAGAGATGGTCTGGAAGGCGTGTTATCTAATTCAACTTTGCATGTTAGCATTGCTACGATTTCGGACATTGGTGGCCTTTGATTGGCTTGAGGTTGAAGGCATAAGAAAGCTACATGAGCTGTCTGCAAGACATCCTTCTCGACAAAGCCATCTTCTCGTAGCATTCTTGAATCTATGAGTTCATTCAACATAGATCTCTCATATAGCTTCCAGGCCTTGTGAAATTTACAACATCAAAATAGATAGGTGAATTGCAAAGGTTGATTCGCAAAAAATAAAAATAAAAATAAAAAATTTAAAAGCTTACATATTCTGGAAGGTATTGCATTTCTGATGGCAGATTGAGGTCAGTATTTTTCCTACAGCTAATAATCTCGAGCACCAGAACTCCGAAGCTGTATATATATATATATATATCGGCCTTTTCAGACAGCTCCCCTCTGATGGCATATTCTGGCGCAGTATAGCCTCTACAAAACAGAAATTGCTTACAGTTAAGGATATGAATGTGTCCTAAATTCCTATTTTAAATGGTTACTAAAAATAAGATTTAAGGAATATGTTTGTTCTCAACCAAAAGATTAAAAATACGAACATATTTGTGCAATAACTTGAATGAAGAACAAAGATAATTTGTGAAAACTTACAAGTGATTGGTTATGACTAGCTATATAGAGAGAGAACTCACAAGGTTCCAGCAAATGCAGTGCTGAGATAAGCTTGATCTTCGGGGAAAAACCTGGCCAGGCCAAAATCCCCAATCCTAGGTTGAAATTTTTCATCAAGGAGAATGTTACTCGCCTTAATATCTCTGTGTACAATTCTGACATGTGAATCCTCATGCAGATATTGCAGTCCTCGAGCAACCCCAAGTATTATTTGGAATCGAGTGGCCCAGTTTAAATATATACCGTTTTTCCCTGCATTGATCACGAATTATAAGAACAAGGATCCTAGTCGGATAGTCTTGTAAGATTACTTTCATTTCATACAATTTGCTTCATTTCTTGACAGAGCATAAAATGAAGTCATAAGTGAGAGATAAGATGTACCATAAACGATATGGTCTAAACTTCTATTCTTCATGTATTCATAGACAAGTAGCCGTTGAGCTTTATCTGAGCAGAAACCTAAAAGCCGGACCAGATTTTTATGTTGTATGCTTGTGATCATCCTCACTTCTGCAAGAAATTCCGACTCTCCTTGCTGAGATTTGTCGACAGACAGCTTTTTCACCGCAACCAACGTTCCACCGTCCAACTTCCCCTTTAAAAACGGAGAATCAGAGAGAGAGAGAGAGAGAGCATGACATATAAACATGTTTCTTAAATTACCAAGTAGACAGGCCCAAATCCACCTCTGCCAAGCAGATTGTTCTGGTGGAAATTCTTGGTTGCCTTCCTCAAAGTCTGGTAGTTGAAATAGCTTATCGTGCAAAGATTGCCACTTAGGACATCTTTGGTTACTGAAACAGATTAAAATGAGGCCCTGATGAGACAATCCTTCTATTAATATCTAAGATCTCCATGGCAACATACCTTTTGAGCCTTAAATCAACATAAAAACGACCATGAAAAGGTGATTTTTTTTTTTCGTATAACTTGTAACTAGTAGTACTCCCGCGCGATGCGCGGTTTATTATGTATTATGACAATATATATACGATTTGCAATAATATAATGAAATTGTTATATTAAAAGATTATTCATGACATCTTATTATTTCAAAATTTGTAAAAATTCATATTTTTTTATTGATAACATCAATATTCAACAATTAAATATGAAAACAAAATTAAACATAATATAATAATAGCTTTATGTTTGTGAGTTTTAATTTCTAAATAATTAAAAAATGATTAATTATACTAACTAATATGTTTGTTCATATTTTTGTTCCTTTATATCTTATAATTATTTTTCTGCATTGTTTTTAGATGGATTTTTTCAAAAAACATTATATTTATTCCAAAAAAAATTAGTTTATATTTATAAATTTAGGTTTCAAATTAATTTTAAATTTTAAAACAATATTTCTTAGATTTTTGAAACCATTTTTCAGCTTTTTTGGAACATATTATAGTTTTATAAAACAATTTTTAGATTAATTATATCTATTTATTTGAAATAATTTTAGCTTATTGTGTAAGATATATGTAAAGCTTATTCTATAAGATACTTAAAAGTTATTTAGTTTTTTTTTCTTTTTTTTTTTATTGGTTGATAGTTTGGGAGGGAAAATGGCAAATTTGTAAAATTTGCCAACTTCTTTCATTTTATATATAGTATAGATATATAATTATTTTGTTTGAAATAAAATCAAAACAAACCGAATATAAATGTAAAAATTAAAATTGATATGATGTTCAGTTTTGTAATATTTCCAAATTCAAACCTTGTCAATTTTAAATTATATTTTGATTACAAGTAGTTAATGTCATAATAATAAAAAAATAACATTCCAAAAGTAGGAAAAAGTTTTATATTTGTACAGAACACTCCTTATTTATTTGGAATGTTGATAATTTGTTTTATTTTTATAATGAGAAAATCAATAACCCAAACACAATTAATTCATTTACAATTGAAATAAAATGCAAGATCACAGTTTGTTGGAGTATTGGAAATTATATGCAGTACCTAGAGTTTGGATATTCTAATTTTAAAAAATATTTTAAATAAAATGATAAGTTGGGATTAATTTAATAGCTTTAAAGAAAATCATTAAATGAAGAGAGATAGATCATTAATCCTAAATTTAAAAGAAAAGAGTATATTAGACATAACACATGTTGAATTTTATTAATATTACAAATTTACCCTAATTAATCCGAATCAATTTAATCCATAGAGATTTATCCATTTCAAAATGAGGTAAAACGAAATTCATTAAGTATTTTATTAATACTTGCCATGGAGCCAAGTATTGAAAAGCAGAATGAGTCTCTATGAGAATTATTGGGAATCGTTAATTGAAGTAATTATAGATTGATACGAGGAAAATCGATGCATTTTATTGTGGATTAAATTGAGAATTTATGATTTTTTATTTGATTGAATGCATCATTTTCTCACCTATATGTGTTTTTGGACTCTAGATACTTCATGTGTTGTTTATTGATGATTTTAGGAGCTCTTGAAGTATTTTTGAGACAAAAAAATGATCATGCCCAAGTCCAATCGGAGAAGAAAGGAGTGGACCTGAGCCCATTTAATTAATGGATAATTTGCAAGTGGGCTTCAGCAAATCAATTGAAGAATAAGGAAAGGGGATTTGGGCCACATTAATTGGAGGAGAAGAGAGGCCCATGACCCAAGTGCTTAAGGATTGGAAGAAAGAAGTTCACGCCACTAAGCAATTAATTATTTTCTTTCTCCCCAAGTTTAGAGAGAAGAGGCTATTTATGAAAGAATTGGACTTACCTTTTAAAAGGATATCACAATTCACGTAGCAGATTAGAGAGAACTTTGGAGAGTAGAGATTAGAGAGTTTAGTTAGGGAGAGAAACTATTTTATTTTCCTAGAATTTAGATGGAGTTTTTAATTGCTTGGATGGATTCAATCAAGAAGATGCTCTAATTTCTCAATTCCGGTTAGCATGGATGTTTGAACCCGTATATTTATTATTTTCTAATTAATCTTGTATTTCCCTCTCAATGTTTGATTGGAATTGATTGTGTTATCTGTGCATAATGTTTTCAATTATTATTGTTTGATTTGGATTGACCACCTCTGCTAGAATTTTAATTCCGTCGTTGCGGTTTAATTTTCATAAAGTGGTAAACTAGAGGTCGTGCATCTCTAAAGTAACATAATCCTAGAATCATCAAATCACGCGCGTAGGTTTGGGGTCTAGTTCATCCTATCGTCTTGGTGATTAATGCATTTGAATGAATTAAATCTAGCGAGCGTATCCTAGGTTGTTCAATTGTTCAATTAAATAGAGTTAATTAGCGAGCGTATCCTAATTTAACTAATCTTAAGAGACGATTCGGTTTAATGGCGCCTAGTTGTTAGACTAGGGATAATAATTCCATGATAATTTGAGAGAGGGGTGATACGTTGATTAGGAGATAATTGATATCGGAGGATAATTGAACTGTTAACTGGAATATCTGCATATCTTGAATCTTTGTTTGATTTGCTTTCTAGTTTATTAGAATTTTAGTGGTAGATAATCGATCTCAAAACCCCCCCATAACCTGTTATTTTATTTGAATTGAATATAGGTGGCATAGTTTATCGTCACTCCTCGTGGAATCGACTCTTATTTGTCTTAGCTACTGGTTGGTTAGGATAGGGAAGAATTTAATTAATTTTGCCGCGTTGCGACGCGCGGTCATAGATCATAAAAAAATATCAATAAATCTGAATTATTTGAGATCCTAGTGCATGATGGATATTATCTAATCATAAAATATCCCCTCAGAATCTGATCATATGGATAATTTTTTTTGGTATTTTAAAATAATAAATACATAAATCAATTTAAAATTTATATGTCACTAACATTTTCAGTTTCTTCCCCCCTCCTAAAAACACATTTCCGTTTGGGCGGTTGGGGTTATCTTTATATATATAAAAGTAAGACCACAACAACATTTGGTAAACCTACAATATTTTAATATTAATTAAATATAACTAATTAATGACTTCAAAATTTTATGTTGATAACAAATATTATTAAATAATATAGAAATGTTAACTAAATTTATCTAACAACATATGCTAAATATTAATTATTTAAATCATTTACATATTTGAAATTTGTTGAATTTAAAAATTTAGAGAAAAAATGTAAAAATCTATAAAAGAAAAGAACTAAAAATAATTGAAAAGAATTGTTCAAACATTTTGAACTTAATACTCAATAAAATTGAATAATTTATTTGAATATGTATTTTAAATAAACTATGAAATTTATTTGTGAATTTTAACTTTCATTTTTTATCATCTAATTGAAAAGGAATATTGAGGGTTTTAATAAACGTTAACAATGAAAAACAAACTAAAACAAATGGTGTTTGATTACCATAACACATTTTTTTTATATAAATCAAAATTATTCTCCAAATTATTATATTTTTTACTAAAAATGTATTACATTTTTATCTAAATATTTTAAAATTTTTATTTTATTAAATCCCGTGTATCACACGGATCTATACTAATATGTATATATGTGTATATATGTGTATCTATACTAATAAATTGTAACACGACAAATTAATAAGTATTATCTTAAGGAAATGAAAGTTAGAATTGAATGTGCCATATAAACAATAATAAGGATAAAATTGAAAACAGGTAAAAAAAAAAAAAAGATTAACGCAATTGATTACAAATGTGACATGCAATGCCTAATAAATTAAAAAGAGCCGAGAGGCAAAAGATCATGCATATTTAGAAGAAAAAGGCCGGATGGCCCAAAATGCCCAAAACGGCTGATACTTAATATTAAAAGGCCCAAAGCCTAATAAATTAAAATGACAGCCCAACAAGCCAAAAATATGCAAACATATATTAAAAAGCCCAACAAAACCAGGAGATTAATCAACAAAATTGCATTAAAATTTAAAAGACAATTACTTGGAAATAATGTAATATTAATTATATTATATTATATTACAATTATGCTACTTATTATTTAATCAATATAAATTTCCTAATAATTTCAGTTTTTTTTCCCTCTGAAAACACATTTCCGTTGGGGCGGTTGGGAGGGAGTATACGTGTGTATATATATGTATATGGGTGTGTATAAAACTTTTCTGATTGAATAATTTTCAAGAACCAAACTATCTCGATGGAGCAAGAAAGATCAGCATCAAGATCGGTCACAGCTTTCCTCGAAGCCGACATTTTGCTGAGGGGAATAACGATTTGGTTGCCCGCAAGAAACCTTCTCCGAGTCTCCTTAGTAGACAACGGTGGCGAAGAATCACCTCCGGCCCTAATTTCCGCAGCCGCCACACGCGCCACCACTGCATCCACCCTCCATCTGAAGCAGCCTTCATGAGTACACCACCTGAAAAACCAGAGCTACTTGTCTACAATGACGAAGAACCACCATCAAGAACCAGTATCTCGATGGAGCACGAAGAAGAATCAGCATCAAGATTGGCCACAGCTGTCATCAAACACGACATTTTGCTCAAGAAAATAATGATGAGGCTGCCGGCAACACAAGTTATCCAATTCATCTCCGACCTGAAGAAGACCATTGAGCACGAACAATCACCAGCAAGAAGCATTATCGCCATGGAGGACAAAGAACCACCATCAAGAACCAGTATCTCGATGGAGCACGAAGAAGAATCAGCATCAAGATTTGCCAGAGCTGTCATCAAACACGACATTTTGCTCAAGAAAATAATGATTTGGCTGCCGGCAAGACAAATTATCCGATTCATCTCCGACCTGAAGAAGGAAAAAAAGAGCTCGAGCACAGGAGAGGTGATGAATAGCGAGCAGTACTTGAACTTGCTGACAGAAATTTTAGTGAAGCTTCCAACAAGAGACGTTGGCCGAGTCCACTTAGTACAAAAACTGTGGCTATCACTCACCTCTGAGCTTTATTTCGTCAAACTCCACAGGAACCGAACATCTGGAACATCCTTCATCCTCCGCAATGGGACGGATTTCTACTACTTCAACCCCACGACCAGACCAGAGCCCTCTTCCCGTTCAATTTCAGCGCCCACGTCGCAAGAATCATCCAGTCCAGTCATGGCTTAATGCTGCTCGCATGCAGAGACTCCGAAAACGGCCAATTATTTTACCGCGTTGAAAACATGGATGAAAATTTCGCGAAATTTCGCTCAAATTCAACTACCGAAATAATAATACGCAACTTTTTTTTTCGTCAAAATTTCGGAGAAATTTGGGTAAAATTTCGATTTCGGTGAGTCCTTTAATAAAATTGCAGTGTATCGGAGAAATTTCGGTAAAATTTCGATTTTGGCGATTTTTTTTAAATTTTAAATTTTAAATTTTTTTCTTTTTTGTATGAATTTATTGCATAATTATTATAATTGGGTGTGTTTGTTTTTAAAGTGGACGATATTTACAATGAGGATGTGGATTTGGAACCTTTTTAGGTCAAATTTTTTAAAATTTAAAATTTTTATTAATTGTGGCATGAATATTGTTTGAATCAAGATGACATGTCATCTTATTCATTTGAACCTCATAGGAGTTCAAGTTATTACTAGTCCATGAAGTTATTACTAGTCCATGTATTAATTTTGTATAAAATTTATCATGTTATCATAACAAGCAATGTTTATATAATAGTTTATCTCTATATTTGTTGTAAACATATCATTTTATTTGGAATTTAAGTTCAATATATGTATTAATGTTAGTTATAATATCCTGTAAACTAATAGATATATTTTTTAATTTTTTTTACAAAGTTTCCATATTTTAAAAAAAATGTCCGAAATTTCCACGGAAATCGATATTTCCGTAAAATCAAGGTACTGAAACTGAAATTTTCATCATTGGTTGAAAAACCCATCACCAAAAAATTTATAACGTTGTCGATGAAAACGACATTCAAGGAAGGATTAAACCCTGGTTTTTAGATTTTGAACCTTCGAAATCAGAGCACTGGAATGCGGGTTTTGTCAGGCTTACTCCGACGCAATGAGGGTATAGTCATAGGCTTGAACCCTGGTTTTTAGATTTTGAACCTTCGAAATCAGAGCACTAGAATGCGGGTTTTGTCAGGCTTACTCCGACGCAATGAGGGTATAGTCATAGGCTTGAAATATATGATTCAGAGTTGGATGAGTGGAAGAAGACCACTATCCACGGTGACTTTCACACAAGGACTAAAATATCGGTATCGACTGATATATCGGTACCTTAATTTTACGGATATATCGACGAATATATCGATATCGGTGGATATCGATTTTTTACGTAAATTTTTTTAAAAAATTTGTAAAAAAAATTGAAAAAAAATATCTAGTACTTTATATAATACTATAAGTAACATTAATACATATATTGTGTAACGCCTAGGACAATCGGTGCATAATTGGTTAATTAAATAATTAAACTCTTAATTATGTGATTTAATTACGTGCATTTCAGGTTAATCGATATAATGCATGATTTAATTAATCGAATGTATGACAATTTTATTGAAACCATAATTGAATTGGAAACATAGATTATATATTATAAGGAGGTTCGCGATCGAAAGACGAAGAAATAGAAACAAGAATCGGGCCAATCGGAGGTCAGGCCCAATCTAGACCCAATCGAATAATGTATGAAAGATATATCACATGGTACCACACTTTGCAAAATAAAATACTTATTTCTTTAGATTTTCCGGCACGGCTGGCCGGAGCGCCGCCGTGCCACCGAAGGCGACCGCCCATTCCTTCTCCGTTTTCGCTCAATCTTACACGGAAACGTAGCCCTCGCCAAGCCCATCACGGATCCGGGCTCGGATCGCCGAGCCGCCGCCGCCTCCGCCAGAAATCAGACAGCAAATGCGCGACAACTTTATCTCTCTTCCTCCTTTCTCCCCTCCTTCTCCGTTTTCGTTCGATTTATACACCAAATCAAAGCTCTCGCCGAGTCCATCACGAATCCGAGCTTGAATTTTTGATCGGATATCTCCTCTGTGGGCAATGGCCGGTCAAAGTTATCACCGATTTTTGGGCAATTTATCGCCGATTTTTCGATGATTTTTCGCCGATTTGGGGACGAAAAAATAGGACCTGCGATATCTATGTCGACCTCCTCCATTTTTCGAGAAATCGGCGATGATTTTTCAGACACTGCTTCGCATGCGTTCACATCAGATATCTGTTTGGGACCGGATACGTACATCAGATATCTGTTCGGGACCAGATACATATTTGCTTTAAGAAAAGGTTTTATTGTGCCGACCGGATGGAAATATAGACTTCATGGATTTGAAGGATTTTAATTTTGGAAGTGTCGCGTATAAATCTCCACTCCATCGGCGTCGACAGGGATAAATGGATCCACATATACAAGTTACAAAATATGGAATGGTCAGAGCCAATTCTTACCAACTTTCATGGTGGCATGAGGGTCCCATAACCGTTCTGGGAATGGTTGGGGGTGACAGAGAGGAAGATCTGTTGATTTTGTTTAATGGTGCAGGTAAGATTGTATGTCATACATGGTTAGCTGAGAAGATGAGGCCTAGGTTGTTCACGTGGATATTTATGATATACATTGGATAAATCTCGATCAACATATTGTGTGTGACGGTAGTTCTTGATCATGACGATAATATCCAAATCCTCTAAGTTCTAAGTTCTCCAAATACATATCGTGTTTGTGCATAGATTCTAACAGCTCTCCAAATATAATTCATAGATTATTGTTTGTGCAGTTTTTTTTTTTGTGAATTTTAACTTTTTTTTTTCCGTTATCGCGCCGCGTAACGGCGTTACGGCCGATTTCACGCTCTATAATGCTTACGACCGTTTTTTAGCGAATCGTCGACTCGGAGGCCGGCGTTACCGTTACATAACGCCATTATAACGGCCGTAATGCCGTTTTTACGAACCATGATGTCATAGGGTTTGAGGTTTTGTTAGATTGTCCATATCAGTTTGACAGATCTGATGTGCACAAGTTTCAAGAATCATTGTAATATCAGCTTTGAGGTTTGGTTTTCACTGTTTTTTGCTGCTTTTTTGTTGATCTCCATACTTGAACAGTGAATAGCAGCATTAAGATCTCAAGAAAGATAAACAGATTAAATTCTTTTTTTTGCAATTTGTCAAACTTATGCAACTTAATCTGTCACTTATAGTACAGTATCTGAGTTAAAGTCTTACAACCCTGATATCATATGAATATGATAGCAACAAATTCAGTTATAGTTACAAAAGCTGCTACCAGGTTACCTGATCAAAATGACAGGATCCTAACACCTCTGTTCTGAGTACATGAATAATTTTGTGATTTTTTTGATTTTTTTGTATTTTTAAAATCAATTGGGAAGCAAAAACAAAACAAAACGCAAAACTGTAAAATGAGGTAAGTAAAAAGAGACGATGATGAGAAGAGTGAGAGAGATAGAGAGAGAAAGATAGGAGAAGAACTGGAGCAATTTTCTGATAATCTCATTACTGCAAAAATCCGTACAAAAAAGGAGAATTCTGTTAGAATATTCAGAATTCACAACCAACTACGAAGAGACACATGTCCAGGAATAAAACAAAAACCCAAAATAAAACTTAAAAAGGAAAATGACGCCACTTCCTCCTTAAGAAAACCCTGCAAGAAACGACACCGTGCAATACACTATTCCTTTTTCCAAACGACAACGTTTCTTCCGCAATTGAAGACATCAATCGATCCCCAATTCGCAACGCTCATCAAGATCGCATTTTTAGATGTAATCTTCCTCCTTCTTCCTTTCGCGCCCCAATCCTCAATCACCTCCATTTCTTTCCAACCAGCTACTCTCGAACCCACCCTTCGAGCCCTCTTCATGTACATCTTTCTGTAAATATCCTCATTCAACGGTAAGGATTCCCAAACCATGACATTACCCCCCTCTGAAGATGATCATTGTCCCCAAGGATCAAAACTATGGTACCTTTCCATCAAATCCTCTAATGATTCCCAAGTAGCCATTTTGGGGCTGGTGTGTTTCCAGTGGACTAACATTTGTTGCAGAGTGGAGTTGGACAACTACAGTTCCCTCTTTGCAAGAAGTTGGAAAAGAGATGGGTGAGGTTCATCGCAACTTTCAATGATGGGTATAACTTGATTAGGTGAGCAAGAATTTTGGATTCTGCGTTTGAGGAGAGAAACATGAAATATGTTGTGAATTTTTGATTCTGTAGGGAGTTGTAATCTGTATGCTGCGCTGCCAATCTTCTCAATAATAGTATAGGGCACGTAGTATTTATTGGCTAATTTGTGATTGGGTCTGTGAGCCACTGAGCTTTGTCTGTGGGATTGAAGTTTGAGATACACTTCTTCACCAACATCAAATGAGCTATCTACTCTCTTCTTATCTGCATAAAACTTCATTCTCTATTGTGCTTGTATCAAATTATGTTTAAACAGCTCCATAGTATATGTTCTCTGTTTTATCAAGTGTGCAACATCACTGTCCAAACTGTCTAGGTAGGGGCTAACAGTTAAGTGAGTGGGTAGATAACCATAGAGAGCCTGAAAAGGTGTCATCTTGAGACTGGTATGATAGTTTGTGTTGTACCAGTACTCTGCAAGTGGTAACCACTTGATCCATCTGTGGGGATGTTGGCTTGTACAACATCTGAGGTAACTCTCCAAGCACTGATTTACCCTCTCTGTTTGTCCATCAGATTGTGGGTGGTAAGATGAACTCATATGATGTTTAGTGCCCAATGCTTTAAATAACCCTTTCCAAAATTGGCTGACAAACACCTTATCTCTATCTGTAACCAAACTCACTGGTTGGCCATGGAGTTTTACAATATTGTCTAGGAATAATTTAGCCACTGTAAATGCAGAAAATGGGTGAGACAATGGTAGAAAATGTGCATACTTAGTGAGCCTGTCCACCACCACTAATATGACATTCTTTCCATCGGATTTTGGTAAACCTTCTATAAAATCCATAGATATGTGTATCCAAGCTCCTTTAGGGATCTCCAAAGGTTCTAACAACCCTGGATAATGATTGTTTTCATGTTTAGCTCTTCTGCAAACATCACAACTCATCACTAGCTTTTTAACTTCACCTTTCATTCCTGGCCAGAAGAATAAGGCTTTTAATCTTTGATAAGTACCATGAATCCCAGAGTGGCCCCCCACCACTGAACTATGAAAATACTGTAAGAGTTTCAATCTCAACTCTGTCTGATTCCCCACTACTATCCTGCCTTTGTATCTAACTATCCCATGTACCACTGTATGATTTGGAAAAGATGTCTCCTCTATTGCTTTAGTAGATATTATCTTGTTGATTTCTAAGTCATCTTTGTAACTGTCCAAAACCTCCAACATCCATCTTGGTTGTACTGTAGAAATAGCATTGAAGGTGGAACTGATTTCCTTTCTGGAGAGAGCATCAGCCACCTTATTTTCAGCTCCCCTTTTGTATTGAATTTCATAATCCAACCCAATTAACTTAGAGATCCACCTCTATTGGAGAGCAATAGTAAATTTTTGTTCCATGATGTACTTGATACTCTGCTGGTCAGTCTTAAGAATGAAGTGGTGCCCCTGCAAGTAATGTTTCCACTTTTGTATAGCTAGCAAAACAGCCATGAATTCTCTCTCATAAATAGATAGAGCTTGACACTTTGGACTTAGAGCCTTGCTTAGAAAAGCAATGGGTCTCCCTTCTTGCATTAGAACAGCTCCCAACCCTGTAGAACTGGTATCAGTTTCTACTATGAAAGGCTTAGTGAAATCAGGTAGAGCCAGGACAGGCGAAGAAACCATAACCTCCTTTAACTTCTGAAAAGCTGACTCTGAATTTGCTGACCACATAAACCCCCCTTTCTTCAACATATCTGTAAGTGGTTTACTGATTATCCCATAGCCTTTTATGAATTTCCTGTAGTACCCAGTTAAGCCCAGAAATCCCCTCAACCCTTTGATTGTTGAGGGTTTAGGCCAATCCATCATGCTCTGAATCTTAGCTGGATCGGTAGATACCCCAGTTGCACTGATGATATGCCCCAAATACTCTATGCTTGGTTGTCCAAATTGACACTTAGACTCCTTAGCATACAACTGGTGCTTCTCAGTATGTTCAGTGTAGTGTTGAGGTGTAATATGTGATCCTCAAAATTTGAACTGTAAATCAAGATATCATCAAAAAACACCAAAATAAACTTCCTTAATTGTTCAGCAAATACCTGATTCATCAAGGACTGAAAGGCAGCTGGGGCATTGCAAAGCCCAAAAGGCATCACCAAAAATTCAAAATGCCCATGATGGGTCTTGAATGCTGTTTTATAAACATCCTCACCCCTCATTCTGATCTGAAAGTATCCTAATCTCATATCCATCTTTGTAAACCACTTAGCACCATAGAGCTCATCCAACAGTTCATCTATAACAGGTATTGGGTAGTCATGCTTAATTGTCAATGTATTCAAATACCTATAATCCACACACATTCTCCATGAGTTATTCTTCTTTTTTACCAATAAAACTGGAGAGGCAAAAGGGCTCTTGATGTGTCTTATGATCCCAGTGCTCAACAACTCAACAACCATCTTCTCTATCTCATTCTTAGATGAATGAGAATACCTGTAAGGAAACATATGCTTTGGGATTGCATCAGATTTCAAAATGATTTGATGTTCAACTCCTCTTAATGGAGGTAATCCCTGAGGTTCTTCAAAAATGTCAGCAAAATTGGATAGCAACTGTTGGATTTCAGTTGAGAATAAAGTAGTATCCTTCATTGTACGAATAGTTTTGAATTGCTCCACCTTTTTATTCCCCTCAACGTGCCAAATAGAGGCTTCAGTGTACATCATCACCCCTTGCTTTCCAGGCTCATCCTTGGCAATGATCACCACTTTCTGATCTCCCTTTATGAGCTTGACAAATCTTCTTTTGTAATCAAACTTAATAGGGTTGTTCTCTCATAGCCAATCACACCCCAAAACTATATGGAAGCCTCCAAGCTTAAGCAACCTGAGAGGGAAACTGAATGATTCCCCTTGCATCTTCCACTTCAGATTATTAACAATCTGCCTACTTACAACCTTTTTCCCATTAGCTACTGTAATCATCATTGGTTCAGTTGCCTCAATGTGGCACCCCAACTGCTGAGCTAAGACTTCATTGATGAAACTATGGGTACTACCAGTATCAATTAGGATGTTGAGAGGGCCAGTTCCCATCCTTCCCAGAACCTTAATAGTTCTAACACCACTGTGTCCGGAAATGGCATTCAAAGACACTTCTCCATCATCTGCTACTACTGTTGTCTCTTCCCCCTCTTCACTAGCAATAGATAAGTAGTAATTTTCCTCTTCTTCATTTGTCATAATCATGTAAATCTGGGTGAATTTACACTTATGAGTTGGGCCATACTGCTCATCACAATTAAAACACAACCTTTTTTGTCTCATCTCTTGCATCTCACTTCTAGATAAAAGCCTCCTTGGTGGTGTTAACGCAGGGGTTACATTGGCCATAAGCTTGGTACCCGGGCTTGGAATTGGGATATTCTGTTGGTGGAACTTCTTAGGTTGTGTTTGGCCCTGTTGATAGCCCTGTTTCCAGCCTAATCTTGCCCTTCTAGTGACTGCTTCCAAAGTAGCATCCTGCCTCCTAATCATGTCCACAGCATGTTGAAAGGATTTAGGTTCAAAGAGGTTAAAAAATTGCTGATTCTCCTCTGGTAAACCACTGACAAAGAAAGCCATGAAGAATTCATCATCATAAGTTCTTGTATTAAACATGAGCAAGTAAGCCTTCAACTCCTCAAACTTATCAATGTATGCCTCAATGAGTTAGTGACTCTTAGTTTACCCAATTCTGCCAATATTTTAGATTCCCTCAAATCCTCAAACCTTGCAGAAATCAGATCCACAAATTGTTCCCAACTTAATATTCTTCCCTTTTGTGATAGATGTCCATACCACACTGCAGCCTTCCCTTCAAAATGCAGGGCTGCTAAATTCACTTTTTGCTCCTCAGAAATGTTCACTAGCTCAAAATACCTTGACACTTGAACAACCACATTCTAGGGTTGCTCCCATCAAACTTAGGAAATTCAATTCTAGGGGTGTGATTATAGTTACCAGCTAGATGAGTGTTGTTTGTAACTATTTTTGTCCCCTTTGGGTTGTGATGTCTGGTGCAGTCAGTTTGAGTGTTCACAGGGGTCAGATTAATACCTGCACCCATCGATGACCCTTCACCCAAAATGGACTTGTCGATGAAATATAGATCCATTCGTTCAGCCATTTTAGTAAGTTGAACCTGCATCATCTCCATAACCTTCAAGCTCTGCTCCTGATTGGATTGAATTTTGTCTTCCAATTTCATTTCAACAACTTCCCTTTTATCCATTTCTTCTTGGATCCTTTGTTCAAATAATTTCCTCTGCGCCTCCATCCTTGTACCCTCATCCATTTTTTTTTAAACCCGAGAAACTGATAACCTTGCTCTGATACCAATTGACAGGATCCTAACACCTCTGTTCTGAGTACATGAATAATTTTGTGATTTTTTTGATTTTTTTGTATTTTTAAAATCAATTGGGAAGCAAAAACAAAACAAAACGCAAAACTGTAAAATGAGGTAAGTAAAAAGAGACGATGATGAGAAGAGAGAGAGATAGAGAGAGAAAGATAGGAGAAGAACTGGAGCAATTTTCTGATAATCTCATTACTGCAAAAATCCGTACAAAAAAGGAGAATTCTGTTAGAATATTCAGAATTCACAACCAACTACGAAGAGACACATGTCCAGGAATAAAACAAAAACCCAAAATAAAACTTAAAAAGGAAAATGACGCCACTTCCTCCTTAAGAAAACCCTGCAAGAAACGACACCGTGCAATACACTATTCCTTTTTCCAAACGACAACGTTTCTTCCGCAATTGAAGACATCAATCGATCCCCAATTCGCAACGCTCATCAAGATCGCATTTTTAGATGTAATCTTCCTCCTTCCTTTCGCGCCCCAATCCTCAATCACCTCCATTTCTTTCCAACCAGCTGCTCTCGAACCCACCCTTCGAGCCCTCTTCATGTACATCTTTCTGTAAATATCCTCCTTCAACGGTAAGATTCCCAAACCATGACACAAAACCATGCTTAAGTTGCAAAATTAAAATGATATTGGTAGACTAGAATACTTGCTCAAAAACATGTGTATGTGTATATTTTAGATATACATATGGAGAATGTGTGTGTGGTTGAGAGAGAGAGAGAGAGAGAGAGAGAGAGAGCATGTTGCATGTTCTACCTTTATAGGGCAAGTAACTGCTCTAGTTGATGATTTCATCCATGAACGCTGTTGAGTGTTAGTCTGGCAAACAAATCCTGAGTTGCGTGAATGTAATCTATTAAAGGCTCACAGAATGTGTATTAGCATGTATTATAAAGATAGAACCTGTAAAATATAAATACTAGAAAGCTTCAAGGATATCTTCTCTTCGAACTGGGGATTGTAGAGCATCAGCAGCTTATTGAGGATAAGGAGGTGAATAATTCGATTTTTTTTTTTTTTCTAAATCTTGACAATATAAGAGAGTCGAATATGAAAATTTTAAAACCGGTATCAAAATCTTGTTGAAATAATTAATTCGAAGTAATTAACGTTACTCTTATGGTTAAATTATAATACAAATACATATATGCTAATTTTACAATACCCTTTACATATTTTTAATTCTTTACTAATGGATTCAAACAGTTCCAAAATCTTCAATATTTAGTAATTTTGGTTTCGGACTTTATTAGTGTTTTATATTTATTTGAACGTTTATTTGGAACAAAGTGCCAAAAAATACGAAAGAAATTGAACTCAATAAAAAGCTACAAAAAAAACGATGAAAATACGGAAACAAGAAGTCGGACAAAGTCGAAAAGATTTGAGTGGATAGAAAAAGTATTATAAAAATAGAGAGACAATTTGTGAATTGCATTCATTTTTCTTGAATATGTAAATGTCATATATGCTCATATGAAGAATAGATATAGAGCTAGAGAGAGGAGGGGCATTAGTAATATTGATTGTAATTTAGTAAGCCCCTCAGGTTACTAAAATATTTATTTGTCACTAGTGTAAGATCTATGTACTAATTATGTAATTTTTTTATTTGGAATGTTTGACTAATTTAATAAATACATAATATGATTTTTATTATTAAATATTTAATGAGATTTATGATCAAAATTTTAATCGAAGAGTTTGAGCAATATATATACAATTTTATTTCTGGTTCCAATTAAAAAAAAAAAATTGTTTCTAAGAAAAAGAGTTGTATATATAATACAAGTTATGATTAATTAGACATTGATTTTCTTGGCAATGTAGCGGAACATTTTCCAATCACATAACAATTAAAGCATGTGCGTGCAATACATAGTAGCTAAATAAACAAAAGATTTTGCATCTAAAAATATAATTAGTTAGCATATTATCTGCTCATAATAAAAGATTTCCATCATTTTTATGATCTTGAAACCAATAACAACTTCATTCATCTTATTATTAAAAACTAGTTTATTAATAGAATAAATAAACATCACCATTAATGTATCATAAACTACGATAAATTTCTTGCTTATAGAGATGGTGGTGGTGGAGGAGGATCGTGACGTGGATTCGGCCCGGGTGGATCGTAATCCGTAATCATCTCCTTCTCATTTTCTTTAGAAACCTCTCTATCCAAATCCTACATCATTTTAAAATAAATTATATATTGAACAAATTAAGATTTCATATTTAAAACGTGTATTTAAGATATGGGAGAGAGAGAACCTGGGAGTATTTGGGCATGGCTACATCTTCACCCTTCAAATTTGCTAAACGAATTGCTGAGGTTGCTAAAAATTGAGTGCAAAGTAAAAGAGTAATAAGAGTGGAGAGACAAACTTTGTGAGTTGCCTCCATTGTGAGAGAATTAGAAGATTTCGATGTCAATTGTTGAAATAATGTAATGATATATCAGAGATTGGTGATGTCCCTAATTATTTAATAAATTAATCCATTTAAATGAATTACAGTGACGTGATTAAGAATTAGAAATTCAGAAAATGCAATTCTGTAGATAAATATTTACATATATGGGATATGTATAGATTTACTTTCTGAATCAACATTGGCGACGCGTGGTATAAAAAGTAGGAATTGATGGAGTCCACAGATTTGCAAAAAAATCTTGAAACATATACTATAAATACCAGTGACGAAAAAATCGGGATATTTCGCCGATTCGGCAAAGCGAGGCCACCGAAAGAGAAATTGCATTTTTTTTTTCCGACAAAAAATCGGCGATATTTCGAAGTCGTCAAACAGTGGCGTTTTCAGCTAAATATCGCCGATAAATCGCCGATTTATCGCGAAAAAAACAAGAAAAATCGGTGGGTTTGTGCTGGAGATCGGCTGAGAGAGGCTGAGAGAGCGACTTGAACGAGCTTGCGCTGGAGATCGACGGTGCAGCCAGCTGAAGCCTCGAGATCGCCGTTAAGTTGCTTAGCCGACCTGGCCGGATCCTCTGCACACGAACGTGAAAACTCCCATTTTTTCCGATGGATTGATGCGAGATTATTGAGAAATATGGAAGAGGATTTCGAAGGAGGCGGAATGTGGAGTATGTACTATGTATAATATGGGATTTAGGTTTTTCACGTTTGTGATGTGTAGACTTAAATGACTGTTATGCCCTTTAGACTTCCTTCTATTTACAATTTTGTTTCTGTGTACCATTCATTTATATTATTTTCATTTTAAATATCGAAATTTTATATCACAATTTGTTTATATTATGTAATGTAGTAACGATAATTTTATAATTAACTTCATGATTATATATATATATATATAATAATAATAATAATAATAATAATATTAACTTCTATTTTGTGAACAGATTTTTCCAACAATTATTACTACAAATCACCTCTATTTAATTAATTCTTTCAAAATAAATATCTTATTTTTGGAAATTAGTATTATATATATACACACACGTATTATAGAATTTCATAAATTTGACACCTAATCAAATATTTTATTTTATTATTATTTGAAATTTAAGTTCAATATATGTATTAATGTTACTTATAATATTATATAAAGTACTAGATATTTTTTTCAATTTTTTTTAAAATTTTTTAAAATTTTTTGCGTAAAAAACCGATATATCCACCGATATCGATATATCCGTCAATATATCCGTAAAATCAAGGTACCGATATATCCGTCGATACCGATATTTTAGTCCTTGACTATAATATTGTATATATTGTACATATAAAATTTAATATTTTCCTAATCCAAAGATCCTCCTTAAACATTATTCCGATTTTTGTAATAATATCTAGAACTAAACTGTTTGGCTTATGTTAAGAAAATGGAATTGCTTTTTTTTTTTTCTTTTCTTTTCTTTTTTTGAATTACAATAAAGATACGGAAACTCGAACCTAAAACTTTCTTCTTAGTTGAGAAATGTCCCAAGTCTGTACGAGTACAAATTGAAATTGTTATCATGTAATCATTTTTTGTTTCTTTCTTTTTTTCGAATTGTTTCATCTTATAACCTCTCACATAAACAATGATAATATCCGACTAATAATTATAACTAAAATCAAGGTTGGTCTTGAAATTTTAGGGCCCATAACGAAATAAAAAAAAATTAGACCGTATGCGGAAAAAATAAATATTTTTAGTAAAAAATCTGCGTTAGTTTTAGTTTTTAATGACATAAAAATTGTCTTCAACTATTTTAATCATTTAAATCACAAATATGTTTATTTTATTATCAATTATATGATATATAAATACGTTACAACTATACATACCTAATATTTAATAAAAAATTGAAACATCTTAAGAAATAAGTTTTTAGTCTGTCAGCCCTTCTCACCCTTGCTCAGACCGGGCTGACTAATATATAATATGAAATAGAGAACACAATCATTAAAATTACATGATTTATTAACAGCGTAAACTGCCAAAACAAATTCTTTAACTCATTTATTTATTTTCACTATCATACCTTTTCGACAGAAAAATATTTCTTTCATCAGAGTTTTACAATACCAAATTAAACACTTAATCTGTATACAAAATCAGAAAATAATCTCAACTTTATTTACACAATCTTCTACTAAAATTCGGAGCAGAAATCAACTTAGCCAACAGAATCTTCAATCTCCTCGAACCAGTTCGAGGCCTCAAAACCCCATACTTGTCCCCATGCAAACTCGAACACTTATCCACATTCTTTCCTTCATCTTCCAAACACCAACCCCCCATCGAAAACTGTCTGCTCCCTCGTTTCAGGAGATCGCGATCGATCTTGTTGAGAACTGGGTCATTCTTCTTGAACTTTCTGGCAAAGGGTCGATTACTGAGGATCATTTTCCTATAGTCTTTGAGGCCCAGTGACTTGGGGTGTTGCTTGGGAGGATTGTCCCATGTAATGTAGTGAAGATCGTGGTTCACTGTCGTGTTCTTGAACTCATCGGAGTTGCATAGCAATGTTTGGAAATAGCCCTCTGGAGATGACACGAAGTTTGTGTAGTAGAGGAGGAGGGTTCGGGGGAGGTTGTCCCATCCTACTATGGTGTACTCCGCGAATGATCTTGATAGGATTGTCCACGCTGAACCTGCCAAACAATTAAATGTGAGCCCCAATTTTGGGTCTTGGGCTCAAATTGTTTCAGCCCAAAATTAAATCGGCCCAAATAGAATCCCAAATCCCGATTGAGAGAGAATTTAGATATGGGGTTGTGTGTGAAGGCCCCTCGCCCAATAAGGAGCACATGAAGAGCCACGTGGGTAGATCACTGGACCACGTGGGAAAATTTGTTGTTATTAATTTGAATGAGATTTAATTATATATAAATTATCTAGATCTTCAAAGGCTAACATCAATTATTTTATATTTATATATCCTAAAAAACAATTGTATACTTATATTTTATAGGAACTCTATTTGATCGAGTCTAATAGCTCGTAAGAGCCAAGAACACATCCTCTTCATCAAATAATAGGGCATGATGGGAATCAAGTACAATTATTTTAGTTTCATGAATTAAATTTACTGATATTTTAAATGATATTGACTTTCAATTAATATAAGTTTTGTAATTCAAGTGTTATTTCAATTTTTTTGAAGATATAAATTAGGTCAGTCAAGTATGGATTTGATTATAGGAATTTTCTTATTTTTATTTTCTCTCCCAGGTGCTACCTACCCTAACTCTTAAAAAAAATAATCAGAAACAATCTATACATTCGTTTTTACATTTACCAAGAAATCCACTAGGTATGCTAATATATATTAAAAGAGAGACAATAAAATCAAACTGAAATTTGGTAGGCATAAATATTGGCATAGTGCAGATAAAATTCGGTATACCTATAATGAAAAATTATTGAGAGGAATGACATTGAAAGGCAGTGATTGATGTGCTAATAATAACTAAATAAAATCACCACCAAACTATTATTTATTCATTTATTGATGATATAAGTACCACCAACCTAATGGCTTGTAAATATATGCCATCCCACAGCTAGCAACCAGTCACAATCAAATATCCCATTCCTCAAATTTCCTAAGACTTCTATTCCACAACCCACTCTTTATTGTCTCTTCCCCTCTTTCTTTATTCTGTTTTTTTTTTGCTAAAGTTCCAAATTGTAATAATCCTAATACCCCCTTGCTTTTTCAATCTTGACAATGGAAACTAAATCATTCAAGATAAGCTACACGTTGCCTTCCAAGTCCAAAGCAGGCATATCTTTTTGATATCTCTTTCTCTATGTACACACACACAAAAATAAAATGTGTATATTTGTAAATAGTGATATGTCTTTTTTGTCCCTTTTCTTATGCATTGTTCTCAGAATCCCACATGTGGTGTTAGCTTGGATGCCAATTTAACTCCAAACTTTTGTGAGCCACAAATAATATGAATTAAAAAGTAAGAAAAAGAATACAGAATAAAGAAACTTAAATGAAATCAAGCAAAACCTGTGTAAAGCTTGAAAGCAGTTGGCAGGCTTCTTTGCTTAATCACCCACCAGATATCAGATTTGTTAGCACTGTACAATCCAGGGTCTATTATAATTGGCTTCCCTCTTTTATTCCTGCATAAAATAGTTAAAAATCCCAACTTTTAATTTGTAAAAATGGTTCTTTGTGTAGCTAAATATTGGGGCTACTTTATTAAGCCTTACATTTTCCAACCCAAGTGGCTGGTGTGCTGTACAAAGTTGAGATCTTTAGGCAAGTTTGAGAAGGCATGGATCAGATCTACAATCATGGGAATTAAACAATGAAGAATAATCAAGAAAGTCCCAACATTTAATTTCTTGGCTAATTAGTGCATAAAAACATTATCTTGTTGAAAAAGAGAGCACTCACCATACCATCTTGAGTGAGTAAAGGGTAATCAGAGGCACTGAGATTAATGAACCAATCCCATTCAGCAGTTCTCAACAGCATAGACATAGCATGGAGAGTGGTAGCAAGCATAGTGGGGCCCCTATACGTGACCAAATTAGCCTTCTTCACAATCTTGACATTCCCAACTTCACTAAATACACAATTGTTGGACACAAATCTCGCGATTTCTTGATGATCCTCGTCGGGTGCACCGGCGTCAAGATGGATCAGATAGTGATTTGCAGGGTGGTAGAGTGCAAGCATGAGGCGTTTGAGCTTCATAGTGTCACCAGATGATGCAGAGACCAAGTATGCAAATGTGGCATTGTATGCTCTGTTGAGGCCTTTTGGGATGATGAAGGTCTTTGCAGGCCTAATGATGGTCATGGGGTGTGTGGTTTTTGTGGGAATGTAGAGGAGAGAGAAGAGGAGAGATGTTAGGATGAAAGAGAAGATGAAGATTTTGATCTCCATTTGGGAGATGGATGGATTGACTTTGATGGATTTTAATTGATAAAAATGAAATGGGATAGGAGTTAGTTGGTTCTTGTTACATTTTGAAGTGAAGTTTAGACTTTAGAGAGATTTGAGTATTGTAATTTGTAGATTAAGCTAAGGTGGTTGGTTCCATTAGGAAGAGTGTAGATGGGATCTGTACTCTGTAGGCTACCTTTCTTGGAAGGGAAGGGCTTCACAATTCCAACTGTCACTTGGTTTATGCCTTTTGTTTTTTCTTCACATGTATGCAAGAAATATCATATATTATTAATTTTATGTAAAAATGTCACTTATAATCACAGGTATAGTTTTTTAATATTATTTATTAATATATATATATATATATATATATATATATTAATAAATATATCCAAAATTTTCACATACTTTTGTTTTGAAGATTGGATTTATGATTTCATGATATTTGGTGATATTAGATTGAATTTTTTTTGTTTATTCAAAACTATATAGTTGTTATGTATTATATAAGTAAGATAGAAATTTTGATATAGAAAGATAAGAACGATTTTGGTATAGAGGATAATCTTTAATTTTTAATATATACTAAAGAAGAAACCATAAGTGGACAAATGTCAACCATAACCTTGTCTCTTAATTATTTATCTATTAATTTTTATAATTATTCTAATTAACTCTTCATTAAAATGAAAACTCATCTTTCCTAAATAACCTCTCTCTCATTTATTATATTTTAGTAATGATAATAATTGAAAATTAAAATCTAATAGATACATACACCAATATAATATAATACATTTAAATATACTTAAGTTTATTTTATATCAAATAATGCTAAATAAAAAAATAACTATAAATTGTTCATTTTCAATCAATCTTTAATTAATATTAACTTATTTCTTTAGGTTGAAATAAAAAATAATAATAATTATTATTTTATTCATTAATATCATCTCATTTATTATATATAAAGAAAGAATTTTTGAAACATATAAAACTAAGGAAGATCAAATTTTCAATGCACTCTAGATTTTATCAAACTTAGGGTCTGTTTGCTTGACCTTATTAAGCTTGATAATATACCATATCAACAAGATTAACTTGTTTGTTTGAAAAATGTGAGCTCATGATATAAAAATGGCCCGTTATTGTATTACTTAATCTTGTGATATGGTTACTCATGAACATGAATGGATAGTTTATCCCATGTATTCAAACCAACTCATTATCCCTTGGATATAATCAATAATTGAAGCAAACACACTCTAAGTGTATAAATACAATATTAATTTTAAATCCGTATAGTGAATATTTACAAGAAAAAAGCCCGAAAGCCCAAAACGGCCGATACTTAATATTAAAAGGCCCAAAGCATAGTGAATTAAAATGTGAGCCCAACAAGCCACAAACATACACACATATAATATAAGGCCCAAGAAAACCAGGAGATTAGGGCTGCCGATGACTTTATGGACAATGCCCTTTTGCAATGCATCTTCTTCTGAAAGATTCAACATTGTCTTTCTGTTGTTTCCATATATCTGCTCCTGTGTCTATATAATATGATATGTGCGTGTATCATATTACATTTATGCTACTTATTATCTAATCAATTTAAATTTCCTAATTGTATGTCGAATGTTGAAATGTCACATTTATTTATTGAGAAAAGTATGATCCTTATGTCAAATTATCGATGAAATTTTATCAAATAAGTCGAAAAGTCCATTGATGTAATGTCTTCACTAATAAAAAAACTATATTCTACAAGAAAATAATGTCCATTTGGGAGATGAGAAATGGATGGACTTTGATGGTTTTTAATTGAGGAAAGTGAAATGGGATAGGAGTTAGTTGCTCCTTGTTACAAGTGAAGTTGAGAGAGAGAATTTACCCAATCTAGATTTTAAATCTCTAGATTTGTAAAATAAATCTACATTTTATTCAAATAAGGAATTTTAGAGTTGGGGAATTAACTTGAAGGAATCCAAAAACCCTTCATTTTAAATGTCTTCAAATCTCAAATCCCTGTATTCAAATGGAACCAGGGGCGGACCTATGTACATGGGGAGGGTGGCCTTGCCCCCCCCCCCAATTTTTTAAAAATTATCTTTTTACCCCTTAAATTTTTTTTTCTTTACTCGTCAATATATAATTTTTACATTCATCAAATTTTTTTATTATAAGTGGCCCCCCTCAACTTTTGTTCCTGGTTCCGCCCATGAATGGAACCTAAGAATTGAATGCAGAGTATGAGGCATAGAGGAGACACATTGCCCTTATCGTGTGAGAAGCAGTGTTTGCCATGAAGCCAAGTATTAAAAAGTAGAATGAGTCTCTATGAGAATTTTTCATGTGAATATTTAATTGAACTATTTATAGATCATGAAAAAAAATCAATAAATCCGAAATTATTGACACAATTTTGTATTCATTTATATAAAAATCGCGATTAGATAATATTAATCACAGAATAATCCGCGGACCTAATTATCAAATATATGATATTTGAAAAATTACATCCTACCTGAATCGAACCACGCAAAAAAAAAAAAAAAAAAAAAAGTGAGTAATTTCAATTTTGATCATGTATGTAAGGTACTCTTCATCTTTTGACAATCAAATATCTATTTTCCAATTTTAATCATGTGTGTATTAATTTTCTTCAATTTCAGTACTTTTTGTTCAAAATTATCAAAATTGCATAAACTTCTAAAAATTGTTGGAATTGATTTGAGTCAAACTAGATATCTAATTTTTTTTATAAAATAAAAGTGCATAACCACACTGACTACACCAAATTAAAATATCACACACACACACACAAATATATATATATATATATATATATATATATATATATATATATATATATCAATTTACTATATTGATCTGAAAATATAAGTTTCTAAGTTACTATTAATATTTCTAAGATACAGTTAAGGGAGAATGTTAAAGAATATAATCTGAAAATTCATTTTGTATAAAATAATAAGATAGTGGAAATGTAGATGAATGTGAGCAGTAAATTGAGTTTAAAACACATATTCAATAAATAAAGACAATATAGAAAACTGAAATGAGTTGAAATAAAAAATAAGAAACAAATACGAGGATCGATAAATGGTGTGTAACTAAAATTTTCGTGATTGATTCCGATATGGCCACGTGTACAAAGTAATAATAGCAGATGGACGGCTGAGATTATCTTTTCTACACCATGCAAACCAATTAGTATACCACCTTCATTCTCATGACAGCAATAGAGGAAGAGTAACAATTCAAGCATCTGGTGATGATGTCTCTATATTCTGGTTTGATTTAGGAACGGTCTCGTGGTTCATCGCCTGGTGGACTTGGGGCGAGGGTGCAATGGTGTCGGAGATTTTGGAGCGTAGACCAGGTCAAGTATGCTACTCTTGATGCTTCAAGTTTGGAACATGCACTAATTGTGGTTTTCTTGGTTCCATTTTTTGGGTTTATATACTGGGATTAATTCAGCTTTTGGGTTTTGTAGAATTTTGGTTTGAGCAGCATGCATCATCAATATTGCCATTTTTCCAATATCACTCCTCTGTTATTCATTTTTTTTCTTTTTCTCTATGATTTATGTTATGGTAATTAATTGATGTGATTACAATATGTTGGATAGATATTCCAAGTTCTTGACTTTGGGTTCTAGGCATGCATGGGCTTTTATAAATTTCATTTGTATAAAACAATAAGATATATAGTGGAAATGCAAATGGATGTCATCCATAAATTGACTTTAAAATACATCTGCAATAAATAAAGATCACAATAATTGATTCATATGGTGAGCATGAAATCAAATTGTTAGTTCCCAGTTGAAGTAATGCAGAAAACCCACTTAGTAAAATCACATATTTTCTATTCAATTTGTGATTAAATTAAAATAACTATCCTCAAACTTAAGTTGTCTTTTTTGTTCATATTCAAACATATATAGAACATGAAGTAGGAAATATAACTAAGCTAAATAAACATAAGCGAATGTTTGAATTTATACTAACATACTAAAATTCAATTCCTCTACGTGCTAGAAAGAAACAGCTGAAACTAAGCAGAAAAACTCACACAAGCGAATGTTTGAATTTATACTAACATACTAAAATTCAATTCCTCTTCGTACTAGAAAGAAATAGGAAGCAGAAAATTCATACAAAAGCCAGTGTCTCAGTATGCTTTTGAACTCCATGGTGATGAAAATAAAAAATTTCGTCCAATCGGTCACCTCCAGCATCGAACAAAACTTCAAATTTATTACTTACAATCCCGTAAGAAATGATCTGTGCCGCAACATTAACAAGAATAACATCTTCATTTTTATCTTCACGAATAAGTTTCATGATACGCATCGTTATTTATTGCCTTTTATTATTATTGCTAGTTTTTAATTTATGTTGAGTCTTTTAATTAGTTTAGATTAAATAAATAGCCCATGGGCCTTATGACTTGGGGCTTAAGTTAGAGTTTAGGTTTGAGTCTATTTAAGTATGAGTTTCATTAAAGTTAGGGCTATCTTTGGATCATTATTGTTGGGCAACTTTGGTTGTGGCAGAGATTTATTCTCTGTGGCCTCGTTTCAAGGATTTTTCTATATATTTCCGTTAACCCTATCATCTTCACTCTATCAATTGGTCCGACCTGCCGGATTTCATCATGACTGTGAATGAGAGATGTGATGCGATGGAGAAGACTATAGGGGATTTACAGGGCTCCACGGTTGCCGGACTCGTTTCTACGGTGTCCAGCATGGAATCCAAATTGGATTTCCTAGTTAAGCAATTCGAACGTCTCAGCGCGTCATCCACTGCTGCGTTTGATCCTGCTTCGGCATCTTCCGGCAAGCAGCCTGATACACCCATTTTCCTGTCTACTGCCTCTGCCCTCAACGCGGGCGGGCCCTTGCCGGCCACCACTCAGTCCCTCGGGACACCACCCATAATTGCTGCCGCCCTGCCCAAGATGGAACTCCCTACCTTCGACGGGTCCGACCCGATTTCGTGGCTTGCCCAGGTGGAACAGTTCTTCTTGTTCCACAACATCCAGGCCCTTGATCGAATTAAGTTGGCTCTCATTGCCATGTTTAGACGCGCAATGTTCTGGGCGCAGTGGGCCCTCCGTCACGATGTTGTCATCACTTGGCCCCAATTCTCTAGGGAACTTATTCAGCGTTTTGGGGACACTTCGGCGATCAATGTCTATGAGGCTATGCAATCCACGCGACAAACTGGTTTCATCGATGACTATGTTGTCTTATTCAAAGAACGGGTGGCTCAACTGCCCCTACCCCCTGAACAATATCTAGGAATGTTTTAAGGGGGTTTACAGGCTTCAATTCGGGATCGAATCCCTGACTCCGAGATTACGAATGTATTCGCAGCAATCAGGGCTGCTCAGTGGATTGCGCAGGCCCATAAGCCCCCGATGGCCCCACCCCACTCCACATTTAGCCAGAGATCTTATTCTCGACCCTCAACATATCAGTTTAAGGGTGGTTTGTCTTAGGAGTCGAGCCCGTACCCAAACACCTCAGGCCAGGAACACTCAGAATTCTTGGGCAGGGTCGTCGGGCCCATCGCCTAACCGTAACATCCATCATCTCACAGCGGAAGAGGCTCGAGATTATCGGGCAAAGGAAAAGTGCTACAAGTGCAGTCAGCCCTATGGGCCTGCATAAATGTCCATCTAAGTCATTGGCAATAATGTTGGAGTGCGACGGAGAAGAACCCGATAGTACGGGCGGGCACGATGATATGTATGATCCATTACTCCAGCCTTAAGGACAAGGCTGTTTGGACAAGACTGTTTGGACAACGGGAGAATTGATACGCATCTTTATTAATTGTCTTTTATTATTGTTGTTAGTTTTTAATTTATGTTGAGTCTTTTAATTAGTTTAGATTAAATAAATAGCACATGGGCCTTATGACTTGGGGCTTAAGTTAGGGTTTAAGTTTGAGTCTATTTAAGTATGAGTCTCATTAAAGTTAGGGCTATCTTTGGATCATTATTGTTGGGCAACTTTGGTTGTGGCAGAGATTTATTCTCTGTGGCCTCGTTTCGAGGATTTTTCTATATCTTTCTGTTAACCCTATCGTCTTCACTCTATCATTGCATGTCAATTTTATATATCTTGGACCAAATTAGCTGATCAAACTCCTCCCTTAGATATGGACCAACATTGACCTGTTGTTAGGATTCAAATGTATGGAGATGCAATATAGTTCTTCATTCGACTCTACCACGAAGTTCTTGAAGTAAGATTCTGATGGAACCAGGATTGTCCCAAAACTAAGGTGATCAATTTCCATAAAGTCAATTCTTTTTCTTTTTAGTGACACTGTAAACCCTTCTATTACAAGTTATTCAGACCCTCATACAATCTGTTAAGAAATTCAGATAACGGTGGAATTCAATGGGAATCAAGGTCTGTTCCCAAGCACTAAACCTGGAATCGTAGACTATGATGCTATGATGAGGTGTTCTCTGAGCATCAAAAACTAACCTGACAAACCCTATACGGTAGCCCATAGTCCCCGGATCAAAATCTAAAAATAGTGGATGTATTGTTTCACGCATACCTGGTGCATTTGACTCAACCCCAATTCTCATGGTTTTGGATTGAACTGTAATGGGATTGTGTACAGAAACTTTTGAGCCCCTTCTTTGAATCTTGACACTCTAGCAACATGAGCCCATGGTTCGATTGATGGATACGGGTAAAGGGTGCGTCAAATTTGAAAGGGACAAGTAATCTTGAGATGGGGTCAAAGTATGAGTGCCTTGAACACGTGTACTTGAACACGTGTAGACGAATAAGCCAGTCTGAGAACTTTGATGGAGAACATGGTGGGCACATGATCTTTACAAAATTTAGGACAGCAGAAAAAGTCTAACCATTTTAGCTCCACCAAGGTCAATCGCAGTAGCTCTTTTGCAGGCAACCATATCAGAGTAGCCTCCATTAAATTTAGGCTCTGTATCACTATTTCCATGCTCAACCACCCCAACCTTTCAAGCTCTCTATTGGTTTCTTCAAGATTGATCGTGGCTCCACTACTAAAAAAAACGCTGATAGACAACGCTTTTTACGCGTTGTCTTTCAAAAAAAAAAAGGGTTGTCGTATCGACCGTTGTCGTAGAGGGGCGCTGATAGACAACGCTTAAAAAGCGTTGTCTTTTCCAGATACGACAACGCTTTTTAAGCGTTGCACAAAAGAGTTGTCATTTGTAATAAATTATGAAATAGGACATTGACACGTCATCATAAAGAACCACCACGCCATCAGACACATCAACATAATGCTGACATAAGCATGACACGTAAGCAGACACGTCAGCATACAACTGACATCAACATGCCACGTCATCGAAGCTGCCACGTCATCAAGAACAATATTGTGTGCTAGCTGGGATTCGAACCCAAGTGCCATGGAGTGCCGGAGGTACTCCCACCACTAGGCTAGTGGTGCTTTATGTGTTAATAGTTTGCTTGTATTTCTTTTAAAAACAATTTGTGGTATTTTTCAATTTTCTATTATCACATATTTTTTTGTTAATTTTTATAAAGTACCATTAATACTTATTAATATAATTCATTGATTTCTATTTTTGATATAAAATGTGACTCAATTAAATACATATATTGTTATGTACATAGATTTATTCAATACGTAAGATAAATAAAATTGGTAAAAATACCTCATATATTATATTAAATACCTAAAATAGGAAAAATTGTTAAACACACATAAATTATACTAAATATCTAAAAATCAACAAATAATCTCTAAAAAAATTATTTTTAGAAATTTAAAAGTAAAAAATAAAATTAAAAATATTATTTAATATAATATATAAAATCTGAAAATTTCATTTAAATAATTAGAAAAATATTTTAAATTATCTAAATACACATAACAAATCTAGAAAAAAATCAAGAATTAAAATTTGTAGGAATATAGTATTTTGAAATATTTATAAACCAAGAATTAAAAAATCTAGAATCATATATATTTGCTGGAAAATTATCTCTAAATATAAAAAAAAAATTTAATAAAATAATTAATAAAATCGTTAAAATTCTTAAAAAGAAAATAGAAGTATTAGTGAAAACCTTTATAATTAGAATTTTTAATCTTAAATAACAAGAAACTTTTTTTTTTGTCTTTATTTGTGGATTTTTAGATATTTAATATGATTAATGTTATTTGTAAATAAAATTTCTAATTTTAATATATTTTTATATTTAATTAAATAATATTTTAAATTTTGAAATATATTTTTTCAGAATTTTTATTATTATTATTTAAATAATATTCTGATTTTTTAAATAATATTCTAATATAATTAAACTTTTCAAATATAATTTAATTAAAAAATAATTAATTTAATTAATTTTTTAAATGAAAGACAACGCTTTTAAAAAAGCGTTGCACAAAGGGTTGTCTTTTAGCAAAAAATCCGCTGAACGACAACGCTTTTTAAGCGTTGCAAAAAAGCGTTGTCTATCAGCGAAAAAATGCGCTGAAAGACAACACGTAGTGAAAAGCGTTGTCTTTTCTTCAAAAAGCGTTGTCTTTCAGCGCTTTTTTCATGAAAAGACAACGCTTTTCGTCAAAAGTGTTGTAAAATCTGGAAAGACAACAAAAAGCGTTGTCTTTCCAGTGTTGTCTATTTCAAAAATTCTTGTAGTGCTCTTTCTTCCATCTCCGTTATTTCCATGCTCAACCACCCCAATCTTTCAAGCTCTCTATTGGTTTCTTCAAGATCGATCGTGGTTCTTTCTTCCATCTCCGTTAGGGTTTCTTCGAGCTTCATAATAGCTTTCTTTTGAAGTTCCATTTGGATAATTTCAAGTTCCAATTGGATAATATCAAGATCCATGAGGAATCTTGTTTCAAGATTCATGAGAGGTGAAATGAGAGTTTTTTTTTCATGCTCCATAATAGGTTTTGTATCACTGTTTCCACGCTAAACCTTTCAAGCTCTATTGGTTTCTTCAAGATTGATGGTGGCTCTTTCTTCAATCTCCATTAGGGTTTCTTCGAGCTTCATAACTGCATTTTCTTTTGAAGTTCCATTTGGATAATCTCAAGCTCCAATTGGATAATCTTGTTTCAAGATTCATGAGAGGTGAAATGAGAGTTTTTTTTTTCACGCAAGGTTCTGTATCACTCTTTCCACACTCAACAACCTCAACCTTTCAAGCTCTCTATTGGTTTATTCTCCATATAGACCAGGTTGCTACAACCAAAACAACTTTGTAGAGAAGTGAACTTTGTAGAGAAGTGTTGAGGAAACTTGTATTGCAAGACAATACTTTTTGAAATTATGAAACATGAAATGTTTGTGCAAAAGCTAAACATGGAGCAAGACACAACTCTGGTTTGGTTGTCGATGTATAGAGTGAACCTTCGATCTATAATGTCTGATCTAAGTTTTCTCACTTCCGTGGTGGTTGCCTACAGTAACACAGCTTTCAGGTTTTGGCTTCGAAGAAGATATTGCCTCGGTCTGCGGTTGAGGTTTATCAGTTTAAAGCATGAAAATTTCAATTTCGATGGAAATATCGATATCTTAGTTTTATGAAAATATTGTGGAAATATTGATATCAATGGAAATATTGATATCGATGGAAATATCGTACATAAATTTATCGATATTTTTCTGATATTTAACGATATTTCCCCGATATTTACCATTATTTCCATAATATTTCATGGATTTTCATATTATTTATAACATGAAACCACTAATATCAAAATTGATACTGATATTTATCGACATTTCGTCGATATTTTCCTGATATTTCACTTATTTTCCTACAAATTGTACCATGAAGTCATTGATATTGAAATCGATATTTTGTTGATATTTCCCTGTTATTTCACCTATTTTCCTACAAATTGTACTGTGAAATCACTGATATTGAAATCGATATTTAATGATATTTTGACAAAAATTCTCATTTCTTTATTGGTTATGCGGAAAAAATGAAAATATCGGAGATATATCAATTGAACCTCATTTTTGTATCGGTCACGTGAAAAAATGGAAGCTTCTTTTAACATGCGTTGTTTTCCTTACTAGAGTTTCAAAATAAGTGGAGATATTGAAAAAATTTCTGTAAGAATCATGTATTGTAATTGGCTTTTTATTTTATCCATCATACAAACACAAAGTGGAAGCTTCTTTTACCATGCATTGTTTTGGGTTTCAAAATAAGTGGAGATATTGAAAAGTTTTCTGTAAGAATCATGTATTGTAATTGACTTTTTATTTTATTCATCACACAAAGTATATATATATAGCTGGAAAAATATCGGCAAGTTGAAATTTGGTGGATATTGCACATGATTTAATATCACCACTTTCGACCCATTCACGCACAAAATAACAATCCATCTCAACGTGCTTTGTGCGTTCATGAAACACGAGGTTAATTGTGATTTGGCGAGCCGCTTGATTATCACAAAAAAGTGAGGTAGCGCCCAATTGAGGTGCTTGTAAATCCTTGAGAAACCAACGTAGTCATAGTACTTCACTAACGGTAGTAGCCATAGCTCTATATTCGGCTCCAGCGGAATAGCGTGAAACAACAGATTGCTTCTTAGTTTGCCACAAAACCGAGGAATCACCAAGACTAATAAAATAGCCGGTACTAGAATGTCGGGTCCTCCCTAATCGGTGCTGCTATGACTTGAGATTCAACTCACCATTAGCCGGAAAAAACAATCCTTGGCCAGGAGTCATCTTAAGGTAACGAAGAATGCGAAGACTGACGAGGATTGCTAAAAAATTGACTTAATTGATTGACGGGATACACGATATCGAGTCGAGTCATTGTGAGATAAAGAAGCCTGCCCACTAATTGTCAATATTGAGATGGACTAACTTCGGGACTATCATCATCTTTTTTAAGCTTCAAATTTTGTTCCATCGGGAAATCGCTTGGGCGACTTGCCTGAAGTCCATATTCTTCCAAAATGTCCAAAGTATACTTCCGTTGACGAAATCCTCTGTTGATCGTGTGACTTCAATTCCCAAAAACTATTTTAATGACCCTAAATCTTTGATGCTAAAATGGTTATCCAAATAGGTCTTCATCTCTTGAATGCGGGTTCCATCATTACCAAATAACAACACATCGTTGACATAAATAAACGCGGAAATGTAGGTAGGTCCTTATTGAAATACAAACACAGAATGATCTGCTTGAGACTGTTGGAAACCAAGGGCAAGAAGCGCTTTGGTAAATTTGTGGTACCAATTGCGTGATGCTTGTCGTAAGCCATACAAAGATTTTTGCAATTTGCAAATACGTCTATCGTCTTCCTTCGTAAATCCCTGTGGAATTTTTATATAGACGTCTTATTCAAAGTCGCCATGGAGGAATGCATTATTAACGTCTACTTGATGCGCCTCCCAATTTTTTTTAGCTGCGATTGTCAATGCACATCTGGCTGTAACTAATTTGGTCACCGGAGCAAATTTTTAGTGAAAATTGATTCCCTCCACTTGAGTGTATCCTTTGGCTACTAGACGCGCTTTGTAATGCTCAACTTCACCATTGGGTTTATATTTTATCTTGTATACCCATTTTGAATCCGCAGCTTTCTTTCCAGGGGCAAGTCAACTAAAAGCCACGTTCCATTTTCTTCCTAAGGCCCGAATTTTATTTTTCATTGCTTCACACCATTAGGAATATTTAACTACTTGATGGAAAAATTTAGGCTCATCACGTAAAGTGATGGCTGCTAAGAAAGCTTGGTGAGATTTAGAAAATTTATCATAAGAAATGAAATTAGAAAGAGGGTATACCATTGAGGTTCCTGAGTCGGGTGTGGGTTGTGTATGGTCCATGGAGGGTGGCAAGTCAGTCTCAAAGTCTTGAAAATGCTTGGGCCTTGACTTATTATTTCCGGATTCCAAGTTCTGTAGTTGTTTCAGAAGTCTGGTTGTTTGCTCCATTATCACCAGAGGTTGTTTCAATTCGATCCATCCCTCTATTAGGTGTTGGATCTTTCAAAATCAGTCCAATAGAAATTACAGGTGTCGTCCCACTTCTTGTATCCAGATTGGCCATGCTTTCTATAAAAGTCCCTGTTTGGGCCAATTCATTAATCTGGGCTGGTTCAGGGTTGTAGCGATGAGGAAATTCATTTTCTTAGATTGGATCAATAATCTTTTGAGCATTTTTCATAGCATCGCTCAAGTTCACCTCTCCAACTAAATTCAATCCATCAAATTTATTTGCGAAAGAGAAAAAATCTTCTAAGAAAGATACATCACGACTTGTACATATTTTTTTAATTTGTAAATCGTAAAGTCGGTAGCCCTTTTGTCCCATGGGATAACCTATAAAAACATAAGGTCTACCCCTCTCTCCAAACTTATCCCTTTTACAGTGGCTATCGTGTGCATATACGAGACACCCAAAAACTCGAAAATGATTATACGTGGGCAATTTGCCAAGTAAAAGCTCATGTGGTGTTTTATTTCCAATGACTCGGGAAGGTAATTTATTTATGATGTATGTTGCAGTTAAAACGCACTCCCCCCAAAAATCAATAGGCAATGATGCTTGAAACCGAAGAGCCCTAGCAATTTCCAATAAATGTTTATGTTTTCGTTCAACAACCCCATTTTGTTGGGATGTATATGGACATGAGGTTTCTAACAAAATACCTCTTTCTTCATAAAACTTAAGCATGTGATTCGATTGAAATACCAATCCATTATCTGTACGAACCATTTTCACTTTCTTATCAAATTGGGTTTCTACTATATTGAAGAACATGATAAAAAATTGTCCAACCTCTGATTTATTTTTCAGTGAGTATACCCAAACCCCACGACTATAATCATCGACAATGGACAAAAAATAATATGCACCCGTAAAAGACTGTGTTTGATTATGCCCTCAAATATCACAATGTATCAATTCAAAAGGGTAACTTATCTTGGAAAAACTAATAAGAGAAGGCAATTTAGTTTGTTTTGCTCTAATGCAAGAATCGCAAAAAACACGCAAGTACCGAAATTATCCAAATGAGGAATTTTCTACAAAACGCCGTATGAAGCGTGCCCAAGTCTTCTATGCCGAACTCTAGAAACAACTGAGACCGACAAAGCCACACCCTCATGCTTGAACGGTTCAAAGTAGTATAGACCATCACGAGCTATGCCTACCCCAATCAGGTTCCTCGAACATAAGTCTTGCATCACACACATGTCCGAGAAAAAGATCAATGAGCAATTTAAATCACTCGTCAATCTACTCATAGATAATAAATCTCATTTTATGTCAGGAACGTTCAGAACATGTTTAATTCGAAGTCCATTTGGCAAGCATGTATCACCAATGTTTTTGACAAATATTGAGTCTTCATTTGTGATTTTCACAGGTAAACCCCCATTAACTTTGCTCTCCTTTTCCAAGCAACTTTCATTGTAGGTGATGTGCTCGATGGCGCCCGAGTCAATCACCCAAGAATTAGTAAACATGTTCCTTCTTGCTTCCCCCATTCAACGGGCCTACCATTTGAACAAGACGAGTGAATTGGTCCCCTGTTAATCCTGGGACTAGGCTGTAAGTTGTGGCGACGGCCGCACGAGGTTGTGACTTTCGTTTCCCATATTTTTCCATCCACCAGTCCGGATATCCTGAGATTTCAAAACAGCCATCGACAGTGTGTCCAGGCTTTTGACAATTTGTACACACACGCCCATCCCTTTTGTCATTGCGGCGCTCTCCTTATCCTCGTTCGTCCCGTTTTCTTGAAGTTTGGAAGGCTGTTGTTTCAGGAACTGGTCTACGCGAGGCGGCTATAAGTCGCTGTTGTTCATCTTGGGCCACAAGATGATAAGCGGCCCCAAGACTCAAAGTGGGTTGGCTACTTAAAATTTAGGTTTTTATTGCTGCATACTCATCATTCAAGCTCATCAGGAACTCGTACAAACGTTCTTTTTCACGTATATTTGCAAATTCTCTTCCCAAATCATATTTACATCTGCCACAGACGCACTTTGGCGTAGGAGTTATTGATTGCATCTCATCCCACATAACGCACAACTTGGTGTAGTATGCGGAGATGGATAAACCTTCTTGGCGTATCAAGGTGACAGCCCTTCGTAATTCATAAGCTCGGGGTGCGTTTTCTTTCCCGAATCGTTCTTGAAGGTCGTTCCAAATTTCTTGTGTTGTGGTAGCAAATTTAACGCTACTCTTTATCTCTTTTTCCATTACACCGTAAGTCATCCTCTAACCATGGCATTACAACGCTTCCAATTCATCGAGTCTGAACCTAATTTCGGCATCTCGATGGTGTCATCCACAAATCTGATCTTGTTTTTGGCGAACGCTCATTTCATTCACCCAGTCACCATAATTTCCATCTCGAAAAAGTTCTCCAACCCAAACTTGTCCAGGGTTATCATTGGGACCAAGAAAGTATGGGGGATGAAAGATCGATGGTTGAATTGCCATCGTTTTTGGTTTTAGTACTGTCGCCGGCCATCATTCTATAGGAAGAAGAATGGAGACGATATTTTATGAGTAATAAGCTAGGGTTTAGGTTACCAGGTTAGGCTCTGGTACCATGAAAAGTTTTCTGTAAGAATATGTATTGTAATTGGTTTTTTATTTTATTCATCATACAAAAAAAAAATACATATATATGTATGGCTGGGAGAATTAGCCGACGTAAACAAAGCCTATAATTATGAAAAATAAAAAAATAAAAGATGTTGACTACAAAATATATGGAAGAAAATATGTGCACTGGAGTAAGTCTTGGACGAGGATCATGGAATAGATGTGGACATAAATGGAAGACAGATCTCAAGAGATATATTGGACTTTAGATGTATAAGGTTTAATTCATGTGGAAATTCTTTGTTTGCTTACCGTTGAAAGGGGGTAATTTCATTTTTGATCCCGTAGGAATTGCCGCGGGCCGATTTTGACACCTATTATGAAAAGTGGCCCAAAAATCATCAAGTTTGACCATGTCCGTTAGTTTGGTTAACGAAAACCGTCAAAACCCACTTTTTTTTAATACCAAAACATTGTTTGCTTAATGACCACGTACAAGACACATGGTATCTCCGTTAATATGTAGACGGAATCATGCGTTGGCCAAAAAAGCCTGAAAATAAGCCAAAATTGGCCCGCGGCAATTCCTACAGGACCAAAAATGAAATTACCCTAGTTAAAAGACATGGTTAATTGATTGATATGGTGAGACTGAAATTACATTGTTTCCTATTGAATGAATCTCTTCTTCTGCGCTAACTTCTTTTACCATATATATGTCTTGTTTCCTTCTTGTTAGATTGATATTTTACTGTTACTCATACATGTTTCAAATATGTGGAGATATATTGGATTTTATACATAGGGTTTGATTCATGTGGAAATTCTTTTTTTTGCATATCTCATATCTTAACATTTTGTGTAATATTTTTGCTGTATGAGTTATTAATTTTATTAATCTTGCTTGCTAACACAATGCAAAATAAGATTAAAATAAAAATGCCTTTACTATATCAATACCTATATTGATTCAAGTCTTGAAGAAATATATATAAATCAACCATTAATTTATGACATATGAGCATGTGAACATTTTTATAATTTTGTATATAAAAAAGTTTCTATCCAATCAATATCAATGGAGGGATTAAAGTTTTAACAGAAACTGATGTGGACTTCAATAGGCCAATCCCCCCTGAGATGTGTATAGCCCAAAAAAGCGATGGCGTATTGGACCAGCATCTCCTACTAAGTATTCGGCCCAGTATTCCTAAAAAATAATCATGTTTACAAGATTTTAATTTTAAAAAACTTTGAATAAGAACTTAATGCATAAATAATCAATATATTGCATTAAAGTTTAAAAGATAAATAATTGAAAATAATATAATATAAATTATATTACATTGCATTAAATGTTATTATGTTATATTAAATGTTAAATTACATGATATGTATTATAAAAATTAAAATTTTAATGTTATTGTATAAATAATATTTAAAATTTTCAAATTTTACCAAATTTAATTTTTTTATATAAAATCTCGTGTATTACATGACTTATACTAGTGTTATATATATATATATATATATATATATATATGTGTGTGTGTGTGTGTGTGTGTGTAAAATTACTATATTCAAATTAAATAGTGAAAATAGATTGATTGGTTCATTTCAAGCAGCTTACTGTTTTACTTTTTGATAAATTAATTAGCTTTGCAGTATTTGCTCTTAGAGTTTGCGATTGAAATTAGGGATCTTCCATACAGTAATACGACATGTCTGTGATGCCTCCTTGTACAATGAAGAGGCAAGAGATTGATGGTGAGAAATAGATGTAGAATGGAGGAGAGAGATTGAGGGTGAGAAATGGATGAGACACTCTGCCTTGTAGATGGCTAGCCGTTTCACTCTTTATTGTAGGCAAGGACACATGACGGATTCAGGTTTCTTCAATTTGCTGATGTGGCGGCTTTAGATTTCTCCAAAATGCTGATGTGTTAGCAATATGAGAGATCCAAACTCTTTTTTTATAAGTATAGATTAGTATAGGACCTGTATAATATACGGGTTTTAATAAAAAAACAAAAATTAAACTTAGTTAAAGTAAAAGAATTGAAATATCATTTACAAAACAAAATTAAATTAATGATTTGTGTAATAATTTAACATTAAATATAATAAAATATGATTTAATAATTATTTAATTGTCAAAATATGTGTTGCATTTGTAGATGATCATATTTTAAAAAATTATTATTATTTTGAAAATAATATGCATTGTTATACCTATTATATTATTCAACTCACCCACCATTTTTTTTAGTTTGCTCTTTATTGTTTACATTTGTTACAACCCTCAACTTTTATTTTCAATTAAATAATACAAAATGAAAGTCGAAATTTCACAAATAAATTTCATAATTTATGTTAAAACATATATTCAAAAAATTATCTATACTTATATAAAATCAAAGAAATTGGAAAAATTTACAGAAATACCATTTTCCCTCCTAAAAATGTCAAATCATTAATATTATTTATTTATTTTGCATATTTAATTTAATTGTTTTCCCAAGTTATTATGCAATATATTTTTTAAATGTAATAGGATTTTTCATAAATGAATTAATTGTATTAGGAATTGTAATATTGTATAGATTTTTCAATTTATATAATTGGTCTATTTAATTTAATATTATAATTATTTTATTTGTTCATATATATTTTCTTGATCTTAATTAAATTAATTTTTATTGAATATAATTTCATAAATCCCAATAACAGATATTGTTCAAAAATAAACTTAATAACAAATATTAATTTATTTAGGGATATCTAATATCATATTAAATATAAATAAATAAATCTAACATTGTTAAAGAAATTTATATATATATATATATATATATATATATATATATATATATATGTGTGTGTGTGTGTGTGTGTGTGTAGTATGGTAATGGAATTATATGTCATTCTAAATATTTTTTACATTAATAGTTGTATACTTGTATATTTAAATATGTAATACCATCAACATTGTACGGAAAATATTAATATCTTTTACCGATATATTTTAAAATATTATTAAATATTTAAATATAAAATACATGATTTGACTATCTGTCATTTTCAATGTTAAGCGATATTAAAAATGTCATTTTTTTAAATTCAATTTATTTTACAATGAAGGTCTAAAATACATTATTTACATTGTTTGCATCAAGTTCTTAAGTAAAATTTTCATTTTTTGTGTATTATTTCTAATATATATATATATAAAATATCTTTAACTTAAGTAATTGGGCTTAATTTGAAATTCATAGTTGATACAAATTGCCCAATTATATATATTATGAATTAGTTGATACAAACATGATTATTATGAATTAGATAGATATTTAATATATATATTATATAGTTAAGTAAATTTATATTTTTTTAATTGTTAAATACTTTATATTTTCAAAATGCTTATAACTAGTTAAACTGTATTATAAAATAGTTGATATTTACTACATTTTATATAACAAACCGTGCAATACACGGGGACAACTCCTAGTTTGATTTCAATAAGTAATAGATTTGAATAATAATTTTCAAGCTGCCCATCTTTATTTTAGTTTTTTTTTCTTTTCTATCTATTTATATTTTTTATTTACCAAATTTCAAATATATAATAATACCTATCATTGAATTTTAGCATATGTTATTTAGATAAATCTAATCAATATTTCTATATTATTTATTATTTAGTAATAATAATATTTCTTATCAACATTAAATTTGTAGCAATTAATTAGCATATTTAATATGAAAACATTGTAGACTTGTCGTGTGACACTAAATATATAAAGATTTTTTAATCGTAATCACAAATATCATTTAAGATAATTTATATATACAATTTCAACGTCATTTTCTTTTTTTTTTCTCAATAATTTAGCGATAAGGACAACCTTTATATAAAACTATAAAAGGTTATAACAAAGGATAACTTCGACTAACCTCAAGTTTGTTGAAATTGTGAACTGGTGGACCAAAATGGGACATTGATAATAAAAATCATTGATAACAAACACCACCTTTTTTTTTGTTTTTGAACTGAAAGCATAACCTAATTCATATTGGTTAATAGGAAGGCCAAATTCACAAAATATGGGTAAATATCATTAAATATCGGAAATTATATGAGAATGCATGAAATATCACGGAAATATTGATAAATATCGGTGGAATGTAGGGAAAATATCGGTAAATATCATTAAATATCGGGAAAATATCGATAAATTTATGTACCGATATTTCCCTAAAACTATGATATCGATATTTCCGTCGAAACCGAAATTTTTATCATCGTAAACAATTGACTCAAATAATTATTATATATAGGCACTTAATTAATGTGAATGTAATTTTTTTTCTTTTTAAAGCGATTCAAATTCATTACAAATAATTTGGATCAAAAGTCCATAGTAAGGTGCATGTCTCAATGATCTGGACAACCGAGTTTACATGAAATATGAACAATTTCGCTTAAGTCCGTTAATAATTAATGGTAGAGTGAATAATTCTTTATTTGCTTACAGTTTAATGGCACGATTATTTGTTTGATATGGTGAGAGAATCTAAACTTGAGGTTTTTTTTTTCATATCCAAACATAGATCATGAAGTTCAAATAGATTACAATGGTTCGATTACAAATATAAATATAGATCATGAAGTTAATATAATATCGTGAATTGAATTTGAATCACAACACTCAAATAGATCGCGAAAGTTGAAATAATAATTAAGTTAGAGTATGAAGCTCATGAAGATAAACATAAACTAAAGATCACAAAGCTGAAATAATAATTAAGTTAGATTATGAAGCTCATGAAGATAAACATAAACTAAAGATCACAAAGCTGAAATAATAATTAAGTTAGATTATGAAGCTCATGAAGATAAACATAAACTAAAGATCACAAAGCTAGATTATTGGAGTCGTTTAAAAGTCTCACCATATCCACAACAATGTACACAAAAACTAAAGATCACAAAGCTAGATTATTGGAGTCGTTTAAAAGTCTCACCATATCCACAACAATGTACACAAAGCTAGATTATTGGGGTCGTTTAAAATCTCACCATATCATTGGTAATTAAAAGTCTCATTTCCACAATAATGTAATTTCGTTCCCTCACACTAACCATGTCATTTTGTCGTAAAACAAATAAAGACTTTGAGATAAATTTAATTTTGGTATATGTAAGACATTTTTCATTTTTTGACAATTAAGTATTAATTTTCCAATTTTGATCCTTCATATTATAAGTTTTTTCAATTTCAATCTTTTTTTCGAACACCACCACTTATATTACAACATGAAACTCTGTAATTTGAGGCTCAAAAAGAAAATATAATCGATATAATTATTTTATCAAGTTTTATCTAATCGAAGAAGAAGATGAAGAGAATAATACAATGATAAATTAAATAAGAATACAATGTATTGGATTCCAACAACCACTGAAAGACCCATACAACAATCACTAAGAAAAAGATTAGGTACACTATCTTTGTTATTACGAAACCCATATAGAGAAAACTTACAAATGAAGAACAAAATTCTTGGAAACATTGTAAAAAATGTTGGCATAAGATTCATCAATGAACTCGATTCCATGGCAGCCTCCATCACCAAACTGTTGAACAACTTCCACCCCACTGTCTCTCAACATTTTCACAACTTCAAGTTGTCGATCCACAAACGGGTCACCTTCATACCCGGTCACCAAAATCCTCCACCCTTCATCTCTCATCTTCTTCATAAACCCTACTTCAACATTCCTAGTAATCGGATTACAATAGTGGTGATCACGATCAACTCCAATGGGCAATGCCAGGTCCCACATGACGTCAGCAATATCCAGTGGAACCACCTTATCATGAACCAATCTTATCTCCGACGAGCTTCTCTCCACTCCACCGAAATACGGTTGGTGCAATATCAGCCCTTGGATCTTCAACGGCCTTAAAATTACTATATTCAATCAAATTAAATAGTGAAAATAGATTGACTGGTTCATCTCAAGCAACTTAATTAATGTTTTTCTTTTTTGGCATTTATATATCTTAGAAACATAAATGTCCTATTTTCTACATGTAAATTCGTATTACTAATATCAATTAATATATACTCAAATTCCGAATTTTCATTACTTGCCATATACAATTGACTCAAATAATTAATATATGAAATATAGATATTTATGTATATCCAAAACACTGAAACAGTTTCTAATCGGTATATTTAGATCATCTCATGATTTATTAGAATAAAAAGATGGGGTGGGGGGCATTTTTGTCCATTATGCAAAGTTGAAAATGAAAAATACCCCAACTTAAGAAAACATGTTTTTTACCCAAATTGAGGGCAAAATTACCCAAATGCCCTTATTAAACTTGGTAAATTGAATTGCGGAAAGTCACTGAAATTATAGATCACGAGGAAAAGAATGCTAAATCAGGAGAGTAAATTACTTCGTGACTAAAGAGTCTAGGGTTTACGTATTTGTTTATAGAACACGAGGGATATATAGATCACGAGGGGTAGATTGCTTTTGTCTTGAGGACAGATCACGAGGCTATATCACGAGGAACTTTTGTCTCGTGATCTATACTTCGTTTCGTTTTGTGAAGTGCTATATGTTTATTGAAATACTTCGTTTCGTTTCGTGAAGTGCTATATGTCTCGTGATCTACCCTCGTGATCTATACTTCGTTTCGTTTCGTTTCGTGAAGTGCTGAACTTTTGTCTTGTGGTGCTTGTCTCATGATCTTGTGGTCCTTGTCTCGTGATCTATACTTCTATCACGAGGCTATATGTTTATTTTCGTGATCTGTTCTTGTGGTCCTTGTGATAATGTAGATCACGAAGGTGTTTAGCCTCGTGATCTATGTGTTCAACCCTCGTGATCTTCAACGAGCACACTTTCGTGATCTTCAAGGAGCGCAGTTTAAATGTTTTTCGTCATTTCTTGGAATTTTTAAACTCCGATTTACATTGCAGATTCAAAAATTAAAATTATATTATACTACAGTTTATTCAAAAATAATATTTATCTTACCTCTTTTCAACAACAATGTGTAGATGAAATTTTAGAAGTAATGAATACTTTGACTTGCAAGAGAGGATTTGAAATTGATGAAAAAGAGGTGTAATGAATACTTGGATTTGCATATGAGGGAAGTGATAAATGTGGTGGTTGGAATTATTAAATGCATGGGTAAGGGCATTTATGACTTTTTATCCTTATTTTGGGTAAAAAACATGTTTTCTTATGTTGTGGGTATTTTTCATTTTTTGGTGTGTATATTGGATACAAAGGCATATTTCCACATAAAAAGATATCTGCATGAAATCTGTATCTATTCAAAATCTAGAGATATCTTATTGAAATACATATCATATCTTTCAAAATTAAAAGATATACCATCGAAAATTTAAATATATATATGTATGTATAATTCCTGGGAGGCTTCAGCTTTTTAAGAGCCCGTATGAAGTGATATTTACTAAAAATTTAAAAAATAATCATATAATAAAAGAATTTAATTATAAAAATTTAATATATATTATTTCGTAAAAAACTTTTAATAAGAACTTGGTGCATAAATAATCAACAAAATTGCATTAAAATTTACAATTACTTGAAAATAGTGTAATATTAATTATATTATATTATATTACAATTATGCTACTTATTATTTAATCAATATAAATTTCGTAATTATATGTCAATAATAATTTCAGTTTTTTTTTCCGGCGAAAACACAAGTTGGGGCGGTTGGGAGTATACGTGTATATATATGTATGTGTATATATATGTATATAAAACTCAGTTTCTTTTCTGATATTTTCAAGAACCAAAGTATCTCGATGGAGCACGAAGAACCACCATCAAGAACCAGTATCTCGATGGAGCACGAAGAACCACCATCAAGATTGGCCATCATCACACCCGACTTGCTCAAGGACATAGTTACGACGCTTGAACCATGCCATCTTCTCCGACTAGTCGACAAACGGTGGATAGAATTCATCCGCGACATAATATTGAAGAACCAATCTATCTCGATGGAGGAATCGGCCAGAGCTGTCATCACACCCGACTTGCTCAAGGACATAGTTACGACGCTTGAACCATGCCATCTTCTCCGACTAGTCGACAAACGCTGGATAGAATTCATCCGCGACATAATATTGAAGAACCAATCTATCTCGATGGATAGACTGAGTGCATTGCCAGATTCGTTATTGATACATATTCTCTCACTTTCTTTCCCGAATGTTCAGAGAGCTTCAATTACTTGTGTGTTGTCGAAGAGATGGCAGTTTCTTTGGACTAAATTTCCTAGACTTGAATTCTGGGGGAGTCGTATCAATACTGACCAGAAAAGAGCTATGTTTGTTGCTTGGATTAATAGGGCTCTTGTCACTCGTGGTGCAGAATATGCAGAGAAATTTCATGTTAGTTTGGAGTATGATTATAGCTTGGCTTCTGACGTGGATGCATGGGTTGAATTTGCTGTAAGAAACAAGGTGAAAGAATTTTCATTGGGGCTCAACTCGAGGAACTATCTGTATATGATTTTTCATTGGGGCTCAACTCGAGGAACTATCTGTATATGATTCCAGAAATGTTGTATTCCACTTCATCCTTGACAAATCTGCTATTACGACATTGCATTGTGGCTCCTCGAAAAACAGTTAAGTGGAAATCTTTGACTAAGTTGGAGATGGTGGGGGCGAAGTTGAATGGCGTCAAAAAAATATTATCAGGATGTCCTGTTCTGCATACCTTGAATCTAATACATTGCTGGGGATTGCATTGTGGCTCCTCGAAAAACAGTTAAGTGGAAATCTTTGACTAAGTTGGAGATGGTGGGGGCGAAGTTGAATGGCGTCGAAAAAATATTATCAGGATGTCCTGTTCTGCATACCTTGAATCTAATACATTGCTGGGGATTCACTCGTTTGGAGATCAATTCTCCGAGTCTTTATAAACTTTGGGTAGAGGAATCTATGTATGAAGCTTTGCTGGAAATCTCAGCACCCTATTTACATTCTTTGAGTATCACATTCTATGCCACTCGAAGAAGAAAGTTGGTGCTGCAAAACATCTCATCTCTTGTTAGTGCTTCTATTGATTTCGTTGGAAATTATCGAGGATATGATTGGAGTAGTATTAAGGAACTTGTTGAAAGAACTCGACATGTCAAAGAGCTTGAGTTGGGAATTAAGTGCTTTCAGGTATGAAGAGCACTTGATCTCATATCCACATTATGTTTCAATGGAATTATACTAATTGTTTATATGCATATCAGGTTGTATCGTTGTTGGCTGTAAGTGATTGGCGACTTCCACGATCCTCGCGAGTTAGTTTGAGACTTACTACTTATCGTGATCGCGATTACATGCGCACCATTTCCGGCATTGTAAGCATTCTCGTATCTTCTCCAATGCTCGAGACATTGGTCATTATGGGCCTAACTAATGATCATTATTATTTGGTAAGTATTCATGTTTTGATTATTATATAATTTGATGCTTGATTTTTGGCTTAAAATCTATGGTCTTGGTTAATTTAGGAGGACTATAGAGATTCAGGTGCAATGGTTGATTTGGATGGTGATTTGATGCATTTGAAGAGAGTTAAAATGATGAGCTTTGTATCACCAACAATTGCCAGAATGCTGCTTAAGAGGGCAATCATCTTGGAAGAGATGATCATTCTTGAAGATACTCAACTTCGGAAGAAGGGCCTACTATTGGGCCCACGATTGCTTATGTATCCAAAATCCTCTCACGAAGCAGTAGTCCGATTCCAATTTTATTGATTTCTTCCTTTTCACAATTTTCAAGTTAGATACATATTTTTAGTATATGCTTCTTTCCCACTTAGTTTTCTGCTAGCAAGGATTTCAACCATGGTAGTTTGCTCTATTTATTTCATGTTTTCCTTCTGTGAATATTTCCATTATCTTCATTTATTTCGTTTTTTTTTTCTTTCGAAAAGCACATAAAATTGCAATATACCTTTACAATTTGATATTGTATATTACTATTGGGTTCGGAGTGGGATCGGGTAAATAGATAATAATATAGTAATTTACTAATCATTTCGCGTTGGCTGGTAATATTGTTTCTACCAAACTCGAGTAACCTTGAGTGCATGGATACCTTATTTGTTATCATCCCTAATCGGGTTTGCTTGTATGGTCCAAAATTGCTAACCATGTGTTTAATTTAATTTCTTGATCGTAATCATAAATATCATTTAAGACAATTTATGTGAACAATTTCGATGTCATTTTCTATTTATTTATTTTTTTCTCAACAATTTAACGATAAGCATTAAAGGACAACTTTTATATAAAACTATAAAAGGTTATAGGAAAGGATAACTTCGACTAACCTGAAGTTTGTTGAAGTGTTACAAGTCTCTCTAAATCCAACATAAATTATATTTCAATTGTGAACTGGTGGACCAAAAGGGGACATTGATAATAAAAATCATTGATAACAAACACCACCTTTTTTTTTGTTTTTTAACTGAAAGCATAACCTAATTCAAAGCAGTTAACCAACCAACAGCATCACGGGTGCCATGAGAGGGAGACCCATCTTCAATACGTCACCGTTTGCTGACTTGCCTTTATCCACTCACATGATAACACAAATACTATTGAAAAGGGAAAATAGGATAATGGAGTAGGAGTTTAGGACTCAACCATAGCGTGTAACACACATATATGCATGTATGTGCATAAATGACTTGAAAGAGATTTCAAACTATTTCGAGTAATTTCTGAAATGGGTTGAAGTTGAATATCTGCCTTGTTTGTTAAACCCCATTTTCCTGCCAATAAAGACAACTTACAGGCTTTTTCTAATGCAACCAGTTGAGACTCAAGGTCCACATCATCACCATAGCCAGCTTTCATCAAGAATCAAGGTCTCTCTCTCTCTCTCTAGTTTCTTGTATTTCTTGATCTTTATCCGTGGATTGTTTCTTGACTTTCTAGTTTCTCTTTCAATGAATCAAGAAGTAGCTAGTTCCAGAGGCGTGAAACTTATGCATGCTCTTTGATTGGTCAATACATAGAATAACAAGAAGTATCAAATGCAGATAAACAGTATCAATGGTTCACAAGTAGAGATGAGGAGGGAGGGAAACTTCCTCAACAAGCTCTTCCTTGTCATTTTCTACACACACTTGGCTATAATCTCTGCCCTAGTCATTTTTCTCACGGTGGGCGGTGTGTTATCGGCTACTCACACCCATCGTTTCCAACCAAGAAAGTGGTTCCTACTTATCCTCTCATCAACGGCTTGCTCGGGTTTTGTAGGATTCTCATGTCAAGCATTTACAAGCTTCAACCCTTCAAGAACTCTTAAAGCTACATTCTGGCTAAGCCCTTTACTTACCTGCGCGTTTGGGGTTCTACTCGTCTCTATAGGCACTCCAGGGAGTCTGGCAGCTTCAGTAATCGCACTAGTTTTTTCCATATTACAATCCTTGTATGCATGTTGGGTGACTCCAAGATTTGGGCATGCAAGCAGGATACTAACAATTTCTATTGCATATCATCCTCTCAAAGTCAAAACTAATGTAGTTCTATCTATCATTAGCAGCACTCTTTATTCATCGTTCATAATGGCCGGTATTGGAGGCACCACCGCCACCAGAACTAAGGTTGACACTCTATTCATTTTCCTGATCCTAGGAAGCTTGGCTTGGACCACACAGATTATCAAGAATACAATACAAGTCACAGTGTCACACATCAAATACATGCAATTCACATGTGGGATAGAGGTTGATTTTAAGGCGGTAGTAAAAAGTGTAGCCAAGTATTCAATGGGCAGTATTTGCATTGCCTCGATCATTGTACCGATTCTTGATGTTATTCGGGGTTCAGCTAGAGCAGTAAGCTTGATCTCAGGGGATGTGGATGAGTTCATGTTCTCATGCGCAAACTGTTGTTTGGGAGTTTCGTCTAGGATTGTAGTGTATGGAAACAGATGGGGCTTTGTGCATGTCGGGGTGTACAACAAAGGGATCATGCAGGCATCAATAGATACGTGGGAAATGTTTCGAAGAGTCGGGATGGAAAAGCTGATCAATACAGACCTCGCTAGTTCATTCTGCTTCCTAAGTGGGGTGGCAGCAGGATCTATATGTGCACTACTTGGGGGTACCTGGGCACTTGTTATTCATAAGAGCTATGCAACACAAGTATGCCTATTTGCCTTCTTAACTGGATATTTAGTGGTAAGCTCTAAAGTCTACCTTTTCTTTTTCTCTTCATTTAATGTCACAAACCGGAAAGTTTTATACTACATAACTTGCAGAATAGGGTCGCCATGGCATGGGTACAAGCTAGCATAACAGCATACTATGTAGCTTATGCAGAAAATCCAGAAAGCCAGCAATTTGACAACACCATTCCAGCTTATATGCAGGAGCTACAAAGATCTCAAGTATAATGTGATTCCTCACAGCTTCTGAAGAAATCTCTTCTTAATTTCTTTTCTACAAATGTGCATAAGTAGTTAGAAAACCATACAAATGATTCTTACTCTGTTTTTTCATGTTTGTTCAACCTTAGAGCAGCACAGGCTACTATCAGAGTGTACCATTTTCTATGAATGTGTTCGTTTACAAAAGCTGTTGCTTAGTCTAAAATTTTCGATTAGTTTCAACATATCGAGACAATGTTGGTTTCACACTCTATTTGTATGATCAATATATGTCACACTAGACTTCTCCAAAGTCGATTAATGATTATAACGAACTTTATAAGTTCCAGACACAGCAAGGGAGCTTTGCTGCTTACTGTTTACTCAATATGCCCGAGACAGGTAAATACTCTTAATGAGGGAAGTTTCCGAGAAGCATTCTATTTTTCTTATTTTGGGAATAAAGTTGGCACAGAAATCATGAAGCTAAAAAGTTGCGGCACACGAATAATAATATCAATGGAAAGTGTCACAACATTAAACAAAATTTGTTTCGATTCATCAAATGATACGGTAAAAATTTAAAATCAAAGCCTACATATTTTGAAGAACTGTAATCAGGATTTGGATTTCGAACAAGCTGCTACACATCCCAGGATATAACTGGCTTAATTGAAGTCGAACCTTGTGTATAAGCCACGTCAAATATGACCTCTTCCGCCACATTCTGAACACATAGTATTTCCAGTTCCCCCACAACCTGCATGTCAACAGAGGAGACATCAAGATTCTCACAATCGAAGCATTAGCCTATACTGCACTATTTCAGGCTAATACCTGGTCACCCTGAGACAAAATGTTTTTTACAGACAGTTGTTCTATATCAGTTATCGCTTTTTATTTCCTAGAATTGTCTCCTTAAAATAGATGGTTGCAATGTGTATGACACTGATTTTCTGTTTAACTCATCATGTGTCATAAAAGACATACAAATGAGAAAATAGAATCAGAAATAATAAACTGAAACTTTTTTCAAGAATTTGTCTTTAGACATTACCTAAACATCGAACTTTAACAATGATTCCTTGACTCTCCAAGATAGAGTCGACATATAAGCCCGATCCAGCACAAGTTTTGCAAAGAAGCGCTCCTTTAGCCTGACAAAGTGAACATCGAGGATTTTCTCCCACATCTTTCTCAGCCATAGATAATCCAACAGGCTTCTCGATTATTTCCTCAGGAATAGGTTTATCATAACAAAAAAGAGATTCAAGACTACTTCTTTGCTTATGCACATCTCCAATAGCACATTGCACAACCTGAAATGTCATGCAATATCCTCTGAGTAGATTTAAAATCATGCAAACTCAATGAAAGAAATGCACAAATACAGAATGAAATCTGAGTAGTAGCATGCTCATTGATTCATTCTCAAATAAGATTTCAAGACATAATGGACATGTTTCTCACTAAAATCTGCAACAACAGACAGAAGAACAATCTTACATCCTATCACCACCTCTTTACGGAGGCTGAAGTCGGATAAATGACATATTATTGAACATATTGAAATATAAATAGAAGATATTCCATTACATTAAAGAAATCCCTTTGGAGTTATAATGAAATAAACTATAAAGCACACCATTGATAAATACCCACACAAGGCTGAAAATGGAGCTAAGCAACCTTAATTTCATCAAACTTACACCTAAAAACGCAAGTATTTGCAATTTTTGCACTTCCTACAAAATCACATTCCATAATTGGGTGGTTTTAGTTGTCATTCTACCATCAATGGTTACCTCATATTAATTTCCAGGTTACCTATGCATTGTCACCACTTCAAATTCTTACACTAGAGAAATTAAGCCTGCTAATTCAAAGAGATTGAAATTAAACTAGTTGCAAATGGAAAGCTATCCAGTATAACAAAACAGAAATCGAAAATTAGAAGCACTAACCCTAGAAGTTGAAGAAACAGACGAGAAGAGCAAGGCGACGTCATTCCGGTGATTTTCATTACCGATTTTGGGAAGAAATCTCGCATTCTTGTTCAATTGATGATTAAAAGGGGAAATCTTGGATAGCGCACAAACTGAAGACGACGCAACTCTCGGAGCACATTCCATTGTTGAGAGCAAAATGTAAAAGAACTTGTTTTGATTGCTTTATTGCTTTTTTCGAATTTCAATTTCTTTCCCTCAATTTGAGCAATTTGATGTTCGATGAATTTGATTGTTTCTTCTTCACCCTTTCCTCGGTATTAACGAATAACTACCAACTGTGTGTGTCGTTTTCTCCTCTCTTGTTGTCCACCAAAAAATTTCACCCAATTAACCATAGTCGCCAGTGCCATTCCTATGAGAAACGCGATTTTAGGTTTGTATTGAAAATTTTAAATAGTTTTTATGTTCTTATTTCTGAAATATTCTACTATTATTTTTATTTTATATGCTGATATGGTCGAACTAAGACGAACCGATTTTCTCTCTTAAAAGACCGAACCTAGTTGAACCAAGTCGAACCGAGTCCTTGTCTTAGAAGCCGAACTGAGACCAAAGTCAAGGCTGCTGAAGTATTGAGAAACAAGCTGTTCGGCCATCTTCTGATCGAACTAACGAAGCTCAAGCTAGTGTGGGAAATACGATGACGTACTAACTTAGTTATAAGATACGAGGGAAAACCGGTATATGGCGAAGCTAAGCGAACTTAGTTACAGCCCTATGATCGAACTAATGAAAAAGGAACTGATTTAGTTCGATGTCATAACAGCGAACTGATTAACATGGAATGTAGCGGACAGACTTTGATCCTAACTAACCGCTATTTCAGCGGATCTGTTAGTCCGTATCCCATATTTTGTGGGATGAATCTCAACCAACTCATATCCCAGGGAGTCTATATATACTCTTGTTCTCATTCTTTATTTTTTCTTATGCACACTTATAATAAAAATGCACACACGTACACTTGCAAAAAATATCCTCTTCTTTTTTTCTGACTTGAGCGTCGGAGTCCCATCGCCGGGAATCCCTCCCGGTGTTTGTTTTGCAGGTTTACAAGTCTGGAATTTCGAGTTTTTGGGTTGAAGAACCGGAGCTTTGGATCGGAGCAACATCATATGCATTAGCTTAAACGTTGAGCTAAATAGTCAATACTTATTGGTCACTATTTCACTTTTATTTTGTGAATTATTTAGTGTAAAATTTTTTAAACAATGGTCTTAAATTTATATTTTAAAATTAAATTCGTATATGGAAGACAAATACAAAAGATATACGAATACTATTTGCGTCATATTTAATGAAAAACTCAAACAATTTTTTAACTTGAAAATTAATGTCAAAAACACAATAAATTTGATAAGAAAGAGGAAGAAGACAGATAAACGTATTTTATGCTGATTGTTGTCCTGGCTTTTTCAAAAGAAAACGTTTCCGTAGATCTTTATCAACAGGAATATTCTCATCAAGTTTTGCCTGCCAATTTTGAATTTTTTGATTAATTTTTCTTTAAAAATTCGACATGATAAAAAACAATAAATAAATATTAAAAAATTTGCGTAAGCACCGTGTTCCAAAGGAAAGTAGTTCTAAGCTATGTCTTAAGGCATCTAATTCTTTTTTTTCTTGTACACTCCCTTTCTTTTACCTTATCTGCACAAACATAACTCTTTTTTCCAATTCTTTCCTTATCTTGGCTGTATATTTCTTGCTCACTTCCCAAAGATACAATCTTTTTTATTTTATTACAAACTATTTTTCTCTAGTTTTACCAGTTAGAAACCCCTCTATTTTAAAAATTCCTTTCCAAAAAAGATGGCCTAATTAACTTACTTCCCACCACAAACTCAAACCAAACATTCCTACCTCAGATACCACCCATGTCTCCAGAGTTTTATAGCTCTACATCTCAATGGCAATCTCTCTGAATTATTTTCCACTCCCTTTCTTGAATTTCCTTTGAATGGATATTTTTAAACCTCATCACAACAAGGCCTTATCCATATTCCTTTGCTTATCTTTCATCTTCTTGATCTCATTCTTCATCTTTTCAACCTTTTCTTATCAATCAAACCTTCACTTGCACCAACTTCATGAGCTCCCTGACAGCCCCCGGAACTGCACCGGTGTTGAGAAATTCGTCGATTATCGATCAAAGTGTTTGTATGTGAGGAAGAACAGTAGCTGCTGGGGTAAAGGGTATATCAACTATCTTGAAATCTTTTACTGCACATGTGGCAATCTCCCAGCTGTTGGATACTTGGTGCTGCTTCTATGGCTGGTGATTCTGTTCTATGTTTTGGGAAACACAACTGCTGAGTATTTCTGCCCTTCTGTTGAGAGCCTTTCCAGGGTTCTTAAACTGTCTCCTACTATAGCCGGAACTACTCTTCTTCCTCTCGGAAACGGGGCCAATGATGTCTTCGCGAGTGTGATTTCTTTCACGAGATCAGGTGATGCAGATGTGGGGCTCAACAGTGTGTTGGGTGGTGCATTTTTCATCTCCTGTTTCGTGGTCGGAATCGTGAGTATTGCGATATCTTCGCGGAATGTTAGAGTCGATAAGCCCGGCTTCATTAGGGATGTTCTCTTCTTTCTCTTCGTCCTGTGTTGCCTCCTCATGATCATCATCTTTGAGAGGATCAACTTCTGGTTTGCTCTCTGTTTCTTCTCTATTTACTTCCTGTACATCGCTGTTGTTTCTTTCATGCAATTCATCAAACACAAGGAGGGCAGAGGCGCTAACGCTAATCCCCAGCTCTTGGATGAATTCAGCACCATCGAAACACCATTATTATCCTACGTTGATGAGGAAAAGGACCCTTTTCCCCAAGCTGTGAAAGCCCCAATTCAAAATTCAAGATCCTGTTATTACCTCAACCTATTCCTCTATGTCTTAGAACTGCCACTTTCATTGCCAAGAAAGCTCACAATTCCTGATGTCAGTGACAACTGGTCGAAACCATTTGCTGTAAGCTCAGTGACACTAGCACCAATCCTACTCGCAGCCCTTTGCAATGGGCAGCTAAAAAACACCGATCCAACGACATCTTTAACGATATACGCAATAGCAATCATCATCGGAGTCACTCTTGGTGGCCTAACAATGGCTTTCACCAAGAGTTCAGGCCCTCCAAAGAGGTGCCTATTCCCCTGGCTAGCTGGATGCTTCATGATGAGCATTACTTGGACATACATTCTAGTCGAAGAGCTCGTCTCCTTGTTAGTAGCATTCGGAACAATTCTTGGAATCAACCCTTCAATCCTAGGACTAACTGTCCTAGCCTGGGGCAATTCAGTTGGGGACTTGATCTCAAACTCGACCATGGCGTTGAAAGGCGGGGCCGATGGGGCCCAGGTGGCGATATCCGGTTGCTACGCTAGTCCGTTGTTCAATACATTGGTGGGATTGGGATTATCTCTTGCATTAGCAGCGTTTAAGGAATATCCAGCAGGATATGCAGTTCCCACCAATCCTGATGTCTATGAAACTGTCGGATTCTTGATGGGAGGCTTGTTGTGGGCACTTGTCATATTGCCAAAAAGGAATATGCAACTTGATAAGTCTCTTGGTATAGGGCTATTAGCCATATATTTCTGCTTCATTTTCTTGAGGATTGTAAAGGGTATAGGATTAATCAATCTTCAAGGATAAAGTTTACATATCCTTTGCTTAAGCCTCACAAGTGGTGGCCATTTTTCAATGATTAATTATTGTAGCATGTTCATAAGTAGGATTTGTTCCGTTTTAATGCAAGAATCTGTTTACCTAACTTCCGATTTCAGTTCAAAAGTGCAAACGTTCATACGTTTGTAATATAGCAAAAAGATGACATTATTAATTGAAGAATGAAGATTCTTCTTATTTGCAGAAAATGACAAAATGGAGTGACGATGGATGGATAAATTATATTTTATATGTATGCATGGAAACATTTGTGATCAAAGTTCATGGTTTAACATTATGATTGATTCCATATGTTTTGTAGTTTTGTTAGCTATGTACATGGATGATTATATGGGGTAGAGTTGTAGACCAATACGAAAGATTTTCGAAAAAGTGATGGAGTTTATATTAGAATTTTCTTGATGCCTTTTCATTGTCATGGACAGTGCCAAAACACGTTTTATCATCTCTTTGTAATGAGCATGGATGAATGGGATAATGGCAACTTGGGTTAACTTTTCCTACGTGGCCTTGTCCACTTCACTAAATTGGTTCAACTTGCCATGTCTAGTACTCCTACTTACCCATTTGCCCATTTCAATGTTAATAATTTCTGAGTGGTGAAATTCAAATAATACAAAAGGAAATTATATCTGCTTATCTACTTTCCTTGTCACATACTATATTTCTAGAGTTGAAATTGTTAATCTCAGCTTGGTAAAATATATATATTGGAAAAAATAATTAACTATTATAAACAAAAGATAAACTGGATATTCGTATACAAAAGAAGTTTCTCATAACTTTTTTTTTTTTTTTTGGGTCAAGAGAAGAATTTTCGGGACACTAATTTCATTTGTAAACTTATGGTAGAAAAAAAATTATTTTTTTGCTATAACTTAATTAACACTCATTATTTTCTAATTAAATTTGGATTTTTTCACCATTCTTGGCATGTATCATCTACACTAACATTTACCATCTAAATTGAGGATGTATCATTCCATTATGTAACAATAGTGGTATGTTTCTATTTTACATCATTATGTAACTTAGATTGTACCATTATTCTATATCAACAAAATCATATTGTTCCATTTTCATAAATTAAGTTCATACCATCTAAATTTCAGTGGTACCACTATATATATGTCAAAGATATAATTGGTAAAAATGTCGTTAAAAAAAGAAAAATTTTAAGAAAAAAAGAAGAGGAAGAAGATTTCTTATGGGTTTGGCTAAAAATGAGGGTTTCTACAATTTTTTTTTATATAATTTACGTTTCTTGTTTGTACCACATATATTAGCTTATACATCAAAATTTAGGTTGTTTCATAATAGAAGAATTAAATTATTATATTTATATTTGTTCGTACGTCTATTTGAAATTAAATAATTTTATCTTAACATGTATACAAAAAACTACATTGATGCTATAATTGACAAAAAAAGTGTTAAAAATAAATGAATTTAACTTATAACTAAATAAAATAAAAATCATTCCACAACCGGCGGTTAAATTTAGAGATCTTTACCAAAAAATATAATAATAATAATAATAATAATACATACATACATACATACATACATACATACATACTATATAAAAATGTATAAAATAAATGATATATGTTATTATAAATAATGTAATTTATTGGGTATAGTATGTGATAAAATCATACAAAGAACTAATATATATACAATTACCATTTTGTGATGAAATTGAATTTATTTGTCATATATATATATAGATATTACTTTTCTAGCTTTAATTGTATCCAGAAACAATTGCTTATTGTCGTAGCCGATGTGTGATAGAACGTCTATTATGTCTTGTTAGGAATTCTGACTGTTATAAACTTATAATCAAACTTAATTCCAAAACTTTTTTCCATATTTCACTTTATTTATATATATATATATATATATATATATATAGAGAGAGAGAGAGAGAGAGAGAGAGAGAGAGAGATGCTATCAATATATAAAGTTCTAATCTGATTTTACTACTATTAAAATATAATTAAATATTATTATTTTAATAAATTTATTAATTAGTATATTACAATTATAATATCTCATTAAATTAAATAGTATACTCATGGGAGATGCATTAAGCATATCCAAATTATTCTAAAAAATTAGCCATATTAAGATTTATATAAAACTCCCATACATTTAGAATAGTTTGTAGCAATTCAAGTTTGCCACATGCAATTGGAATCCAAACACTCTCTCACGAGTGGATTCATCAATTTGATTTTGATAATTCTATTTACATTTCATTTAATATTCCACTATCTTTAATAGATATCATGTATTATATAACTAATATTGTTGTTATATATACATCTTTTATATTGATTATATTGAAATATAATATAAATTTTAAATAAAAATTGCATGTGTTAGTCACGATTTGTTCATTCACGAGTATTAGTTTAGCATATTCCAAAATCAAACGTACTGAAAAACTAAATCTGTACAATAAAATTTTTAATGTGCTTTTTTTTTTAATTACATGATAATGTTAGAGCAATCATTGTTCTTGATAAATTTGTAGCAGTAGAGCATCATTACCCGTTTAGTGAAGAGAATGCGACACATGTACCAAGAAAGGCATACAATTATAGAGATTTGGAGTATCATAATTTGTCGTTTTTCACTGATTCATGGCATATGAAAGTTGACAACGTTTGAAACGTGACATTGTTTGAACATTTTTGGCCATCCATCTGTCCTTTTTGCTGTCATCAGATATAACTTCACAATCAACTATCTAATTCTCATTTTAAGATAATATTATTAAATTATATAAATATGAACCGTAGAATTAATTTTCAGGTTCAATCCTCTTCAAATATTGCTTCTTTGAATTTATAAATACATTATATTTTTTCATATATGGATTTTTTTTTTTTCCTTTTCGGCTTCATGATATGTTCAATTTATTAAATAGAGACAATTTTATCATATCTCAAGTGACTAATTATGATTTGCATTCAAATATGCTCTAACCTTTTTTTCTTATGAAAATTAAGCTTTAATTTGCGTCTTAAATATGATAATTAGTGCTTATGAACTACATCAATTTGTGTGTCTTGCTCAAAATTGATGAGACGTTATATATCCACTTGAAGCATGCTCAAGATTTAGGAGTATATGCCCGCATGGGCGTAGCTTAGTCGGTTCCTGGGTGGCAGATTGCTACAAGGACGCAGGATCGAGTCCTGGCAGCCGCAGTGTGGGAGTTTTATTCCTCAATTTGGGGGATAGCTCCTTGTGGGCACCAGGCACTGGTCCTCCCACCTAATGGGCCGCTAAGTCACCATGATTTACATCCTCCACCAATCCCTGTCGGGCCGGGGGGTGGGGGCCCTGGGGGCGAGGGTTTCGCCTTTTGCTACAAGATTTAGGAGTATATGCTCTTCTGGTACAAGATCCAAAGATGATGAGTTTTAATTCCCCAAACGCCTATACTTCTTCGATCAACTCTGTCACACAGGATTTGATTACTTCAATTAACATTTATAGATTATGATTTGTGGGTCACTGTTTAGAGTTCAATTTATTATGACTATTTTATGGTTTCTATGGTTATACTTTAATTAGAGAGAATGTCTTCTTCTTTCAAATTTAGTCAATAGAGTATCAACGCTTAGATTATAAGGGAAAAAAAGAAATAGTTAGGAACATTTAAAATAATCAATTCGGTGGTGAGTTATTTGATGTTCGGTTAGCTAAATACTCATTTGAAATTGAATATTGTGATTTATTGAAACAATCAAACAAAGTCGAGCTTCAAGCTATTCGACTGGTTAGCTTGTTAAAAGTATTGTGATTAGATACCTATATATATAATTAAATATTTAAATATCAAACTACAATTATTTTTTAATTAGATTATAAATTTTAAATAATATATTATATTTTAATTAGTATATATTACTTATTTTGTTAATGAGTTGGTGAAATTTATAATATATTTATTAAATTTGGTGTGGCTCAATCAAACTTAAGTAAATTCATAAATAATAAATACATTCGTTAAATTAAAATCGAGATCGTTGGATAATAAACAAATCTAAGCTTAAATTCTCAACAACAAGTACTTTCTCTAAAAAAAATTATATAAGCTTTCCTCTTTTCCTCTTAAAGGAACTTGCTTAAAAGCTTCACCTATTACATATAAATCAATAAGAAATGGGGTAGTTTTTTTTTTCTTTAATAAAATCTAATAGTCATCAACTTTACCGGTACAAACAAAGAGAAACATGTGTGTGTGCAAATATTAAATTGTTCGGAGTTTGTTATGTTCGTTTTTTGTTAAAGCTTATTCAAGCTTTATTTTGATTTACAACTAACCAAGTACAAATCTACTTTTTTTAATAAAATTTAAATAAATTCAAATTTGTAATACTCAATTCATTTGTCTCTCTCACCACACAATGCTGTTCCAGTAAAGCCGCCAATTTTGAAAGACAAAACGACAGCGTCAAATACACCCCCACCCCACCCCTGGTCGGCAATCTTCGAAAGTGATGATGACACAGTATAGTAACTAAACTGAAGCTTTCGAACATCTAAAAGTCCATAACTTGATAACCTTTGAATGAGATGTCTTATGTTATGATATTATATATGACAGTTCAGTTTGCTAACTTAATTTGCTTCATCCATTTAACATGTTTTTAAAATTATTCAGTCACAATCTTTCTTGAACCATGCATTAATGAATCTTATGATAGGTGGAACTTGATTAATTGCCTAAATTAATTGGATTTTAGTGATGACATTGTCGTTAAGTAATTAAATTGAATTAAAGCAATAGATGTTACGTTAAAATTTTTGATTTAGGGTTTCAAATCATTATATGTCAATATACATGATTGAACTGCTTTAAATTTCTTATGATATTTGTCATAAAAAACTAAAAGAATATCTTGAACGGTTTTTTATTTTTACTTTCTTTCGAATATCTAATGGTATTCTTTTCATAAGTATAAATGCTTTGAATTATTTATATTAAATATTATCGAATAAAAACTTTTTTGATTAACACAAAGAGATTTATCTCACACCTATTTTCCAAATAATATTTTGTTACCATAATATATTGTATATTTTTTAATTATTGATTTTGAGTCGGTTTTTTTTATCATGTACTAGGATTGCACTAGGCTATGTGAATGACATTCAATTACTTGTTTCTCCTCTTTTCTATCCTTTTCTTTTTAGACAAAAAGAACTTCGTGTCTTCTTATATATGAATTATTTGGTCATTCAACTTGTTAGATTTATAATAGTACTCCTATTAATTTTTCACAGGCCACTTACTAATTTTATTAAGCTGACAACAAAAATTTTTAAGTTGTATTAAAATATTGAATGATGAATATATTTGGTAAATAGAATTTGAAACAGTAATAAATAAGTAGAAGCTCAAATTATTAGCTGTTTGATATGACTTGAATATTTAATTACATTTCTGTGTGTGCAGAAATATGTATAATCTACTATATTATGTTATTAATTATCATTCGCTATATATAAATAGATATTACACAATAGACACTGCATATACACTTGATTAATGTATAAAAGTGTCAAATCGTGTAGTCATGTTTTCGTGTTGACACGGTATAATTTGACATGGTAAGAAATGTGCCCAAAATTAAATTAGCTTAAATAACTTATTATTATAATTGTTTATAAATAACTGGATCAAAAGTTATAGGTGATCTGATAACTATTAGCAATACTTATTTGATCACATAACCGATAATGCTCTTGAAGTTCCTAACAACAATAATTAGAAATTTATAAAGTTTTAATGAAATTTAATTCCCTATACGTCATATTAGTAATAGGATAGCATGTAGTGTCACCAACATGTTAAGCCGATTAAATTTGGTCATTTTTATCAGATTGATAAGAACACGACACATGTTATTATCATGTCCACACGGAGATAAGTACACAAACATGAGACTATCGACACTCGTATCTCTCTCTCAACCCAACCTAAAATAAAATATTAATTTATCTTTCATCCACATATTCAACCTACAACTCAAATTAACTTTCTCTTTTTTTACCCACATCCACAAAATATATTATTATATATTAATAATTATTTTATTATATATTAATTACATATATTTTATAATCAATATTTATTATATTTAAAATGTATAAAAAATACATTAAATAATTTAATATTCTAAATCTATAATTATAATACGAAAAATAATTTAAAACACATTTAGAATAAGATACAATAACGAAATTACAATTACAAGAGTTGAAAGATGAAATTGAAAAAGAAATAAATCAAACTACAAGTAGATACATGAAATAAAAAAAATTACAAATACAGAAGATGCAAATTACATATTAATTCCTAGCTAGTTCCAAAATTTTGCCATATATGCTCAATCAAGTTGTTTCTTAGAGCGTTGTGAGCTTCTCTGTTGCGAAGTTTTTCCTTATTAATCATATAAGTGGACAAGTTCGCAATGCGTTCAGTAGAGTATTGAAAACGTTGATCATCATTTGTAGGATCATCCACTAAAAATTCAGTGGGATCAAAATAATTTTGGTAAGTGTCTCGTTTGTCCTGTACTATCATATTGTGCATGTTGATACATGCCATCATAATTTTTCCCATCAACAGTTTATCCCAAACAAGACATTTTGGGAGTTTGAAAAATAATTAGGATGGTTTGGATCCATGATTGAAATTGAGAGATGAATGATAAAAAATAGAGAAGAAAATAGAGAATTTTAGATGGTGTTCCAAAATATGTCAATATTGGTGTCTATTTATAGAAAATTAAAAAATATGAATTTATATATATATATATATTTTAAATACATATTATCCACAATATTTACAATATATATTTTATTCATATAAAATTTAATTAAACAAATAAAAAATTGACATGTGTCAAATTTTAATTGCATGCTCCAAATTATTATATTTGGTTGATAGGGTTGATATTTCAACCAAAATCACCGTGCCATTAATTTCCATTTTTTTTGTCTTTTTCCTATTTGGGTTGGCAACCTTCGGCGACGTGGGTACTCTGACAAACCTAAAACATTAACCTATATATTTTTTTAATATTACTTTTTATGAAGTCAAACTAGTGATGTAACAACTACTTGTGCTATTTACCCAATTTTTTTTTTTTTTAAATCAAAGTAGATACTAATTTGTATCAAAACAAGTACTAAAATTTTGATATAGAAATCATCGGTGTTGCAAAATATAAGCTTGGTTTGTTCATTTATTAATATTTAGCACTCAGTTTGATGCAAAACCTAAGTTTATAACTTACTCTGATATAAATTAATTTATACTTAGTATCCTAAATTAATATTCAATACCAAACTGAACACAAAATTTGAGTTATTTTGATTAAAATTATAGTTAATACCCAATTAACTTCGAAATTGATAATTAAACTAATTTTTGAGCTTTAAAACTGATAAAAATGAAATAGTTGAATGTCTATTTACCTGTATTCATCATCTAATTAAACAAAAAAATAAAATAAAATGTCACTAGTTTGCTTGTAACGTTGTCTAACCGCTTTAACTGTAGCAATATTTTAATAGCCCAACTGCCTCCACTTACACTAGCTTGTCGCCACTTCACTTGAGAGGAAAACCTAAATTGTTGAATTATCTCACTAGCTTGCCTTCATCATTTCTTTTTATTTGACTTCTTGTTTAAGAAAGGTAATAAATTATGCTGCGTTCTTATTATTCAATGACTTAAATTTGATTTCCATTTAGTAAAATCCACTCAGATATTTGTTTAAAATGTTGAGACACTTCCTCAAAAAAGTGGTTGGAGGAAAAATTGCAATTCATCCAGATTATTGTCATCTCTCATATATACTCTTGTTTCTTTCATCTACTGAGAAGTTTGTTGTACTTTTCACAAGAATTAAAAAAACCATTTGGAAAATCAATTAAACTAGTTATTCTTCTACTATGTACATATTTAATGAGTATAGAGTACTATATCATAGTTCCTTTAATTCAAAATAAAAGTCGTTTCGGAGTTTTGTCATATATAGTTAAGAAAAAATTGAACATAAATACACTTAGACGATATCAATCTCTCCTCATCCATCCTAAATTAACACAATTATTTCTTTCTAACTACCTTAATTAATTATTTATTGAGATGAAATAATATAAAAGAAAGAAGGGAAATATGAGATAAAGAGAGATTATAGAATCTGTGTGAATAAATTATAAAGAGATTAAATAAATAAGTTTAAAATTAGGAAATTGAAGGTAAACTAGAAAAACATGACAAAATAACTAAAATCACATTTAATTTCAAACAAAATTTTAACCTTCAGAACTGCACTTATTTTGAATGAGAATACTATGATATACTATTTACTACTTATGGTTTTTATAGTTTCAAAACTAAAAATATCAAATTGAATAGGGTAATATTAGAAAATGAACTAAATAAAATTTATTATACAACTTGGGCCGGGCCCGAACTTATCTGGACCCGTACATTAATATTATCAGTAACTCAACAGACTTTGGGCCTCTCGTAAGTTACGCCCAATAAATAGTGGGCTATTGGACCGCCCTAAATATTTACTAAATTTTAATATGATACATTATTTCTTTTAATTTTCGTGGATAAGCCTGCAAATACTACACACACTTCACACACTGCGACTGGTGAAGGTGGAGGTGGAGACGAAGGCGCAGAGATGTTGGCAACAAACCCTAATACCACTTTTAACTCCCTATCTCAGTTCAAAGCTTCAACTTCTGAGAAACTCAATATACTATCTGATATTTCACCAATTAATTGTTTTCCTCCTTCAAGAAAATTTCACTTCTCGTCCATCCTATCTCCAAATGCTGTTCCGAGAATTCTCAGAACGAGCAAAAGGAGTCCTAGAAGCAGTGGAAGAAGCAGAAACTCGTGTAATAAGTTTGTTATTGGAGCCAAGGCTGAAATTCAAACTGAGGACGCTCCACAGCAGAATTTCGCTCCTTATTCCATTAAAATTCCTGTTGGCGATCGTCATGTGAGTCTTTTTGATTCGTGTCCTCACTATTTTTTTCTCAGAAGTTAGGTTTTGGAAGTTAAATGATGGCGCAACGAATGCTTGGTGGGGGAAGGCTCAGTCTCTAACTACTTTGAATTCCTCTGTGGAAGTTTACTTTATTGTATTATGATTATGGTCATCTGGGATGCTGATTGGTGGCTCTTTGTTTATTGTTTTATGATAGTAAGTTAGGTGGAAGATGAGTAATAATTGCTGTAGATTTTTTTCATGCTTTGAAATGGAGGGAATGCATGTCAATGTCGGATAATGAAATTTAAAATATCTTCTTTATGGCTTTGAGTGACTGCAAATTGATTGAATACTGTCAAATGTTACTAGAATTTGTCGAAAGTGTTGTCAACCAACAGCATTGAAATGCCTCTAAAAAACTTGAATTAAAATTAACTATACTAGTACTTACTCAGCGAAGTTTCTCTAAACTTTATGATCATAAAACAATTAGCGAGTCAGTTACAATATGTTAACTGTCTGTAATTATTTTCCTCAGCTTGGCTATTTGTCAGACAGAGTCTTTTCCTTTGTACTCTGGATCCTTCTGCTTTGTATCACCATATCTTCGCCTGAGCATGTGATTTTTCTGAATTTTCACAGATATTCGTTGAGACAGGTCACATTGGAAGACAGGCTAGTGGTGCTGTTACTGTTACGGATGGAGAAACTGTAAGTAATTCTGTAATTGGCTTAATGAGTAATATGTTCCATTTCCATTTGACTAAATTATTTCTGGTAATTCCTCTCAATAACTGAAATTATAGATGTTTTACCCCCAAAATCGTCACTAGCTAACATTCATCCATCTGCTTCTTTTGTTTTGTCAAAATATTATGATTAAATTATAATTATAAATTGAACTGGATCTACATGTTTGAATTTTAAATTATATAGTTTGACTTGTCTTTGTAGATCATCTACACAACTGTTTGTTTGGCTGATGTTCCTAGCGAGCCTTCTGATTTCTTTCCTCTTTCTGTACATTATCAAGAGCGATTCTCAGCAGCTGGTCGAACAAGGTATATATTGAATAGTTTAGCCATTCCCCTCCCATCAGCATTTAACTTGATAAGGAAACTTATCTTTCTGTCATTCTAACATTTTCCAGTGGTGGGTTTTTCAAGCGAGAGGGAAAGACAAAGGATCATGAGGTATTCCTGTTGCTGTGTGATGTTGAGGAATTTCTGCTATAGTAGTGGGGGAGAATTTTATTGTCATCTATGGACAAATTTATATCTTGTGGTCGACCATCTAACGTGTGAACCATTTCTATTTTCAGGTTCTCATTTGCAGACTAATAGATAGACCAATACGCCCTACTATGCTTAAGGGATTTTATCACGAAACACAGATACTATCTTGGGTATGAGTTTACTTAAATCTTGTGAATGTTTTATAGTTTTCTTGATTATTACCTCCAAGGTTTAATTAATTTTTGCTTTACTCTGTATTTTGTTTCTTGAATTTCTACCTAGCTACCTTAAACCAAGTTACTCTATTTAGATTTGAAGATGTAGAAGTAGAGTATTAAGAAAGGAATGATTTGAATCTTTTGGTCAAGTGGTTGGTGATATTTCATTCTTCAATTACAATCCTCGGATGGAAACTAGATAATTTTTAAATGTTGTTTGCTGTAGTCAGGCTTTCAGTCTCAATGGTTATGTATATTAGATAAGATGAAATGCTTTGTGATGGACTTATAATTCCTGAGATCTTGAAACTGTATTGTGTGAGGTGCAGGTGTTGAAGTGTATGGCTTCAGAGAATAACTTAATATGTAATTTATTTTCCATTGTTCTCAGTCAACTTGAATCATGTGATTTTAGCCAAAAAATTAAGCGAAACAAGTCTACTGCAGTACTTTTATTGCCTAAATTTATGTATGAATCACCTTTTCTGTCCATCTCAGTTGGCTTGCTTCAGTCATGCCAAGTCACCATGAGTATGCAACACTATGTGTATAACTTATGTCTTAAGAATTTCTATCATCTCATGAGGCAGGTGTTGAGTTATGATGGTTTACATCCCCCAGATTCTTTAGCAGTGACAGCAGCCGGAATTGCATTGTAATGTTTACTTCTTTTTTGCTGGTTAACTACACAAGTTAATTAATTAGGTGTAATTAAGGCACATATATCTTATCGTATATAATCATGTACTGCAGATCACTCTCAGAAGTACCAAATTCTGGTCCTATTGCTGGTGTTCGAATTGGACTCATTGGTGATAAGTTTGTTGTGAATCCAACTACCAAGGAGATGGAAGATTCTAAACTAGACTTGTTGCTGGCAGGGACAGAGAGCGCCATATTAATGATTGAAGTAAACAACTAAATTCCTACTGATATCCCGATTTGTTAATTTGTTGAAAATTGATTTGTTGCATATATAATCCCAGTGTGTTTTTGGAACATACAACAGTCACTAAAGTAATCCTTGTAAATTCTCTTTTCTCCTGGCCAATTGTATTTTTTGGATTTGAGTTCTGGAAATTTAGTTTTCTTTAAATATTATTTATATTTATTCTATAACAACCAATATATGTGCAATGCATGGTGAAGTAATATTGGCTATCAAATTTTTTAACAGAACCTGCTTGAGAAACACTCTGCAACATTGTATTGGAACTACTAAGGCCTGCCACGCTCAGGATAGAAAGAGTTTAAGAGAAGCAAATTTTTTTTTTTTGTATATTATAAGATGGTCTATGAATCTGTTTCTTTTGATTGAGAGATGCTTTGCTAACTGAGGTCTATTAGTATGTTATATATCTGTTTTGATTATTGGAGGATTGTTGTCCACATCCAATTTGCTTGCCTAATTTGCTGACTGGATGATTGTTTTTTTTTTTTTCTTCTCTCTCTGAATGGATCATCATAGGGATACTGCGATTTCCTTCCTGAAGAGAAGTTATTGCAAGCTGTAGAAGTTGGGCAGGTGCTTAGCTATCTTTCATGTCATATCATAGCTACTATCCTCTAAATATGTTAATTACTTTTTGAGGTTATAAAATGTTTAACTAGATTCATTGATCAGTACCAGAATTAAAAAACAATTGTAATATCATTATAATTTCATCTCACTGGGGATCTAAATTTCTAGATCTCACCAGAGAGTTGTCCCAGCTGACAGCTATAAGACATGAGTGAATATAGAATGTGACCAGAAAAGTTAAGGGAGATGGAGCATTTCTAACATGTTTTGCTTTAACTTAAGCAAAAAAATTTAAAACTTGAAAGTGGTGGGTAACATTCCAAATCATGTGGGAAATAAAATATCTTTGGCTCCATAAAGATGTTTCTTGACTAATGATTTATTCAATTCACTGTTACCTTCCCATTAGGATGTTGAATTTATGTAAGTACTTACTGAAAATAATGATTTGCCATAATGATTTCACAATTAAACTGAAGCTTCAACTGAACATTATAGAGTCCTAACTGGTGATTGTGAGATCTATGCTAGTGACGAGACATTTATCTTTTGCAATGGCAGAACGCTGTTCGAGCTATATGCTTGGAGGTGGAATCGTTAGTGAAGAAGTGTGGAAAACCAAAAATGCTGGACGCGATCAGATTGCCTCCTCCAGAGCTGTATGATCATGTTGAAGTATGTAATAATATTCTTGTGTGAATGATATGATGTTATCAATTTCATTTCTTTCATTGCTTGTCTGAATGCTTTTCTATTGTACCTACTTTCTTGTTTCTATCATTTCATTGTGTTATTTGTGGAAATAGAAGTATTATGTCATTTTGTGTTTTGAAATATGAGGCGTTTTATGCCATAAATCTCTTTATATACATGTCGATTTTGTTAGCTGGGAAGTAGATATTAAGAATCAGGACTCTGGATGCAATGATAATTCAATGTGACCCCTTGAGATATCTTTATGTGTGCCAGCATTTTTAACTCGTGTATCTCTTCTCGAAATGGTGATGAGCTTCTGAGACATATCAATAGGGTAAAATAGTTTCAGCTGTAGAAAATTTTATCTGTAATGCAAAAGTTAGTAATGGTGCTTGTAGAACTTAGATGTTGATATTGTTGCTTAAGGTTACTTTATGGTGAAGAATATCATTAGTTCTGTAAAGTGCGTGCTACTTGGAGGTGCTAACGAATTCATAGCTCCAGATGGAAGAGATTTGATCTGATATGCGCTCTTATTGAATCATAGCTATTAAAATCTAGAACTAGCTATGAAGTAATGAAGAAGTACTGTTCATTGCTCATTTTAATCATGCATATTCTCTTAAGTGATACTGCTGCTCTTCACTTAAAAAAATAATGCAGAAGTTTTTATGCAACAAACATTGATATTAGCAAAATGTAAACCACAATGACATTTCTATTGATTTAGCTTGGGAAGTGGTTTGTGCAGATATCTGTCTACCTTTAGCCAAGGATCAACTTTAAAATAAGCAACAATGATCAGAAATCCTTGAAATGTCTATAAAAATAAATTCCAAGCTTCAAAAATCTCTGATAAACCAACATTGATCTTCTTAAATGCATATGTGTATTGTCTAATTATGTTTGCTTTCTTTGATGTAATTTTATGTCATGGGTGTGGGAGATGCTGTTTGTGGTGAAGTATATGTGTATTGTGTAATTATGTTTGCTTTCTTTGATGCAATCTTATGTCATGGGCGTGGGGGATGCTGTTTGTGGTGAAGTAGTATTGACTTTTATCCAATTTTAATGTGGAAAATGTTAATGAATTTTAAATTAAATTTTCAAGTACAACTTCAATAGAAAAAAGAGCACTTTGACCACCTTGACCGGTCATTTCATGGATATATGTGTTGCCACATTTATGAAGTTTTCTGTAAATGTTATGAATAAGTGAATATAATCCCTTCTATAATTTCCTTTGTTACTGTGACATAGGCATTCTCTTAGTTCATGACGGTGATGTTTGATATTATTCAGGAAATTGCAGGTGATGAATTAGTTGAAGCACTACAAATTAAGAACAAAATTCCAAGAAGAAAGGCATTATCATCTTTGGAAGCAAAAGTCTTGAGCATACTTACAGAGGAGGGTTTTGTTAGTAAGAAGGAAACTTCCTTTACACCTGAAGTGTTACCTGATTTACTTGAGGATGAAGAGGAAGATGAGGAGGTTGTAGTAGATGGTGAAGTTGATGAAGGGGATATTCATATTAAGCCAGTCCTGAAGAAGCCTTCTGCTACGGTAAATTTTGAACGAATCTTGGTGTGTTCCTTTTTTGGATGATATGGGCATGCAAGAGGTTTATGGTAATTTCTGCTCAATAAATGTGTGGGTGTGTTTGGATTGGAGCATAGATGGATTTGGCTAGTTTGGATTTAGGATTTAAGTTGATTTTGATAATCTTGTGTTTGTTTCAAGATTTTATAGGGTAGAATTATAGTTAAGATGTCACTATCACATCGGTAATTGTAGAAAAAGTAAATGTTTTTGTTGGAAATTGTAGAAAAGGTATAAAAAGTAGGGTATAGAGTTATAGGATTGACAAAATCACCTAACATCCCATAACAAACAAGATTGAGATTTTGCCTTTCCCAAATTCGGATGGGCATATCCCAATCCAAACATACCTGTAGGCTTTCTTCGTGATAAATGACAACCAGATTGAATTTCTCTTGGCCTCCATAATTTAAAAGTTGCTTCTTACCCAGAGTTTGTAAGCTGTTTGTGGTTGTTACTCCACTGTTGCACCTGATTTTTAATCCAAAGATAAGTCTCATAGATTTAGATGCATTGTACAGAATATACTCACTACCTTATGAGGATACTGTATTAATATATGAATGTATATGGACTTTAAAAAAAGGACCTTTTCAATGAATGTCTTCGCCTAAACACTGACTATATACTCAGAAGTAAGTTTTGGTAGGAATTTGTTATGATATCCCACATTGGTTCCACATGAAGTGTGAAAGGGTATATAAGTGGGAGTCAACCCTTTACCTTTGACCATGGTTTTGGGTTAAGTTAGGGCTCCCTTGCTTATATTTCTGACAATTTGGTAGTGGGCCTTGTTATGTGGGTTGCCACCCGGAGTGTGTTGTCTGTGGACGTCCGGTTTGAAGGGGGATGGATTGTAATGATATCCCATGTTGGTTTTACATGAAAGTGCGGAAGGATATATAAATGGGAGTCAACCCTTTACCTTTGACCATGGTTTTGGGTTAAGTTAGGGCTCCCTTGCTTATATTCCTAACAATTTGGTCCGACCTGCCGGATTCGACCAATGCTTGTATGTATATCATTATTAGATGTTTTTGCCAATGTTAGGTCAAAGTTGAAGGTATAGTTCTAATTGACAATTGGAACTTTGAATTGGTGCTCCAATTTATAATTTATGTCTGATTAGACTTGTTGATTCTATTATTCTGATTACCATTGAACATTCCTGACATTTTAATGTTATGGGATATATAATTGATGTATGATCTTCTTATAGTTATTCTCTGAGGTCGATGTGAAGCTAGTTTTCAAAGAAGTCTCATCAAAATTCTTGAGGAGACGTATTGTGGAGGTAATTTTCCAATAAATTATCTGAAATTGTAATCCTTGTGCTATCTCTCTGTGCACTTCGTGAGTTCATATAAGGGATTGCATGTCTTGTCTGGCCTTCTAATTGCCATTCACCCTCTTGTTTTTTAGATAACAAAGTCCATAATCCTTATTAATCAAATCATGAAAGAGGTTTAAATAACTTCAGAACTTTGTATCTTGTAATTTCTTGCATTTATTAAAATTTGCAATTTCTAGCAATGTTACCAACACTTTTGCATGACATTTGAGCAACTACAATGCATGGTTAGTCATGGTCCTCATGGATACCATTTCTCTATACACGGTGAATGTAGTGATTAAGGCGTTCACATTTTATAGGAGACTTCATGTACCAAAACTTGAGCGATGAATACAGATTTGTCTCAGTTGTCAGGGCAATTGATTGTGAAACATGGTTATCTACTTCCATAACTTTCAGCATCATTCTTGCGAACTTCTTTTTATGGTAGTGCTCCATCTTGTAGAGTTCATGTATGACAATTTTCATTCTCTTGTACAATGGTATATTTCTCTGTTAAACTTAAGAGGTAGCTTAAAGTAATAAAACCCAAATGTCCCAAAATAAACTGTTTTATCATAGATGACTTGGATTTGTTTTACATTAAGGTGTTACCTCCTGCGCATTTCCATTGAAGTCATGGTTTATACACCAGACCTGTCTTACTGAAACTTTGAAAACAGTTTCATGATGTTGAGACCCAATCTAAGCTTCTGCTCTGTTATTATGCTTGATTTATTAGGGTGGAAAAAGAAGTGATGGCAGAACTCCTGTGGAACTACGATCAATCAATTCATGCTGTGGATTACTTCCTCGAGCACATGGAAGTGCTGTTTTTACACGTGGGGAAACCCAGGTCTGGTTATTTTGTTTAGCATAGAAACCTAGATTGAACTGTTGCTCCTTTCTCATTTTTCACATTAGTTCATCAAACTTGTTGTGTGTACATATAATATCTGAGCCTCAATATTGTATTCACTTTGCAGGAGTCTAATTTTAAGATTGAATCTTGATATTTTCTTCAATCATTTTCATAGTTATGTAATCATGTTGGCTTCCTGTTGATTTTCTTATCGATTTCACGTAAGAATAACTTTTGAGAATTCTGTAGTGATAACTTGCGTGCCATGTTACACAGAGAATGATCTTCATCCGCAAAGTGCTTGATTCCTATAATATGTGAAACAGATGTAGTCTCATGGTTGGAGATTTGGAATGTCACTGCTCTCGCCTTTTAGATTACTCACCCTGTTTTTCATGCTCTGCATACCCATTGAACTCTTCGTTTGAGTAATTTGGTGGAGGAAACTCACAAAAGGGAAAGTATAAGCAAACAACAGTAATATAATAAACAAGCTCAACAGATACCATGTGGTGTAATTGAAACAATATGTTGCAATGAAGATGTTTTGGTTTTCAACAAAAAATAATAATAATAATCAGTAAAGGTACAAATTAAAATATTTTTTGAGTTGGCTCCGTTTTCCAACCTTACTGCAGTGTTTATATGACAAGGAATAGGCTCCAGGTGCAGCTCTAATATGATAAAACATAACATCTCTTTACTGATTGTCAGAAATTCTCATAACCTGAGTTGAACTACTGTCAGAGAAGACCTCTTTGAAGAGGTCTAATATTGACAATAAAACCAACAAATTGGTAAATGACTCTTGCATTTGCTTTGCAATATTTCTTTTCCATTCTCAGCTTGGAGAAAATGACTTGTGAGAATTTCTCTCCCTTCATCCTAGATGCAAGTATCCTCACACTTTTGCATCACAATTTCTTCTCCCTTCTCAGTTTGTTATTTCTGAATGAATCAACAACAGCAGCACCAGCAACAAAAGATTAAGCCCATACCTCATTATGTCGGCTGTATGGATCATAACTTGCTTTTTTTTTTTTTTCCTGAATACATTACTTGTGAAATTTTTTTTTATATGAATGTCTTTTGTCCTCAACCAAAGTAGTCTTGTTCTGCATCATTTACTGTTCTCTGGCCAGATATTCATGCAACTTTGAAGAAACTGCTGTAAAGCTACCTTGTCCCCATTTACCCATGGAAAAGGTCTAAATAGCCCAAAATCATTTTTATGAAAATAATTGCAATAAACTTGATTTTATGTAAGACAATCTGAATTTCTACCCATGTAGTGGGTTGATTCTACAAAATGATGCTTTAACCCTCTCAACATTTTGTAATATAATCTTATTCTGTTTCATTTCTCATTTTTCAGGCATTGGCTGTTGTTACACTTGGTGATAAACAAATGGCGCAGAGACTAGACAACCTTATGGATGAAGATGAGTTCAAGAGATTCTATCTTCAGGTGATGTTCCTGACAGACTTATATATTTCTAGTTGAAATACTGTATTTATCTTAGTATAGATGAAATGTATGTTAGATGCTCCCAAATGCTAACAACCTGGAACCACCTAATCTCATCATGCCATCTCTCTGAAACATCTTGCTCTCATGCAATCCTACTCCCACAAAAGCTAAATCCATCTCAGCCATGAAGATATTTATTTCTTTTCTTCTGAAGATATACTGTTGCATGATCGTTGGCATTAGCTTGCTGTTGCTGAGTCTATATTACTCTAATTTCCTCATTTAGACTCCATGGAATTTTGTTAGAGAAACCACACCTAATACTATGTGATAAGTGGGAAACTGTAGAGCTGGCAAGTTGATTGTCCAACCTTGTTTTTTGTGTCAGTCTGTGGGAATTGTTTGAACAAGGAGAATATGTAATTATATTTTTGTACAATTATGTTAAAAATTACTTTAGACAGATAATGGTGTTCTCTGCAAAAGGTTCAAAAACATTTAATAATCTACACCATCTGCTTATTTAGTATTTACTTTTACAGTTGAGTGTACCGGCAACATGTACATAGATTTAAGAAATGTTATTCCACTGGAAGTTGTCCCATAGTACTCTTCATTTTCCTAGATATAAATTCAACCAATCAAATGCAATAATCTTTGAGTTCGCTTACTGCTATATTTTAGTGATGTTTTCTGTTTTGTTGGTTGTTTGTATAGTACACCTTTCCTCCCTCGTGTGTTGGAGAAGTTGGCCGTGCAGGAGCACCATCTAGAAGAGAAATTGGCCATGGAATGCTTGCTGAGAGAGCTCTGGAACCAATATTGCCTTCTGAAGATGACTTCCCTTATACTATACGTGTTGAGAGTACCATCACAGAAAGCAATGGCTCATCAAGGTAAAGCCTTGACCATTTTTGTGGTAATACATTTTTACCTAATCTTAGTGCCAAAAAGTTCACCATTATAGCACTGGAATGGCAGTATGTATGATGGAATTGGTTAAAAGTTAGATCATCATTCTTTATTTAGTCCAACCTGAGCTTTTTATTTGGTTAAGTTCAATTTGTGTGAGAATTTATGCACAGGAGAATCTTTCTCTGATAACTTTTCCCCACAAGCATGATTTTTCCAATCCACAGGAATGTAGGAAACAACATTATGTTCTTGCCCTAATTATCTGACATCACTCATCACTGCCCTCATTCATCCCCACTCTCTGCTGCCTTTTCCTTTGTCAACCCTTGTATTCATTGCACACTCTTGCTGCTACATCCATGTGAAGCTACACTTGCTATTTAGCGCTCTTTCACTGCCACAACTCGCAATCTGGGTTCATCTCTAAAGCAGCTACCTTCTAATACTACCAGACCTCAGACCTTATCACCATCTACCAGTACATTGCTCTGTGCTCTTAAGCCAGAGCAATTAAGTGAAGCAGCACTGCTGCTCTCCAAACCTGATGCCATCCACCTCCACCACCCACTATATACCTAGCCACTGCATTCAACACTCAATTTACAACAGCATCCACTATCCAACTGTTTCTTAAGTCTTGTCTGCCTTCTAATAGCTCAAACAATTCTACCCAGACCTCCTTTCATCCAACCTGACAATCATCCTCACCTCTAACAAGAACTGCATTAGCAGCCGCCCACCATACAAACATTTTAATGGCCAAAAATACATGCACTTACAGATTGGCACGACATCTATGTCTATATGCCTGCAGCAATTCCAATGAATACAAAAGAGGTGGTCTAACTTTTAGTTTGATGATAGAGGATGGAAGTGATAAGTATGTATTCCGGTCTTCTGTTGTTTTTCCTGTAAACTATACTTGCTCCAGTGTGAAATCAAGACGAGGAACTTTGACCAGTGTCCAGGTATATATCAAATTCTATTTTGAGCAAAATTCACTCCTGCAGCTAAATGGCAGTTGTGGTTACCTTTAACTGGGATAAAAAAGAGTAAATCATACACTTTTTATGTGTGTATATATGTGTGTGTGTGTATTTTGTTGCTGATCCATATTAGTGATGAACAATAGTTCTTATATGAGTTACTTGCTTGTGACAGCATGGCTTCAGTATGTGGGGGTTGCTTAGCATTACAAGATGCTGGTGTTCCACTTAAGTGTTCAATTGCTGGAATAGCGATGGGCTTGGTCTTGGACACTGAGGAGTTCGGAGGAGATGGAACTCCGCTTATCCTCACTGATATAACAGGTGGCGAAGATGCATCAGGAGATATGGATTTTAAGGTCTTGATATATTTTAAATCAACGGATCAATGTCATTTGTTCTTCCTTCAAATTGAGTTTCTTAGCTAATTATGGATGATGTGTTAAACATGTTACTCCACATTTCAATTCAAGTTGAAAAAGAATATCCGTGCATTGTTACTCATGATTCAGTTGAAAAGGTGAGGACAATGGTGTTAAATGAGCCATCTTCTTGATGCTGCAGGTTGCTGGAAATGATGATGGTGTAACTGCATTTCAGATGGATATAAAGGTTGTGTACCATAATTTTCGTATTGATAGTTGCTTCTCGAGTTCCAGTTAATTTTTGTTGTTAGTTATGATTGAATTTTTGCAATTCATTTGTGCTGGATCTGGAATATCTCAACCTTATTTTTCATGTGATGGCAGGTGGGAGGAATTACTTTACCAGTCATGCAGCAAGCTCTCCTACAAGCAAAAGAGGGTCGAAAGAATATTCTTGGTAAATTATGAACCTTTTTTTCAAGTAAATAATATTAGAGTTTTGACATTGATATGCCGGAAAGGAGATGAATAAAATAAAATTGAATAAATGCCAACTCACACTTCGAAAACAATGAGATGGAAATGACTGGAATGAACAATGTTACTGTTACCTGGTCTAAGAATTAAAAGTTCATTAGGGGAAAAAATGATTTACAGGAGACATGATATATACCAAACCTTGTTCTTATTGGCAGTACTTGTTTATTCACTTCTAGAGAATTTTAACATCTACTTTTTGAGAGCTAGAGTAAGTCAGCTTTCAAAATGTTGCTCAATTATATATCTTTACACAACCAGTATTCCTTCCATGCTACAGTTATTTGGGTCTAAGAAGATGACTTTGAAATTCTGTATGCATGTATTCATTGAATGAATGAATGGTCCTCGTTAGTTTTTCTACTGTCACTTGGGAGTGTTCACACTAAACTGCTTCAAGATTGTAGTAATTTGAATTTTTAGTTTCTTAAAGTAGATGTCAGAATATGTCAAATGCTGGTTAATATTTACTTTGACATTCATTTTTAAAAGTATGCTTGAACAGCCCACTTCATTGGGAGCATCAATATTTTGGATCCTGAAGATTTTCACAAACCAGCTAGACATGATAGAAAATTTATAGGATCAATTAGTTTTGTTTTACACATGCTTCAAGTGGTGTAATTTTTTAATAGGTTTCTGACACTACTATTTCTAATGTTTATCACCTGTAAACACAAATCTTTGAAAGTTGTACTCCTTTAATCCTATTTAGTATTTACTTTCTATTACTGACCATAAGTACGCAAACTTACATTATAGTAAATTATATGTTGCTTTGTATTTAAATCATTCCACTTCAGATATCAAGAAATATGGGTGTCATTGTTTATTAACTTTTCTGATATGGATTTTCTGGAAGTAAAGTAGAATGATGTTACATATCTCAGAAGAACCATAAATGCTTCAGCAGTTAACTATATATATTACAGCTGGTAATTTTTCCAACTTTTGAGCTCATTCTTTTTCATTGCTTTTAGCTGAGATGTCAAAATGCTCACCGCCTCCTTCGAAGAGACTCTCAAAATATGCTCCAATTATTCATGTTATGAAGGTTTGTTTGTTCTGAATGTTCAATTATTTGATGATATGAAGACTGGTGAATGAGGTTCCAACAATCACTTTATTGAACAGGTAAAGCCAGATAAAGTTAACCTGATCATAGGTTCTGGTGGAAAAAAAGTGAAAAGTATCATTGAAGAAACGGGGGTCGAATCTATTGACACACAAGATGATGGCATTGTAAGCTGAGAAGTGAAATTTGTGTACTGTGCTTATGTTTAATTTCTCTCTCTCTCTCTCTCTCTCTCTGATTATGGGGGTGTAATGTGTGCTATTGCAGGTCAAAATAACTGCTAGAGATTTGGAAAGCTTGGAGAAGACTAAAGCCATTATTAGAAACCTGACAATGGTTCCATCAGTTGGTGATATTTACAGGTCCTCTTTTGACCTCTGATGTATATATATTTTGGATGCACATAACTATTCATTTTGTGAGGAACTGGTGGTTAGAATAGCTGCATTGACCGCTATTTGCTTGGTGAAGCTGGCAGTTGAACTTGTAAATCTTTTGGCACTTAGAAGCTGATTATTCTTAGCTACTGTGCTTTCTGTTGGTTTCATATCAAGTGTACATTTATGCTTCAAATCCTTGCAATAATATCTTACTGTGTTTTCTTGACCAGGAACTGTGAGATCAAATCAATTGCTCCATATGGAGTTTTTGTGGAAATTGCACCTGGCCGAGAGGTAGTTCTGATAATTCGAAAGCATGTTTTCTGTAGGCATTACTATACCGTGATATTGGCTATGCATGATCATGATGAAGAAAAGGATATATTTTATTCTATGCTTTAGGGATTATGCCATATCAGTGAGTTGAGCGCAAGTTGGCTGGCCAAGGCAGAAGACGTAAGTTCTCTGCATTTTAGTGCTCTATTAACTTTCAAGACAATTGTGATGTGTTGATGTGTTACAGTGCAAAAACACAGGTTGTCAAAGTTGGAGACCGTGTTGATGTGAAGCTCATTGAGGTTTGGATCATCTTATCCCTATCTGTTTGTTGCTAATGCATCTATGTTTGTTGGTACTGCACCCTGCAGAGTTTTATTCTACTATTATTTTCTTGAATGTGTAGTTATACCATTATGTTTCAATGCTATTATCTTGGCACCCTGCAGGTTATCTATTTAATTTATTTTCATGTAATAGATTAACGTGCATTTTTGTTCATGAGTAAATTCTTTGTTCATGAATTATCTTTAGCTGTTACTTATGGGAATATATGCTACAGATCAATGAGAAAGGTCAACTCCGGCTGAGTCGCCGTGCATTACTTCCAGTTACAGAGAGTAACTCAGAAAAGCCGAGCTCAAAACAACAAAGTGGTAACCCGACTAAAGAAAGTGTAGATACCCAGAAAGCTAATGAGAAGGTTAAACTGAAAAAAATGTTATCTTCTTCTAAGAATGTTGTTAAAGTTGATAATTCATTACTGCCTGAGGATAGTTAATGTCATAAGTCTGAAATGGCTGATCCACTTATGCAGGATGAGTTTGTGAAGAGATTCGTAAGGTCAGGAAAGGATGCAACTGAAACTGAAAAAAAAGGACCTAAAAAAATCAGTAATAAATCTGTCGTCACCAATATTTCCAAAAAGAGTGAAAGTGCAGTTGTAAATGGAGAAGCCAAAGTTGGATAATAAATACACGATGTCAGAAAGGAAGACCATGTTATATATGAGATTGACAGATGGAAGTTTTCACTAAGGTATGCACTATTCAGCTGTTCAATTATTTACATGTTTATATTCAACAGTTATTTGCATCCATATGTTCCCATGTCTCATTATCATACATTTTAGTAAAAAAACAGCAATCAACTTTAGTTTTCTTTATTGGATCAGAGATGGAACTTAGCTTTCTGGGTGGCAACAGTGAGGTCTTGATGAGGCAATAATTTGGATTTTGTTTGCCATATTCTTCTCAGAACTACAAGTTTTGATGCAAAAATTAACATGCCCGAATTCTTCAACATACAAAATGGAGGGTGCAAAACATACAATGATCTGGAAGAGACATGTTTCGAGCAGAAGGGATGCCTTTTCTTCTCCAAACCTTTCCATTTGAACCGAATTCTTTCCTATTGTTGACTCCTGGCATGTGTGTTCTCCAGTGGCTATGTCCAGTTTGTCAGCAAATTGTGGCATTGACGTAAAAAAAAGGTTCATTCTTCATCTCAGAGAAACATGGTTCAAATGACACGTACTCTTTTGGAGCTTCATTTTTGTTGATTTTCCATGTTTAAGATGTACTTTACTGTGTGTGTAGTTGATTTTACTTTGCTTGCTAATGCTAAATGTATGAGTTCACCAGTGTAGGTCAAGTAGTTGGTCAGGAACAGGAATGCATTTTGATAAGAAAAAGGCCTAATTGCCAGAAGAAACCAAATTGCAAAGATTTTTATATTTGAGCCAATTCTTTTAAAACTCTGAATTTACCTGGGGTGCAATTTTGGTCAATTTGTGACACGTGCAAGATTTGCTGTTGATGGATATGATTCCAAGAATCCTAATTATGTATCATTTAGAAAGAACCAGATTGAATTTAAATTTCAATCTATCATTTTCTTTGTTATCACTCACTTAGAAAGAAAAAAATGTAAGCAGATTTTGTATGGATGAATTGATTGTATGAGATCATAAAGCTCATGTAACTTGAGAGACTAATGAACAGTAAGAACTGTTAACTGGTGTACAACTTCATTACAGGGAAAAATTGTGCAGTAATGAACAACAAAATCTCTCTAATTTTGGAGATTGATTGATTTTATTGTTACTCGGATTGAAATTAACGAATCAAAGTGTGATGATTTCTGGTTATCAGTGTCTTGTTAGATAAATAGATGAATGCAATTATAAATTGCTAGATTGTGATGTGTAGATTGTCACAATCTAGTGTATAATTTACACACGCTTAACATACAATGTAACACCCAAAATGTGCTCTCCATGGCATGATATGACACCTAAATACGTTTGGGTCCCACCTTCCCACACGCCACTCCTAGCACTAATCTTGTGCCTTCCCAACAAACAACATCACACCCATTAATCATAATATAATCTCATCACGTCATATCTATATATACAACAAATCTAAATTAACCAAACAAATAATAACCAACTTCTTCATTCCTCACATCACAATTAGTTAATAAAATAATCCACAAATTAGATTCTGCTAAACACTCCCTTTGCACATGCATGCAACTCACACACCAGGCCCTTTTCCCCCCTCTCTCTCTCTCTCTCTCTCTCTCTCTCTCTCTCTCTCTAAAGGTTTGCTAATCTTGCCAACCCTTCACGAGAGTTACGTGCCCCCCTTCATGTTATGCCTGCTACTACTCCTATAAACACATTTCTTAACACCCTTAATTTTCTCCATTTTAACTAAACCTTTTATCTAGCTAGCTATACTAACCACCACCATCTCCACTAATCTGCATGGATGTGCCACAAGGCGATGGCACGTCGGAGACCCGCCGGAGGGGACCTGGGAAGCGGAGCGCTGCCAGCCACCTGGAGGCCGAATCCTCCGCCGATGGGGCCCCCCCGACCAATGCGCCATGTGGTGCATGCAAGTTCTTGAGAAGGAAGTGTATCAGTGGGTGCATATTTGCTCCCCATTTCGGGTCGGACCAGGGCGCAGCCCGGTTCGCTGCGGTTCACAAGGTGTTCGGGGCCAGCAATGTGTCCAAGCTTTTACTGCACATTCCGGCGAACCGCCGCCACGACGCCGTCGTCACTATATCGTATGAGGCTCAGGCGAGGCTCTCCGATCCGGTTTACGGTTGTGTTTCTACTATTATAGCCTTGCAGCAACAGGTATTAATTTTTTTTAACTTATTTTATTCTATTGTTTGATTTTTTCATGCATGGTTTCCTGTTTGGGCGTCAAATTGAGGGATTACTTAAATTTAGTGTTGGATTAATTTTCAAGATTTTTGGAAATTGATTTATATGATGATATCATAGGACAAGATCATAAAAATCTATCTTTTAATTGTTTCTAAAACTTTTTTATTTTTTAAATCTGAAAGAATCATGTTTCAAAAATCAATATCAAATTTTAAACAACAAATTTAGAATAACGAATTTGGATTTGATGAAAATTTGAAATGATGTACGTAGGAAAATTAATAGTTTATAAAAATTGTATATCCATTTAGTTGACAAGAAAAATGAAGTTATACTTTACAGAAATATGATTTAAAAATAATTAAAATTAGAAGAACAACATAAAATATGTGTATATGACGTGACGCGTGGATTTTATACCTTAGTGCAAGAAAAAGACAGCTATAATACTGGTGACAGGTATTAATTAACATTAAGCAAAATGTATTTTATATACTTAAAGTGAATAAGAAAAAAAGGCGATCAAGAATTGTACTTGTAGATCAGGTTTGGGATGGGTTATTTAGTTTACTACTACCACTACATCGACAATAGTTGCAGTGACATGTACTTCAAACAATGTATATACATACATATCAAGGACTTTAATTTATGATCGAAAAAAGAGTACAACTTTTATAAAACCTTTAATTGTACCGACATATATATGTAATATAGTAACAACATTCCATATATATACAGGTGGCATCACTGCAAGCAGAGGTGTCAATGGTGCAAACACAGCTGATAAATAGCAGAATTGTAATGGCAAATGCACTTCAGACACAACAACAACAGATTTGCAGCTATTCCAACACTTCTTCAGCTTCAAACAATCTGATTAGCATGCATAGTTTCACACCAAACTTTGGAGAAGCCAACAGTTTTGAGCCCATTATTCAAGATGATCAAGAGGACCAAGAAACCCATGATCCTGCTGTTTCCTTTCCTACCCACATTTTTCACTGATCCTTTTTATTTTTTATTTCCATTTTTCTATCATCAAATAATTATTAATTAAACTCTTCCATCCTCTTTGTTGGTCACCAATCTTTATTAATTTCTCTCTATTTTATTTTTGGGCCCAGACCCAATGCTCTATTTATCTTCTAGATAATCATAAATGAGTCTCGTCAACTTTAAATTATGGATTGTGACAGATACATAGCTATAGTAATTAATTCTTGTTTATCGTAAATTACTTGAGAGATGTCAACCTAATTAAATGTTGATTAAGTCTTTTGTTAGAAATGAGAAATGATTATATGAACATGTTAATTTAATTTTCTCCTACAAAATGAAGGCAAAGACGAAACATATATGAAAATCAAATCAAAGTTACACTGGAAGAGATGAAATAACAGAAAAAGTAATAAATGTATGATGTGCTAATTTAAGTCCTAATTTCACGTGCATCATTTAAAGTGAAATAATTTTTCATGAATATAATTCATTATTTATTTTTTAAAAAAAACATCTATTCGATCTCAAGAGCTGGTGTCGCATATTAATTGGTCTGGACTACAAACTCAAATTGAAATTGGGCTTATAAAATTTGAGCTCTCACTCTCACCATATAATAATAATACTTGGGTTAAAAATCGCTACAAATAAGAAATTGATATTTGATGTGAAGGCGCTATTTCGATTCGTCTTTGTAGTCGTTGAACACTTTTTCTTGACCTACCAATTCCCGCCACTTCTTCTCTCCACCCACAAACTACTACTGCGCAGATGATACTATCTTCCTTCTAACCTTCAGTGTGTGTAATTCTTGAAGAGGAAAGCAGTAATTGGCGAGATGTTGTGGGTGGACGAGTATCGTCCCAAAACCCTAGACACGGTTCTGATTCACCGAGATATTGCCCAAAATCTCAAGAAACTGGTAATCCTTTCAGTCAGTCAAAATTTAACATTCTTTTATGTTTAATGACAAAACATCCGACATTGTTTGCTTGTCTACTTTTTTCTTTTTTTTTTTTTGCTTAATTACAGGTGACAGAGCAGGATTGCCCCCACTTGCTGTTCTATGGGCCATCTGGGTCGGGTAAGAAAACCCTAATAATGGCCCTTCTCAGACAAATCTTTGGTGCCGGTGCTGATAAGGTGAAATATAGGTTGCTTTCAATTTTTGGCTGTCGATTGTTTTTTTTTTTTTGGATAGTGCTGGAGCAGAAGTTTTTGTGTGCAATTGTCAAAATGTGAGTCATTCTATCTGCAAAAGAGAGGTTTTTGTGCGCAATTGTCAAAATGCCAGTCATTATATCTGCAAAAGCAGAAGAGATAAAAAGACCTTATTTCATATGATCTTCAAACTGTGTGGAATCAATTTTTGGGATGTGAATCTGTGCTCTATCTAATGCCATTATCAATACTAGTGTGACAGACTGAAAGCCCGGGAAAGTTGCGCTTGCCCTTTTTTAAATTTGATTTTCGTTTAAACAGAAATATGAGGCAGTTTTTAGTTTGTGTTCTGATTTTCCCTTTCTCTGAATAATTTGACCTTTTATTTTGTAAAGGAAAGATTATACTATGCAAGCAGCATGTTGTTCTATTCGAATGAAGGATACTTTAATTTGACTCTTTAAATGTTGCTTTGCAGGTGAAAGTGGAAAACAAGAATTGGAGAGTTGATGTGAGTTTTTTTCTCCAATCTTTTTGGCATAATAAATGTGTTCAATAATGCATGTTTTATTCCTCCCTCCTGAGTCATTGCATGCTTTGGTTTTCCAGACTTTCTTGTTTGATGAAGATTGAATTTTGTATTTGCAGGCTGGATCTAGAACAATTGATGTAGAGCTCACAACAATATCTAGCACGCACCATGTTGAGCTGAACCCCAGTGATGCTGGATTCCAGGACCGTTATGTGGTTCAGGAGATTATTAAGGAAATGGCAAAGAACCGACCAATTGACACCAAGGGGAAGAAGGGTTTCAAAGGTAACTCTGGACTTGTTGCCAATATCAATATAGCGATTTGAATTTTCTGGAAATTTTTGCACAGATGCTTTAATTGCTATTTCTTTTGTGAAATGGTCTGAATGAATGGATTCGATAGAACAGATTCGGGATCATGCTTTCCAGTACTTTTCCTTTTCTTTTTCTTTTTGTTTTGCTTTGTTTTTTTTGTTTTTGTTTTACCTGAAAGATCTTTGAGGAACTATTTATTAACTTCAATCAGCTGTTATAAGTTCCATGGTTTCTCTATATCAATGACATGTTATGGTGCATATCAGTTCTAGTGTTGAATGAGGTTGACAAACTCTCAAGGGAAGCCCAGCACTCTCTCCGAAGAACAATGGAGAAATACAGTTCATCTTGTCGACTAATTCTATGCTGCAACAGCTCCTCCAAGGTTACTGAAGCCATCCGCTCTCGTTGTTTGAATATGCGAATAAATGCACCAACAGAAGGAGAGGTCATTATCTTCTCTTCTCTTCTTTTTCACTTCGTTAGTAAAGAAGAGCCACCATGCTATCCTGCTATTTATGTATGAGGTTGGAAATTGGAATATATATTGTTCAGTGATCATGTAGGATTTTCACATTTCATTTGTGGATTAGTTCTGCTGTGCTGCAATTGATGAAAGTGTATGGGAGTTCTGTATTATTTGTTTTTTCTTTCTTCCTTCCAGTTCTTTCTTACCTCATTGGATCACAAATCTATTTATGATTTTTTTCGGTACAAGAGTTATCACAGTAATACTTAATAAGAATTTTTTCACTACAAGCATGTCCTGGAGCATCTTTTATGTACCAATATGTTGCATCTGGCCAGCCTTGTTGTATTTCTATCACAGTATTTATCCCGTATCCTTTTTGGGATTTTAAGATTCTTATCTAGGATTCGAGTCCTAGCAAATGCAAATGACATTTTCAGGTCTAGATTGCTACAATATTTTCACCACCTATCAAAATAGATTCTCAGGTCTAGATTGCTACAGTTTGATACTTGACAAAAACTAGCCTTTAATGTACAATGTTTGATGGAGATGGTTATGTGGCATTGATTCTACTAAGTACTAATGCTACAATATTTTTACTGTAAAGGTATTTTGGCATATGTTGTAAACCTATTGTGAGTTATGACAAGTATCTGAGTTCAGACAACATCAACAAATAGTTTTTAGACTTGGGAAGGAGTCCGTTCTTTGGTTGCAGAAGCAAAATAATCCTTAGTATAGTGGAGACTATGTCAATGAAACACAATTGATATAGAATGCACCATTATATGCTATATATCATATAGAATTTTCACGTATTTCTTTTATGTTAAAATACTTACTGATAATTTCCTTAAATGCTTAATGAAAACTTAAGGGCATCTTGTTCTGATTAATGTAGATATTGTTATATGTACATTGTACAAAGGAGGTATTTGAAAGATGTTTCCTGTGACTAATTAAACATTAAAATAATAACATCTTCAGAGTTAATGTATTTTTGTACCCTCTTTTATCATATAGTTATATCTTGGTGGCACTTACAGTATTAATTTTCACTGATGCCCTCTAGCATGTCACAATGTAGCTGAGCTTTGCATGTCTTGATTTTTTATTTCCTTTTAATGTCAGATTGTGAATGTGTTGGAATTTATTGGCAAGAAGGAAGGATTGCAACTTCCACCCGGATTTGCTGACCGAATAGCACAGCAATCTAACAGGAGCCTGAGGAGGGCAATATTGTCTTTTGAAACTTGTCGTGTTCAACAGTTGAGTTCTGTTTTACCTCTCCTTGATACCGAACTTTCAATGAACTCTTTGTACTTTATGCACTGATTATGTGCTAATCCAGTGCTGCTTTATATCAGGTACCCTTTTACAGCCAATCAAGTGATACCCCCCATGGATTGGGAGGAATATGTTTCTGAAATAGCGTCAAGCATATTTAAGGAGCAGAGTCCTAAAAGGTTTGTCACTAAATTACATTTATGGAAGGCATCTTAGGTTCAAAAACTAGACTTAGAACTTTCTTCTTATTTCTGGAACCCTTCTGCAGCTTTCGCTAGACTTTTGTTCGGACATGTATAAAGTATAGATATCGAAAGGAACTCAAGCAGCATAGTACCCATGTCTGTTCTCTAATCTATAAAGCGCAAGATTTAGTAACAATGGACCATTGCTTTTCTCCTGAGAAACTCTTCTTAGAGAAATAAGGGGGAGAAACTTAAGATTAATTTTTTCTACTTTTAAGCAACACAAAACAGATTATTACTCTGACTCCTCCCCAGATGGTGATTTGCCCTTTAGTTAATAATGCCATTATTACTGTGTAGGTTGTTTGAAGTCCGAGGAAAGCTGTATGAGCTACTCATCAATTGTATTCCTCCAGAAATTATTTTAAAGGTTCACCTTTGTGTTTTTCCTACCCCTTTTACTTCCCCAAGTTAAAGGAATGTATCATGACACTTCCAATGTTAAGCTGAAGAAAAATGTATTTTCTTGCAGAGGTTGGTTTATGAACTGCTGAAGAAATTGGATTCTGAGTTAAAGCATGAGGTCTCTCATTGGGCTGCATATTACGTAAGTTTGGGGCAGCACTATAATAATTAATTTATTACATACAATGGCATTTGAGCGAAATCTAGAGACAGGCTGTACTAATTTAAAGTTTGTTCCATCACAAAGTTCCCTTAGATATATCTAAAACAATAACTTCTTCTTACAGGAGCATAGGTTGCGTCTTGGACAGAAAGCAATATTTCACCTCGAAGGTATGTTGTCTAAACAAATTTGTCAACGCCATTTTTGTTATTGAAACATCTGCTTTGTATCCCTTTGAATTTATTGACTGATAGAATTTGATCATCTTGTTGCTATTTGGTAGCTTGTAAGCTACTATATCATACAAAATTCCTCTTTTTTTTTGTATTAATGTTGTGTAGTTTGGTCAGGAAGTTGTATTCACCAACCTGGCGATATCATTTTCAAAGCAACTTCTGAAAATTTACGCAGTTTCTTGAATCAATATTGCAGGGTTTGTAGCCAAGTTCATGAGCATCTACAAGGGTTTCCTCATCGAGACATTTGGATGAACTTGATCGAAATACCTATCAAGAGATTAGACATTTGGCCTTTCATGTCGAAAAATTAATAGATGAAGGATTTTATTACATTGTTATCATCTCTGCAGTCTTTCAATTTCATTTGCTACAAACTAAGGGAGGATTTGCAGTGTGATCATGTTTTACCTTCATTCCATTAAAGGTATTGATTTCCAGAAATTTTTATCTCTTCTCCTTACTTAATCCATTAACATAGGTCTAATCAAATTTCAACTGGTAGTAAACAAAACTAAAATGTATTAAATCTCATCAGATGAATAGATTTGTACAATATGCAGAATGTGTAAGTATACTATATTTTCAGCCAAAAATTTCTGGGTATGGAAGCTGATCTGAGCCCTCCATCTTCTCCCACCGATGTTTGAGAAAATCGACTCTCTCTATGAATCTTCCTCGTACGAGCAGGAATCTTCCTTGATATCACCTTCCATATCATCTGCACTGCATCATTCCCCTTCGATGGATACCTATACTCGAAAAAATGTTCGACTTCTTTTAGCCTTCTCCACATCCTAGTCCATTCCTCTTTGCCAATACTCCTAATCAAGTTGATGAGAAACTTCTCTTTCAATGCATCTGATGCCTTAACAAATATACAGAACTCAGAATAATCAAGAATGTCCTCAAATGGAAGCTCAATTTCATCACTGATAATCACAGGGACACAGTGGCTAGCTATAGCATCGAAGAGCCGGTTCGAAGAAGGCGTATCTCCGGCAATATTCAGGCAGAATTTCGATGAGTACATACCCTGAGTTGCCTTGTTTATACCATCACCTTTGATACTTCCAAATGAGAAGTGTACATCCTTTTCCTCCTTTAGCATGTAATATAGTTCTTGCCTAATTACTCCACCCTGTAAAAAATGAGATTTAAATTAGCATATGCGAGGATCTGAATTCTCTGTTGTGCATAAAACACGACAATAGATGTGATCACAGTTCCAAATGGTGGATATGGTCATGGTTGGAAGTATCGCCGGTTCCAGAACCGAAACCCTACCTCCGGTTTCTAGAGGCTAGAACCGACGGTTTCCAAACTGAACCGTGTTCACATCTACACGACACCATTAGTATTAAGCCAAAGGATATTAGAACAAACAATGGCTTACATCTTTTCTGTATATAGCTCCCTGAAAGTAGAGCAGGGTTGATCGACTATCAAAACTGGATCGATCGTCGTTATAACTAGGGATCAAATGCACGTAAGGTGCGATGACATCTTTGTCAACATTAGCAACTGTTGGAGGATACCTTCCAAAATCTGCAAGAATGAACATGGCAGGCCAAAGCTTTGTTCTTGCATATAAAAGGCTATTGGGATGATGAGCAACGATTATGTGATCCTTTCCACCTGATCTCTTCCACTCATCTTGAGCTATCAAAAACTCCACCAACTTTTCTTGCAATAAATCATTGAGGCTTTTCTTCTTCTTGTTCTGCTTTTTCGAGTACCGGTTGTAGCTAATGGACGCGAAAAACGGGACGAAAACTACATCAGCTTCTATGGAATCACGCACTCTAATGGCCGTACGGCCACTGAAATTTGTGGAGAATTGTGAGTTTATGATGTCCAAAGTGAGCCAGTATTCTACACTATGTTGTAGATTTAATCCATCTGCGTATTGGGGCACCTCGGTCCGAATGTCGGGCCATACATTCGGGCCTTTGCCTTTCCAACCTAGGAGGCTAAAGTGAAATAGAGAGGGCAGATCATACATGAAAACTTTGAGAAATTGGTTGTTGGGATTATTGCACTTTTTATGAGTTTTTGAGACTGTAAGAAGATTGGAGTTTGGTAATAAACTCAAATCAAGAGAACGAAGGCCAGAGGTTGATCTTATTACAAGAAACCAAGATAATATCAACAGTGTGGATGTCATCAAGAATAAACAGAAGAGAGATTTGTGAGAAAGCAGCACAAATTTTGACATTTCTAAACACACCACAAAAAAGGAAAAAAAAATCCTATGTTTCAAGAGTTAATTGATGGAATGTAAAGATGAGACTATAGGAAACTCACTCAAAATCATGCTAAATTTTTGAGATATGAATTAGGTTGCATGCATGGGTGTAAACAGAATTTGTAACAAGATTCAAAGCCCAGATGAATCTCTTTTGATAGAAAGAGAAGGCGATGAAAGTGAGAGGAATTAATGTACCAGAACTTTGACAGTGTTGGTTGAATTTTTTTTTTCTTTTTTTGTTTAATTGATTTTTGTATTTTGTGTGTGTCGTTATGTTGAAGAAAAGATAGATAGATTATAATAGTTTATTGATGTTGAATGTCTGAGTTTGTGCAGCGTGAGTGTAGGAGACATCTGAAGAAGCGGGCTCTCGAACTTAAACTAATTGTTTCACTGCAAATTAAATATTGCAAATTTTATGTTTTTCGAGGCTCTATTGGAAATATGTTAAATTGGACGGCGAGGCTTTGCTAGGGAAGGGCCTTTTGGACCATAAAATAATGCACACTAAAATCTGATACAAAGTTGGTTTTTTTCCAAAAAAAAAAAAGATTGGGAGTTTGAATTTCATTTACGAAGTAAAAATATTATAAATAAACTATTATGTTCCTGTAAATTGATTTCTTCCTTTACATGGATAAGAAAAGAAAATTAGAAACAAAGTGTTGAAAAATTGTAAGATAATACTAAAGAAAAGAATCTTCTTGTATTAATTTGCAAGACCCTGCACTTACAAACCGGGTAGGTACAAAAATGTGTGTGCACAAAATAAATTATTATATATAAAAGAAAATTATTACAGAAACCTCGTCACATGATATTTTCTTGAAATCTGAAACAAGCATAGCAGTTTCAACATCGAAATTCCAACCTTTACAGGGGTATCGACAGAAAAAGATTCAAAATAAATAAATAAGTGGATTCTATTCTATTCTTTAAATAAAATCGAAAAATCGAATGGCCTTTAATTATCCTAGAAATTTCTATTCATGTATTAGTAGGTTTTTATGCATTTTTTTTTGAAATGTGCATATGCACTTTAATTGATTAATAATTGCAAATTAATTAGTTATTCATATACTAGTGTGGCTACTCAAATAGATTCATAAATGCAAATTTAGTTATTCAGATGAGTCTCTCTCTCTCTCTCTAGATTTTCAGGACAAAACATTGAAAATTAAGACAGTATCTCAGCACTTCAAACTGTCAGATTAAACATGAGCCTTGACAGTAGTTCTCAGGTGTACCGTGTATCAACAAGCTCAGGAAAATCCTTATTTCAAATCCTCAAGAATAAAGTTCACATTTCTCTGCTTAGCATTTCATTGAAAAATATGGATAAAAAAAGAAATCCTAACATCACGTTTGTAAAAATCAGAAATAATTCCTCCCAAGAACGTTATTAAACGTAGACAGAAGCCAGGCACCGTAGGTAAGGTTAAAATTGGAATTGCATCTCAGCAGAGTACCCGAGAGCATCAAGATGTGCAGCCATGGCCTTGTTCATTGGAGGTGGACCGCATCTCAATACCTGCAAGATCAGAATAACAAAGTTGGTGCTTCAAATTATTACAGTATATCCATTTCATAGAGCTAAATTCAGACCTGTATGTCAGAGGCTGGCACGGGGCAGTGAGCCTGAATCATTTCCTTCGACACAAAACCAACTCCACCATCCCATACTTCAGGAGGCTATAGAAAATCAAACAAGTAACGAGTTCGTCATTAGAAGGTGTTTTACACTTCACTTTATACTGTCTTCTATTTTTTGAATGGAAAAAGTAGCGAATGCAAACGGGTGCTTGTTTCAACTGTAGTTACACACAATGCTGCAAGTAAAGATAATATAGAGTGTAAACTTGCCTGATTAAGTACATAGTAAATTTGGAACTTTTCGGGGTAGTTTTTGGCAAGACTATCCAATTCATCCTGCAACCAGAAACCGAAAGTTAATCAGGATCATTAACAACTTAACAGCTTTGCCCATAAAAGTGATTTGATTTACAGAATTACTCAGACATTTCTACCAGACAAGCTCCAGTTTAGTAAATCCCATTTCAAATGCAACTAGGTTATTTATGAGCCCAAATGAATTTCACCCTAGGATGTTGTAGTTGCCAATTTGTTCACATCCCAATGAAATGAATGCCCAAATATAGTCTGTTTCAAATTACTTCAGCTACAATTTTGTATGCAGACAACATTGAACTGACAAACTGGAACAAAGGGCACAACAAGTTACCTTTAGCAGAATGTCTTCATACATAACATTAGCATAGATCAGATGCACCTTTGTTTTGTCGCTGGGGTTCTCGAGGATTGCTCTGGCAACCTAAATAGGAAGTCAAAAAATAAGTAAGATGCATCAATCACCTTTAATTATTAAAATGTTTATCAATTTAAATGATCAGTAAACTATCAAGATGAAATATATTTAAAAAAAAAAAAGAAAAAGAAAAAAGGATGTAGAGAGATCGAATATGAACCTGAAACATTGGTGTAATTCCAGAGCCTCCAGCAATCATTCCAAATGCTCTGACTTGACCAGGTTGATACTTAAAACGACCCTGATTTTGAGAAAGAAGGTGCAAATAAGAGCAGGGTTCAATTTATGGAAGTAATTCCACATAAACAACACATTACAATACCACTCCTACCACCACCAAAGGAAAAAAATAACCAAGCCACCACAGGCGAAACAAATATAGGCTCATGGCATATAGGTCAAAATATATTGGATTAGATCCAATAAGTTTTCTAATTCCTTTGTCTAGTTCCAAATGTAAGTAAGGGGGACTGAGGGGGTTGACAATGATAAAATTTTGAATCATCTTCTTTGCTTGAAGAAGTTTTAATAGGATATAGCATGTACCTTTGGTCCTTTCACAGCCATATAATCACCTTCACGCATTTCTCTAAAATGATGAGACATTCTTCCTTGTGGATACATCTATCATTTTTGAAATGTAATAATGTAAACCAAATGGCCCAAAAGAGTGAATCAGTATTGATGCTATATATATCATCATGCGGAAATACAAAGATTCCAAAATACAAGGAATTCACCTTTATAACTAACTCAAAGTATCCAATATCAGAATCCAATGTAGTTGGTGTGTATGGTTTAATGACCTCTTCACCTTGACTATCCTTACCCCTGAACAGTGATGATAAAATTGAAAACTGGTTAACGATCAAGTTTAGTTATGCATTCCATTCCAACGATTGAAATGAAAATAATGCGCTAAGTACACCAATTGAAAAGAATATCGGATATTGTGAGCCTAAGACTGATGAAATTACTTGCAGCTTATGTGTTGTCCTATAGGAAGGCCCAACTTAGAAGTGGGAGTAGGAAGAGCAAATTTGAACTTTGCCACATTATGGCTGATTTGTGTTTTTTTGACAAGCTTGAAATCTCTGAAATTCTGGGGATCCAAGCATACTGCAAATCACCCAAAAATAATGAATCAGGATCATAAAATATACATATGCAAGAAACTATTTCCCAACCCCCGTAAAGTACTTCTGCGTAATTCATTCAAACAAACAAGGCCATGAATATAAGAAACCCCAAATTAATACAGAAATTTGTATCTTGGTAATCATGATACTCATAATACACACAAAATCCAGAAAAACTGAATATTGAACCCAAATTAAGACCTCCCTCAGTGATTAATAAAAGATAAAAAACTTCCTTTAAGCTCTATGCAATCTACAAGACAAAACCCACTAAATATACACATCCACAGACAGAAATAAAAACTAAAACAAGAACCAATTGCTACAATTAGTCGAGTAATAAACTAAAATACAGTACGTACATATGCAAAAATCAATTTCCCTATCTCATCAAGAGCTTACAATTTATTCAAACAAAATTAAGTCATAAATGGAATAATTTCCAAAATTCATGCAAGCTGATAGGAGGGGAAAAAAAAGCCCACTAAATATAAACATCCACACAGATGGAAATAAACATGAAAACAACACAAATTAGCGCTTATCTTCTTAAATTTAATAGATCAATAATTCATCAGACCTTTGGGCTTCTTGGGGGAAAACAAGAAGTAAGCAGCACCAATAGCAACAAGACCAACAGCAACACCAACAACCAATTGCCCTTCAGATGTTGCCAACAAATCCATAGCTCTAATGACTAAAAATTACCTGAATTTTTTCACACAGCAAAAAAAAGGGAAAACAATTATTCAATCAGAAATATCTCCACAGAAGCAAATGCTGAGTCCTAAATCCTAATATATATATCGCAGCAAAATTTTGACAAAAACAGAGATTATTTATGCCAAGACTTGTTTTCTTGCAGGGAGGGATAACATACTTGAGGCCACAAAACAGAATCTTGCCAAAAACTAGTCGAGTAAACGATCAAGAAAGGAATATTTAAGAAAAAAAAAAAAAACTTAAGAATAAAAAAAGGAAATTAGGGTATGAAATGAACTTGAATAGAACTTATTATTTAAAAAATGGCAATTGAAGTAGGTGAGGAAAACGAAGTGGCTGCTGCATAGATTAGAGTATAGTGGAAATCTATGGAAGGGATCTGGTAAGGGAAATTATCACCTACCTACCCACCTATTGCGATCAGCCCCTGGTTTTATCAGTAATGACTTTCAGAAACAAGCATGCCATAACCACGTGCGCCATGCTTCTATTTATATATATATATATATATATATATATATATATATATATATATATATATATTCGCCATTTTTGTTTTTGTTGAGTTTTTTTTTTTTTTTTTTTTTTTTTTGGCATCTTGTATGTTTATAAATTTTATTCTCTTTTTTCCTAATTTTTTTTTATAGGGGTTGAAATCAAACCAACCAAGTTAGTTAATATTCCACTTCAAATTCTCTATCTAAAGTTGATTTAAGAAATTGAGTGAAAATGGATATTATCTTGTGACTTTAAGGAAAGGTTTCACTGATAAGAATATTGGATAGGCAAAAACTTTTGTGCACAAGGTGCACAGATCCAAATCTATGCACAACAATACTGTTATATTATATGAGTGATACTGTTATATTATATGAGTGATACTGTTTTATATGAAGTAATACTATTATATTATATGAGTGATACTGTTATATTATATGAAGTAATACTATTATATTATATGAATGATACTGTTATATTAATATAACAGTATCACTCATATAATATAACAGTATTGTTGCACCTTGTGCACAGGAGTGTCACTCTATTGGATAAGTTTGATTATACTCTTACATTTAATAAAATTTAAAGCCAAGCTTAAATTGAATTTCGAATCAATTAAACTATCTTGTATATTCAATATTTCTTTAGATATCGTCTCAGAAACGTATTTAAGCTTGATTTCATAAAATATTAAACAGTTTGAGCATATTTTTACCTTGGATTTATATTTAAATTGAGTGATACTCCTGTGCACAAGGTGCATCAATACCGTTATATTATATGAGTGATACTGTTTATATTAATATAACAGTATCATTCATATAATATAACAATATTACTTCATACAATATAACAGTATCACTCATATAATATAACGGTATTACTTCATATAAAACAGTATCACTCGTATAATATAACAGTATCACTCATATAATATAACAGTATTGTTGTGCACAGATTTAGATCCGTGCACCTTGTGCACAAAAGTTTTTGCCATTTAAATTAGTAGACAATAATATTAATCTAGGTTTATCATCAAAATTATCGATAAAAACCAGTGTTCTAAAATTCGCTAGGCGCCAGTCGGGCGCCAAGCTGGCGCCTAGCGCCTAGGACGCCTAGGCGGCCCTACTAAAATAAATCAATTTAATAATAAAATTTAAAAAAAATACACACCTTAGTAATTGAAACAACATATTAATCTATTAAATCATTTTAAAGTTTAACAAAACAACCAAAATTAAAATATAACATCCAAATTTCAAACTTTCATAGTCTCAAACTCTCATACATCATCAAAATAAGTGAATAACAATACATAATATAACTATATAAGTTGAAGAAAGTTCTAATTCATAACTATATTATGAGAAGAACGGACTCAGGAGAACAAAAAATGTGATTTAGAAGAAATTTTGAATTAGAGTTTTCTTTTCAACATTAAATTAAGTCGTTTTGAGATTTGGGAAAAATGAAAAAAAAAAAAATCATTCAATGCGGCTGTGCGGTGCCTAGGCGGTGAAAACGCGCCGATTATGCGCTCGGGCGATTTTCTCAACGAATTAATCGAATTCAGTTCGGGCTTGGGGCGCATAGCGCCTGGGCGGCGCCTAGGCGGCCGCCTAGGGCGCATTTTAGAACACTGATAAAAACCCATAGTGTAGCATATGGATCAGATGGTCTTGTCCAAATATCTTTTAGTGGTCCTTCAAAACCAACCAAAAATTCAGGCAGAGAATGGGCCAACCACCAACCATTTGATGTCACCAAGCATTCAATCATTTGTTTAACACAAACTTTATGTCATCAATAAAGGGAGACTATGGCTTGTCCCAAACTCACAGCAGATTTTCTTGCAATGTTATGCTATGTATTACAACCTAGAGCTACTTTAAGTGTTCTTAACGTGTCGAGAGAGTTGAGAAAGCAGACTAAGTTTCCTCAGATTATGGTTACAAAAGCTGCTACCAGGTTACCTGATCAAAACCATGCGTAAGTTGCAAAATTAAAATGATATTGGTAGACTAGAATACTTGCTCAAAAACATGTGTATGTGTATATTTTAGATATACATATGGAGAATGTGTGTGTGGTTGAGAGAGAGAGAGAGAGAGAGAGAGAGAGAGAGAGAGAGAGAGAGCATGTTGAGTGTTGCATGTTCTACCTTTATAGGGCAACTGCTCTAGTTGATGATTTCATCCATGAACGCTGTTGAGTGTTAGTCTGGCAAACAAATCCTGAGTTGCGTGAATGTAATCAATAGTAAAGGCTCACAGAATGTGTATTAGCATGTATTATAAAGATAGAACCTGTAAAATATAAATACTAGAAAGCTTCAAGGATATCTTCTCTTCGAACTGGGGATTGTAGAGCATCAGCAGCTTATTGCTGTTGACAATAGCTAGAGCCAGTATCTCTTTTGCCTCGTCATTCTTCTTCCTTAGGACGTTGCAGAGCTGCAAACGGACAGAATGTTGTAAAGGTTAAAATGTAAAGTCCCACAGGCCACTACTGCTAACTTTTGCAAAACCAGAATGCTATGAGAAGACAATCATTCTTACATCATCAAGTTCCTTGCTGTAAGTATCAGCCAGTTTGATGTTACTATCATTTTGAATCAAGAATGATATCTCCACTCCTCTATTCTTCACTTCATGGGGAATATGAATTGCCGTGTTTTGGCAATTGCCAGCTGTACTTTTGATGCAGTTGACTTCCATGTCACTGTAGCTAGGTACCTAACAATGGAAGAACCATGCATGGTGAAATGTTTATCTGTAGGAACTTTTTGTTTTATTTCAATCCTGTCTGCTAGATCAGGATTTTGACTGATAAACACATACTATCTTATTAAATCTCATTAAATCACCTTTTTGTTAAGAACCCTTTCCGATGTTTCCACAACATTTCTGCAAATTGCACAGATAATCATGAACAAGGATATTTCAATATATCACATCAAATGGAACAACATGAACCTGTTTGTACTTGCTGATTGGGAAAGACGTTTGGATGGATATAAGGGAACAATATTTGCAGCATCATCCTGTTTAAGACACAAGGATCATCAGAAGCATGCGTAATAATCATCGTTTATGTTACATTTAGTTAGTTATCTTTAATGATACTGCATAGATGATGCCATAGGTCCAATGGTGATAATTATTGTTATATGAAGGTGAAACATTACCTCTAACGCTCGCTTCATTTTTAGGGTAGAAGCTGGTGTTTGCTTCTGTGTCCCCGGAAAACGTGCAATATCAGGTGGTGTTTTTCTTAATAAAACGCTTTTCTGGCTACTGTTTTCTATTGATTTGCTATCTTTCCAGGACTTCGTCGAATCAAGGCTTAAACTGACAGTTCAAAATTGGAGAGACAAATTTATCAATGGATAGAATTCTCCATCTAAACCATATAAGAACTCCCGAAGATTTAAAATGAACTTACCCTTTAAGTTTTAGACCAGGGAGATCAGGGGTCATCTTGCCACCTTCAGTTGAAGAATGCTTGTGTTCTTCCACGGGAGTGTTTTTCACTGTTGGAATAGATGCTAGAGTTGTTGAGTTTTCACTGTTTTTTGCTGCTTTTTTGTTGATCTCCATACTTGAACAGTGAATAGCAGCATTAAGATCTCAAGAAAGATGAACAGATTAAATTCTTTTTTTTGCAAGTTGTCAAACTTATGCAACTTAATCTGTCACTTATAGTACAGTATCTGAGTTAAAGTCTTACAACCCTGATATCATATGAATATGATAGCAACAAATTCAGTTATATAGAATATCAAATTAAGAAAAAAGAACAAAAGTTCTAGGAATCTAGCATCAACACAGTTCCAGTCTAAAGCCTGTATGTAGATGACACTGTCTGTATCTCGTGAATAAGATAATTAAGTTGAGATAAAAAGTATCATAGAGAACTTGAGAATGAGAGAGACCAATTGACTTCAATTTTTTGGGTATCAATGTTGACAAAAGTTCAATCTAGAGAAGAATAATTGGCAAGTTATAAGTGGATTGCAAGAAATGATGAAAACCAAACCTGAGAGTACCTAACTCTTTCATACTCATATCTCTTTGCCTAATTGCAGGTTTAGTTTTGACCATGTCCTTAATTTGTGTTTCAGAAGACTCATTCAGTTTTTTCGCATTTTGTAGCCCATCAGAACTGCTCATCTCCCTGCAAAATGTTAACCAGAGCATCCTTGTCAGAGTACTAAAAGAAAACTTCTAAATATATGAAGCTGCTGCATTCCCAGAACAAAAGGATTATTAAATATGAAATTTAAATTTGAATTTAGATTTTGGATTGAGCCGCACCCATTAATCTTTACACCATTGCAGTTTTCCTGATACCATATATGGGGAAGTTCACCCCTCAGTGGTGTTTTAGAATGTTGCATGGGAAGGGAAACTAATTTTTTATCATTTTGAACAGCATTCTTGTCCCTGATTAATTCAAGAGAATATTAACCATAGAGTGAAATCACAAATTTATTTTGAACTATTGACATAGCAGACCTTCTTCCTTCAACTAGAGTTGGTTGAGTAAAGTCCGTCTTCTTGCTACTCAATGAGGAAAACATTGCCTGGGTTGACAACTTCAGCAGAGGATATTCAGGTTTCTCTGGCCGAATCAAAGATCGTGAGCAGTTAACAGGGGGTTCTCTTTCATTTTCAGTTTGTTTCTCTGACAGATCAGCTGGTTGACTGCACTCGTTATAACAATCACAGATCAGACACCAATATCAAAAATAAAATAAAGTAAATAAAATAAGGAGTTCCAGATAATGATTGCCAAAATACTGAATTTCATCTTCATAGAACATGTTACACTTCTTTGTTTAAATATCTAAACAAGACAATACAAGGAGGATATACATAACCTTACCTAGCTAAGGGCAACTTGAGAATCTTTGAAGCAGGTTCTTGATTTCCCATACCAGATTGTGAATCGCAGAGTATCCCTGCTACAGCACTAGTTGTACATTGGTTTTCTACCAGTGAATTCATTTGAGAAGGTTCAGTTTTTCCTCCATTGTCTATCACATGATGTTCGACCACATCCTGACTCTTTTCATCGTTAACGTTTTCCATGACTACAACATTCTGTAGATGTTGTGAGTTTTCAGACAATGTCTGTTTGTAATCACAGGTTGAACCAGCAGCAACTGATATCATGTCAGCATCTTCTTCGCCATTTGATCCAGTAGAATTAGTATGCATGGAGTCAGCCTCAGACTGCGACTCTGATGAATTCTCTCCACTTTGTTTATTGTTAGAGGGATTATCAGATGATAATTCCTGCATGGCATTATTTCCAGTACAAGCTTCAAGAAGAACTGGTCCAGGGGTAACCAATTTAATAGACTGTCTATTATTTGGTAGTTCCCAAGAAACAATCATCGTCTCTGGAAGGCTTTTTTCTTTATCAGATGCAACTTCATTAGTTGCAGCTGAATGTTCTGTAGTAACAGCATCATCCATTGCCAGATTTGAACGACAAGTTTTCCTCGTGGGTATAGGATCTGAACTTCCACCATCTAGACAATCCCTTTCAAAAGTAATCCGAGTCTCTGGCAGAGATGGCTCTTGGGGCCCATCTTTTGAAGTACTCGTACTTCCAAGTACATTCATGTTCATGGAACCTTCCTTATCTTGATAGCCACTTCTATCTGGAAAATTTTCTTGGATACTTTTGTCTATCTGAGCTTTTGAACCTTCTTTTTCTAAGCTTGAATTAAAACTGAAATTTTCCAACCTAGATTTAGGGAAACATAAGTATACGATTAACATAAAGTTGGAATAATATAGGATGACCTCAACACAAGTGAGCATGCGACATAACAAAAGAACCTTGAAAGAGTATCAGTTTATGAATACTCACTCATCAAAATCAAATGTAAAAGCAAAACGATCTGTTTTTCCTTTATCCTTTCCACTGGATGATTCTTTTCGCTTCTCCATGGATTTTCCATCTTTTTTAAGTGGTGGGGAGATATCCAGATCTGACATATCCATATTGAAAGATGAATCTTTTGCCTTGTCTATGGATTTACCATCTTTTTTAAATGGTGAGGAGATATCCAGATCTGACATATCCATTTTGAAAGACGACATCTTTCCAAAATCACCATCCAAATTAAAATCCATATCCCTGTAGTTTTGGCAGCAATGTAATTAGTCCTAACTGAGACATGTAACTTCTCTAAGCCACTATGATATCCTATATTACAACTATCGATTAGTATGAATTCTAATAAGAGCATAAAGTTGGCAGATATTCAGGAACTCTGTAAATTAACAAGATGAAGAGGCAAAAAGATTGATAGTTTATTCAGGAAGTTCGCCCATTAGTGACCAAAAACCATAATGACATCAAGAATACATATTATTGAAGTTTTCAAAATATTTAACTGCCTCTTGAATCAATGAGATAATTAAATCAGCTTATGAATTCCTAAAATCTTACACTTTGTCAAAGTCAAATGACTTATTATTTCCCTTGGAAACCGAGGTAAGGTCAAAATCCAGTTCATCGTTCTCTGTCATTGACACTGATTTCCAAGAAGTAAAGAAATCCTTCTCAAGTTCCAGATCTGCATTAGCATAACATACAACGGAAGGAGTTTATATTATGCAATGAGTAGAAGAATTTGAAGCCAAAATGGACTTGTTAGGCCCCTAATGTTATTTCCTAGAATGATAGAAAGTAAATAAATCTTATATGCATACGATCCAACTGAACAATTCTAATCTACAAGACTACAAAAGGGTCATAGGTCCTATTAGTTTACATTCAAAAAAATTGATGAGGTACCTTTCAATGCATCTTTCTCCTTCATGCTGACAGAAGAACAATCTCTCTTCTGAGGCTGTGCCATCTTAAGCCACAGTTATTGCTGTTTTAGTTCTGCAAGCAATGGGCATTCAGTTTGAAAGTGCATACAAATAAGACATCAAGATATAACTTGAACAAATAATACAAATTTATCATTATATAATCCTTCACGACAAGGTTTTCTGTAGCATGAGAGTATGCCTTGTCGGAAGTCGGAACTCAACACGCAATGGTTTGTTTCTGATGATAGAGTTGTAGGCATCTAACTAGTAGCACTAGTATTGCAAATCATTTGTTTACTTAGGAAAGATCTACAGATAAATCATAAAGATATCGCCAATGTTGCTATTTGGAAATAGTGCCACAGATTCTGATATTGAGCAGGAGGTATGTATATCACCATTTTCTACTTCTCTCACGTTTCTCTTCCTCTCATTTTCCTCATTTCACTTCTTGTCCATCTATTGTTCCTTAATTATCCTCTCATTCATCCTCTGGTATACCAGAAATTGTAATACAATAATCTCTAATTACAAATTAAATCAGTAAATTACTGACTTCAATAGTGACAGGAACATCAAAACTACTTCATATTAAGAAATTAACCACTTTAACAAAACAGATCCAGCAATCGATTTCCATAAAATATAAGATAAGCATTTCATGAACTAAAAAATACCGATCAATATCCTTATCAACTTCAGCAGTTAAACAACAACGACAACATTAATGATTATATATAGGAAAAAAAAAACACAAAAATATACAATAACTGCGTGAGAGAGAGTGTGTGTGTGTGTGTGTGTGTGAGAGAGAGAGAGAGAGAGACCTTATTCTGAGAAATCAGAGAGGAGAGAAGCTAACACGAGTGAGAACGCGCTACCATTTTTTGAAGTTTCCGGTTTATATAGACACGACAAATGGAGCAAGAGGGCGAAAATGAAGTTGGGTTGGACCAGATGTTAGGATTAAGGCCAGGCCCAATAAGCGACCAGTAGGGCTGTTTAACTAAAAAAATTATATATCTTTATAAAATGTTAGCTTTTTTTTTTAAGGTTCTTGAATTTTTTTTTTTCAATGGTCGAGTAATGAATATATTTAAAAAAAAAATTCAATAAATTATTAAGATCTTAACAATTCCTTCTCAACTGCATAGTTGAAGTCTTTCATCTTCGAATCCTTCAATTCACACGCAACTTAAAGAAATCCTCTGAAAAACTTAAAAATATAGAGTAAATTATAATTACCCATGTCAACGTGCCCATAAAACTTATTAAACAAAGTGGTATATTTTCATCAATAAAGAAACACGACATCTATGATCAAAATAGCTATATATTAAGAAAAAACTTTAATAATTGAATAACAATTCCACACTATTTACAAAATGTTCGTACAAGTCCTCCACATTGGGAAGATTGAAGAAATGACGCTAAAAGAAATACGTATTATATACAAAACTAAGATGCTTTCATCTGCTTTTTTTCTTATTATTTTTTAATCTTTTTTTTTTGCTAGAATTGAAATTGGACTAAACAAATAAACAGAGTTTTGCTGTGTTTCTGAGATATGAAACACTCTAAATAAAAATTATGTACTCCGATCCAGGCAATCCGATATGCCTCAGGCATTGCAAAACCAGAAAAGCCTGTGATTTTTCTGCTAAAAATAGACAAATCTTCATCTTTGATGGTGGCGTAGCATTATGGAAGAGGGTTGGAAACGCTGTCGTATATTTCATCAACATGTGCTGCAGGAACGTAAACCACATTCTGCAACGAGCTGTTTTTGCGGCCATAGAAGAAATAAACGAGTGCACCTACTGCCAACCATATTGATACACGGGTCCAAGTAGCAGAACTGCATATTCAGATACATACAGTTAAACATCGTCTTCTTCATGCATCGGTTAAATAATAATTGTCTTAATACTCACCCAAGGTTGACTAATAAATAGACATTGATCAGAATGCAGGCAATAGGTAGTAGTGGAACAAACGGGCAAATGAATCCTGAAAGAGAAGCGAAACTCGTGTGAAGTTATGTTACTTCGTTATGATTCTAAGACCAAGCAAATGAATAAGAGTAAGATCTTAGCAGATGTACCTCCTGTGTGCCCAAATTTGTGTCTAGCATCATCTTGGTCTATGCAGGTGAGCAATATCAGACCAGACAAAAGGAGAAAACCACCGATTCCACAAAGTGTATATCGAAGAAGGCTGAAGAGAAATATTTGTTTAGATTTTGTTTACGAAAATGATAATTAGAACAACCTTGCAAACATACCTATTGAGGAACACACTTGAAGCAGCGGAAGTTAGAATAAGCACGCCAATACATGTAAACATGATGGCCCAGCCAGCAATTGTCCGTCGATTCCTCTCATTCGTGAAAACTGTAATATGTAGAAGGAAAGAAATATCAGAACCTAAATTCACATAAATCTTAATATTTCAAAGAATAACATATGAGTTCCTTAACAATGATCCCTAACAATGATAACGGTATATTTCCACTCAAAAAGACCATGGGACTCAGCCATAATCACCTAAAATGTAACAGATATAACTCAAAAATTCGTTATAAATAATTCAGTCTCTAATATTTTTCCTATGAGGAGACTACTAGCAAAATTTCTCAGTAAATCAATTATATTAAAATAACTGCCAGTAGTAGGGGGTCACATAATTTCGTCAATACTCATCAACAGAATCAGCATCACCAAATGACTATCAAAGAAATAAAGAATATTCTAGCATCAGATGAACTCACAGTTTAACTGTCCAGCTGCTTTCTTTATAAGAGGATATTCAATAGTCGTTTCTTTACTGGCTAAAACTGGAACAGGCTTCCCTGAGGTAATAGCATACACTTTGGTATCCACATTCACATCTCCAGAACTACTGGAGCTACCATACCGCAAGGAAACTGAATCTATTGCTCCCTGAAAAGATGATGGGAGTGGAACCTCATCGGGTGGAATGTATCTGAGTATCAGTACAGAAATTGCCACCATGGTAAATGCAAGAAGTGTGCCAACGCTAACCTGCAAGTACAATATAAGCCATCAAGAACAGAGTAAAAGAATTCTAGAGAGCAATGAGACTACATAACTTATTTTCGGTCAAATTTATGAATCCCCTCCAAAGAAGCAAATAATAAATTTATTTATCCTCTTTATATGTAGCATCCCAATGGTTGCATTTTTTTCCCGTTAAACTCAAACCTTTATTATGAGAAATTTGACTTCTGAAGACTAAAAGCTCTATATGAGTACACAATGGAATTCAATAAAAGGAATTAAGAGAGAGTTGCATCATACCATTCCAGACAATTGATCCACATCCATGAAAAAGGCCAAGGTTGCTGCGAGTAAACCAGTCACTATTGTGCCTTTCATTGGAACCTGAGTTTTTTTATTGACATCTGAAAAGAATGATGGCAGCAATCCATCTCTAGCCATTGCCATCAGTATTCGTGGCTGAAAGACACAGAGAGGCAAAAAAATTCAGATGTTTTCTGTCTTCAAAATTAATCTGAGTATCATTCTAACAAAATTTATCTCAAGTTTGTTTAGATCTATGTCAGATGGAGAATCATGAATAAATCTAACATAATGACAAAGGTATAACTCTGACCTCAAACAAGTAAACTAAGAAAAGGACAAACATAACTCCATTGTCTGTGTGTAACAAAGAAGTTAACGAAGGCTATGCCCCGAAAGAGAACTACTATATAAATGAGAATGGATGATGTCACATAATTATTCAGTCCAACAAGAAAAACAAGTACAAGTTTTTAGATGAGGCTGTGGGTCATCATCTTTGTAGGCAAATGGGCAACACTTGCTAACATGCACACAAGCCAATCTTATTCACGGTAAATAATTTCTTTATATTGAACATTGAGAGCATAGGTAATGGAGGTCCTATCTCCACCTAATGTGACCATATAGGCTGGAAACCTAATTAGATCTAAGTTGTCATTCTTCAACTTGCCTGATGCTAAACATTAGGATCAGAGGAACTCTCTGATGGTGATTCAAGTGTATGATGAAATACATATAAAGTTTAAAACAGTTGTAGGACGATTATAAGTTACCTGTGGAAGCATTGAACCCATCAATGTTGAACAAAGAGCAGTACAAGCTCCAACAGTTACTATATACCTGCATTAATGCAAATGAGAACATGGTAAGGGAGATCGGAGATTAAATGCTTACTCAGAGAAAACCCAAATGGATAGATAACCTGGAGACAATTAACTATCCACTTACGCTGCCCAGTGAATTCCATGACTAGCAAAGGCTGAGGAGATGGGAGTGTCTGGGTCCATTGAATAATAGGGCACTAAACCAACAATGACTGCAGAAACCAACATGTACAAGCTGCAGCATATAGACAGTGCAAAACCAATACCCATGGGCAGATCTCGCTGAGGATTTTTCACCTGCAGATGGAGAAAATTCAAACCCAAGTTTCCAAGTCGTCATGTATCAATCTAACAAAACCAAAAGGCTCTCTGAGATAACACTGTGTAGCCACATACCTCTTCTGCCGTGCTAGCAACTGAATCAAACCCTATATATGCAAAGAAAACAGTTGAAGCGCCAGCAAGCATCCCATCAGCGCCAAATGGAAGATATCTAAAAGAAAAGGTGTGGAAAGACTCATTAAGAACTTCATACACCAAGAAGAGAATCTTATATCAATAGAAAAGATGCAGTGAAGAAAAAAAGAAATGCAAATTATCATGCAAGATGAAATTAAATACCCTGATGGAAGTTCATAACCAGGCCATCCAGATTTGAAGCCCAAATACCCACCGACTACAATGACAAAAATCATGGCACAAATATTTGCCAAAGTCACAATGCCTTGGACAAATGTACTCTGCAGAAATCATATTGTAATACCACAGCTGTAAATTTCAGAGTAGAAAACCTGGTTTAAACAAAGCGAGTATTAGAAAAATACCTCCTTGATTCCAACACACAGAAGTCCAGTGACCACAAAAACTAAGATAGCTGCACAAGGGTCAACTATAATTTCAAATCCAGGGATGGTCTGTCGAGCTAGAAACCAAGGGAGGCTACCAGGTCCTCCAAAAAGCATGGCCTGAGAGGAAGGGGAAGGGGGGAACAGAATTAAGTCAATCACACCAATTTATCATTTGATACAAAAAAATAGTAACATCTCTTAAGTTGCACAAAAATCCTTCTTAAGATAGATCAGATATTTGCCTTTTCTGTCTGTTTGGACTCTAGAATCCATAGAAAATTTTGAACTTTTGTGAAGCAAAAAAAGTTTGGAACCCTAGGAGTTATATCTCCAATGTTAAGCTTTGAAAAGCAGAGCCGGTGATAGTAAAAGTTAAAAATTATTAGTTCCATAAAGTAATTTGAGCACCCTCAACCTAACCATTTAATTGCTTGCCTACAGGCAAAAATGCGAAGTAGTCACTATATGCACTCCATCTCACTACCAGGCACAGTTTTTCTAGCTAGATTGTAAGGAAGAAGTTACCAATAAAGTATTTATTGGCAGTTGGGTAAAAAGAAAATATAATAAAAAGTTCCACCAATCATGATAGATCTCAAAAAACTAAAAGAGAAAGGGAGCTCATTCTATGTGAAAATAAAGCAAGAGTGCTAGTCATCTTAACAAATAGGGTTAAGAACTTCCAAGTGAAAGTAATCTGATCCAGGTTAACTTCCAAAAACTTTCTACACCAGAGAATATGGTGATAAGAGGTTCTGGAATGCACATCATAGTAAAGAATTTGTCTAAGAATTCTTCAGAGGCCAACTAACAGACAGCTCAAAAGCTATTGTATCAGTTAACTAAGGTCTCATGTTTACCTGAACTGCAACAGGCATTCAGTTAGAAGCATAAAACCAAGTAAGTCAGAAAAAGAAAGCTTAAGCCTGACCATATAATTATTTACAGAACTTGAAATCCATCTTATCAGGTAGCTTCTTGTTTATGTTCACATATAAGTGTATAAAAAATCATGGCACTCACAGAAGGCATAATGTAATAGGGAAAAGTCAGAGAGAACCAAGCACACCAGATTAGGTGATATGCCACGCGCAACTGCTGAACCTCCTATAGTGTATTCCAGTATCAATGCCCAGCCAATCAACCAAGCAACCCTGCATGGAGCAATTAAGTCAGAAGTGATTAGTATAAAGTAGTAATATGTTGAGTTGATTAGTATTTAATAAATCCTCAATACAAGAAAACAGATAAAGGATCAATAAAAATATATTTAACAAACTTTAAAATATATATAAGCATATCCTATCTAGTTTAACCAATGATAAAAGTTTAACTTCCTAAATAAAACTTATAAAACTTTATAATATGAATCAGAAGTTTCCCAATAGTAAGGTACTAAGACAAAGAATTCAAGCAAATCCAACAAATTTGAAAGAAAAAATACCCTTCTCCAACGCATATGTAAGAATAGTGATAGGCACTTCCAGCAGAAGGGCAACGGCTTGCTAGCTCAGCATAGCAGAAAGCAGAAAGGGCAGCTGCTATTCCGGCTATCAGAAAGGAAAAGGTAAGTGCCGGCCCCGAATGCTCTCTCGCAACAGTACCAACAAGAATGTATACTCCAGCACCAATTGTTGAACCAACTCCTAGAAACTCAAACAAAGTCAATGAGAAACATTGATTTTGGTAATCCAATAAATCATTTCATTCATATCAACGCATTCATCACATGAAAGTCACAAAACAACACTTATAATTAGCTTCATTCATTCCATCAGCATCAATAAGTCACAGATTATCCAGATCTTGTGCAAAAGAAATAACAATCAAACTCACACAAAAGCCCAACTACCTGTTGAACAAACTTAAAACCATCACATAGAAACAAACACCGTAAGCTACGAGACCAACCAATAGAAGAGAGAAAAAACTGGAAAAGCAAACATCAAAACACAAATTGCAAAAAATAACTTAATAGAATGTAAAAACCAGTCTTACCTATGGCTATAAGATGAGGTATAGTTAGAGCCTTGGCTAAATGAGGATGATCACTTCCAGAGGAAGAAGACGACTTTGCACGAGCAGAATCAACCTGTTTCCTCCTCACCAAAGACCTCAAACCACCACCATTATTCTGCGCCTCAGACAGAAACCCCATCACAACCCCACCAAAAACCTCTCAATTGGGTTCCCCAAGTTCCAATTTTTCTCGCCAAATAAACCTATATCTATGAATATGATTTCTACAAAATTGATTCAGAATCCCATACAAGCAAGAAGATTCCGAAGAGAGGGTGATGAAATGCGCAAAATCCCAAAGGCCGATGAAGATAGAATCATAACAGATTATGGCCTCTGGGAAAATTGGGTGTGGCTTGTTGCAGAAATTCAACTGTGAAGGAATGAGAGATTCTGCGAGAATTTCAGTTGATAATATAGTAATTATATATATATATATATATATATATATATATATATATATATATATATATATTGTGGATTACCCAATGAAGAAAGAGATTAATGGAATATGAGTATTTATGGTACGGTCCTCTCGATTTCATTTACTTTTTTACCTGCGACTACTCTCTTTCTCAAAACGTTTTTTTTTTCTTTGACTTCAATTCTAATTATCATTTCTTTGTTTCAGATTTACGTTAAATAGAGTATGTTTGGTTTGACTAATATTATTGTTTTTAATACTTGTTATAAATATACAAACACAGTGAAATAGATGATCTCATATGAATATTTATATTATAATACTATTTTGGTGTGGGCCTTATTTTTTTTAGCTTGTCTATTGCACTTCATGTTGTGCAGAACATATGTGTAGATGCTTTCTTTAGAAGCAATAATGCTATTTCAATAAATATATAATATCATCTTATAATCACAATTGAGTATAAACACCTCTGATCATACTTATAACCTGTTTCAACCAAATAATGATTTTATTTTCAAGAATATAAGTTTTGGTTTATGTTTATCTAATGATTTCTAAGCATGATTTTTTTTTTTTTTCAGCTGAATGAATTTACAGAATATAAATTTCCAATTTCGATGTAGATCAAATCGGTTTTACATTAGCAATTGCATATGTAAAATATACACAAAATCTGCTTTTACATAAGAAATTATACATCTCAAATATAAAGAAAATCTGCTTTTACATTATATTAAAAAGAATTTAAAAAAAAAAAAAAGGCCCAAGTAAACTATTTAATTTGCAAAAGGTCGACTGCTGCATAATGAGCTATCCACTGTCCAGGATCATAATAACAATTTGGACCACAATTATTCTCAAGTCATAATCACTGCAAAATTGGGCTTTATTAAATTCACGATGGAAAAGAAAAAAAAAACTTAAATTAATATTTTAAAATTTTATTTTCAGTAAAATTATCATTCTGAACATAGCAAATTATATTTTCAGTTAAATTGTCATTCTGAACATAGCAAATTTTATTATTTCTGAACAAAAAATGAATTTGAGATATAACTAAGTTTCAAATAAATGATTTTTTTTATCTTCTATCAGAATTCTCTCTCTCTCTCTCTCTCTCTCTCTCTCTCTCTCTCTCTCTCTTACCATTTGAATCCTATTAGTCTCAAATATAATTGACAACCGCTTCATTTTTCAATATCTTTGTGTTATGTGTTTCAAATGTTAAATCTTTGAACCCTAAAAAGTCTTGTTGATCAAAATTAAATTTTTTATTTATTCTAAGTTGGACGAGTGCATCCATTTCTCATTAAATTAATCACATAATCCCCCACACGACTCAATATATGAAGGTCTAATGATTGTCTAACTCCATTTTAGGCAGGTGTGAAAGTAGTTTAAGCAATATGCTTGTGAAAACCATAAACCATTGAAATGTTTTATCATAACAAAGTTCAAAATTTATAAAAAATGAAACACAATATATATATATATATATATATATATATATATATGTTATTGTTTAAAAATAAAACGAGATTCTGAGGGCTCCATCAATATCACATAGATTGCAGTATTTGCACATGCCAAGACAACAAAATGAAAAGAGGCCCCAAACCTTTTGTTTTCTCCCTCAACAAAAATTTAATATATTATTTATTTATTTTGTTTTTCCTTCCCTTTTAATTTATTAGTCATGGCCCTGTGAATCATGAATGTGAATCTCGAAATCTCAACTTCTATTGTGCAAGTAGATTATCCTATTATTTGAGACCCCAAAGAGCATGAACATGGAGGGGTCCAAAATTATTAATTTATTTATTTAATATTCAAATTTGCTATGGTCCAAACAGAAAATAATCACAATTTAAAACTCAGAAACTCAGAACAACTTGTGGTTTCCAACTTTCCACACATGTTTTCAAAATTTGATAGCTGTGTGTATTTATGAATGAGGGCCTTTTCTATTTTTGGTAAGATTGTGTGCAGACTGAAAACTGCTTTCTTGTTTTATTCTTCCAATGTTCACAGTTCTCATTAATTGACCCATATTCAGAACCCATATTGTTCTGGAAAGTCTTGCTTGATTTCATTAAGGGTGGACTATCCACACCACACCATTTTCTAACCAAACTCTATAATTAAATAAATAAAAAATAATTATTTATTAAATATCAATAATACCCCTTGACCACACCACACATATAATTTGAAATACTAATCATACCCCATAATTTCTAAACACACCTCATTCCCACTCTTCTTCTCCTTCTTATAACAAAATTTCTTTCTACTTTCTAAACCCTAAAAATATCACCCAACCAATATTCTCAATTGAAATGTTTATGGAACGGGAAGATACATTGAAGCGAGTAATGTAAGATTTCTACTACATTTTTAATAGTTTTTAGTAGTGTAGCACAAAAAATCGAGTTTTTGTTTGAAAAGTCGAAAATCCCGTTGGAACAGGCTTGTTCGACAATTATAGGACGAACGGTTTGAAGGGTGTTCGACTGAAGGAGTCAAACATTGTTATTGTTGTTCGAACACAAATTTTCGAACAATATTATGAACGTTCGATTACCAATGTTTGAACACTCTTAAGAGTGTTCGATTTCTGTGTGTTGAACAGTCTTGTGGGTGTTCAATTTTTATTGTTTGAACATTCTTAGTAATGTTCGATTTTTTGATGTTGAACAATAGGTTAATTTACGTTTTTTTTTATTGTTGAACAATATGTTTATTATCTTCTATTTACATTGTTTATTAGGAAAATGGTTCAAAATCCAAGGAAATAAGTGTCGTGAATCCCATTAATGAAAATAAGTGTGATGAACATGACGATGATAAACATGTTTTTCAACGAGAAAAATCAAAAAATGATGCAATCAAGCTACTGTTCGAACAGCTGAAATCGAACGGCCATAAGAACGTTCTACACACGGAAGTCGAACACGGCTAAGCATGTTCAACACCACTAAATCAAACTTATTGTGAAGTGTTTGAAAATCAGTGTTCGAACAAGATTAAAATTGTTCGATTTCGTTGTGTCGAACAACTCTCATGACTTCCTCATTCACAGTCTCTTCCTCATTCACAACCTCATTCTCAGGCAAATTCATATCTGCAGCTACCTCGTTAGGGACATCAACATTATCAAAAATCGGAGGCAATTCGGGGGGCTCGTTCATGATAGTCTCATTCATTTCTTCATGCATGTCTTCAGTAGTGGCAACCAACTCTTCATTTCGTCTCTTTCTTTCGGAAGCCATTAGTCGGTTCATCCTCCTCATGTATATTTTGTCAGCTGCAAATAATCAACAAAAATGGTGTCAATAACAGAAAATAATCGATGGAATTGTTCGACAAAAGTTCTAGTGTTCAACTCCTATAGTTCGAAGATACTTAGCTATGATCAAGCAAAGAAGTCAAACAAACTTAGCGAAATTCGATCCTCAAAGTATTAGGCACTAGATTCTGTTCGATTTTGGAAGTCGAACGACATGTGAAATGTTTGACTTCCCAAGTTGAATGCTTTGTGCTTTGTTCGACTTCCCCGAGTTGAACACTCTGTGCTTTGTTCAACACCCCGAGTCGAACACCCTGTTATCCGTTCGACTACCCCGAGTCGAACACTTTCATTTGTTCGACTTCCCCGTGTCGAACTGAATACAATCTCGCGAAGAACCAAGTTCGAACAAAAGTCGAGCAGTTCTTCAAAATCTTTCCATTTTTCAGCATGCAAATCTCAAAATTTTCAAACAATACACTACATTTACATGCTCACACCATAATACGTACTAATTGGTTTGATTTTACCATCAATCAATCTAATCTACATAACTTCTATTCAACATCCAAAAAAACTCAAAACAACTTAGGGTTTGGGTAAAATACAAACCTAGATGACGTGAATCAGATTCTCTTGAAGTGTCCATTGCAATTGTTCGATTTCTCAAGTCAAATGACCACAATTTGCTCGAAAGTTCCCTTCTCCCTTTTCTTCTTGTTCGTTCGAAACCAAGGATGCAAATTGTGGTTTTTTTTTTTTTTTTTTTTTACTTTGGGTGCTTTTCTTTTAGTCAAAGGGTACAATTGGAAATATTTGGGGTGTGGTTAGAAACACTTTAAGTTTTAGATATTGAAATTGGGGTGCAATTAGAAAATGAGGTGTGGTTAGAAAAGAGTGGGGTGTGGATAGTCCCACCCTTTCATTAATTCATACTAATACATCTCATTAATTATATTAAATGGAAAATGCCCCATCTACATCCATAATTCATAGTAATCATGTTTACATGTACAGAACCTATTGTAAATTAATAAATTTCATATTCAATGTAGTTTATTAGGTGATCAACGTGGACACCATATTTACATACGCTGCAATGAATAGATAATCATTTTTGAGTCATTCAATTAATTAATTGATAACTATTTTACAAAAGTTATAAATATGTCGTGTTTCATAAAAATTGAATATTCATAGGAGCCACATGTCAAACGGGCTCATGAAGATATGTTCACAATTAGATTTTTAAATTTGTTTGATGAATTTAGAGGTGGAACTCATGTTCAACGGACCTCTGGACATGAAATATCAGAGTTTTGTATAATATGTTCCAATTTTAAATACTAGTATAAATTATTTTAGACGCCTAAATCAATTTACATTTTATATGATTCCAATGTTTTATTTCAAAAGATCATCTTTAGGGGAAAAAATCTTATTTGAAATAACGTTTACTATTTTCTTTAGGATGCATGGTTTATAGTCAAATGTTTAAACAATTCAAGTTAGTTTGAAGGTGATTTTTCTTTTCAATTAATCTCAAATCTAAGAATAAGGTTCCTGTGCAACCATTTCATATTGAAAAATGTCACTTAACTATATTGAGTATGTATGGACGACTTTAAAGGTCATATCATCATAATAAATACAATCCAATTTACTGAAACACAATATAAAAATTGAAATAAAATAATTACATGCTGCCTAACAAAAGATAATATCATATTGATTTGATGTAAAACTAAAACAAGAATCATTTGCACATAGATGTTTATCCCCTCAATGAGTAAAGTCTCAAAAGTCAACCAAAATTGTTAGAACCTTTTTAGCGTACACGACTCTAATAGGTATCGCCCTTCTGATTGGTTGGTACACATTGGATAAGACTTTTCGTAACTTTAATTAATAGAATTTTGCATTTTAGCCCTTGAAAATTACACCCTTGATTGCAACAACAAAAACTACATGCAAAACTTGTCAATTATGCATCCACAATAACCCCCTTGATTGCAACACCAAAGGCTAAATACAACAATTGTCACTTTTTAAATACAGTTATTTTGCTGTCTACATTTACTTACATTATAGAAGAATCGAAATATTAATCAGGTTACAACAGAACAAAATGCAGTCATATTCTTTATAATAAGGGGAACGAGGTCACGAGACCTATACCTAACTCTTCCGCTAGCTCGTCCCACACTGGGAGGAGCGTCATCGCTACGAGGGCAATTGCCATTATGAAGAGGCCTTTTCGCCAAGTTCCAATCTCTGTTACATCATTTAAACATGGTTTCTCTGGAGTCCTCTGCATCGTTTAATGAATCAATAATTGCAGAGATGAGAGTTTTTCTATGTTCATCATTCAAGAAAAATATCATATAGTCATATGCTTACGATGTCTCCATACCTGACATATCAGCACATACAAACCCCAAGGGAGAGACAAGGGTCCACCTAGCTGACAGAGGATAACGAGATTTTAGTGGTAAAAACTGGTGGATGAGGATTCTAACAAAATTACCGGCCAAAAAGTTAATTTAGCTTTTTTTTTTTCTTTTTTTTTTTTTGCAAGAAATCAGACAGAAAAATAAAATTCAGAGAGAAGAACTTGGTTGCATGAGACAAGATGAAGCATACCACTCCTAAACCCAACAAAGCGTAGGTCACCAAACCAGAAGTATTAAGTGCATCTTTTCCAAACGCCCCCTGATGAAAACATCAAATTTTAGTTTATAGTTTGATCCTCCTATAGGACATATATACATGCATATACCGCCCTGCGCTTATAGATAATGGATACAAAAGAAAAAAATTAAGTATCAGATAACTGTCCAATCAACCAGTTTCAGTGTTTTTCTTTGGCACCTAATTCTAGATACGGCTGCTTTGTGAGAAACAATAAATTAATTTAATAGGCAGATCGGGATATTCATACTGAAAGTGTGCCAAAGAGTTATAATTATTGCCCATATTTGAAGATTGCTAGATTCAAATAAATTATATTAAATACATGGTAAATTCAAGTGGGCAGATGGGCAGAGTAGCATATGACATCAACAGTTATCATATCAGTGTAACAGTTGACCCAGAAATATTTCTTTATTACCAACATACTGAGGTGATGTGTTATTCTGGGGGGGGGGGGGGGGACAAAGAAATCTGGTACCTGCATGGCTCTTCCACCATCGAGACATCCAACAGGTAGCATATTAAAAGCTGATGTTGTCAACCCACACCTAAGAACACAGAGCTCATCATTGAGTATGCTCATTACAACATAATAAATTTAGAACTCCATGAAGATACATTACCAGCCAGCGATCACCAGAGGATGAATTGAAACTGTTGATGCATGCATAGTCCTGTAGATATAAATAAGAAATGTCACAATTTTAACTTTGGGTATGAAATTATGAAGTGAATAATCCAACAGATGTAGAAAACAAGACATGCTGCACCTTTATTTGGATATTGGAGAAAGACTCATCCACACACCAAAATAAATTTTTTTCTTTTAAAAGGATTGAATATGTCATAAAATCTTGAAGGAGAATTGATTCTCCAACATATTATTAGGGTCTATCTACTGCATTGCATCATTCAGGGTTACTAGAATCCCACAGCAGAGAAACTTGCAAATCTAAAATGGGAACTTACGCATAACCTAAGAAAGCTCTGCTGATAAGACCAAGGAGCAAAGAACCTTGAAAAAGCATACTTGGGACTTGAATTAAATCTGCTGCAGATGGATCTGATGAAAGCAGCAGCCCGACAGTGAACATTGAGAATGACAATGCAGCCCCTGCAAATGGTCCGGCCAAGGAAATATCTACTTTTGCTTTCCGATCAGGAAGAATAGACTTAAACTGCAGATTCAAGTAACAAATAAGCTCTAATACCACAAAAATTACAAGTTAAAAGTGAAAGGAACATGATTAGACTGCTGGAAAGCTTTTTGGCATCTTTATGTACTTGAAAAAAGATTTTTTGATTTGCATATCAAGTGCATCATGAAATCGAATTCATAGCTTCATCTTTATGGTAGATTTCAGAAGAAATAATAGAATAAGTGAAACTGTTCGGATAAAGTTTTGACATGTTTTATGGAACTTGAATTTGGAATGTTATGATATAGAAGCTTATGGCTTTCCATATCAAGTCAATTAAGAGCTCTAACTCAAAGATCCATATTCATATCAATTTTAACATCCTGTGGGCACATAATTTATAATTATGTCATAGCATCCTTCATTGTGAACGTAATAACAGTATGTTTCACTAGAGAAATGGCCCAAGTCTGAATACCAGACCAAATGTGGATACAATAGCATAGAAGATATTTCCAGTCACATTATAACATATGAAAAAACTTCTAATGTGCAACAGGCGATAATTCAACCAGGAAAATAGAGATCTGTAACAAACAAGTTGAACCAATCACAGATGAGTGAAACTGTAGCATCCTTAGATACATGAATAATGCACTTAAGATCAAATCAGGTATCTGAAGAAGAACTGTGCTGTAGCAGTATGCTTATGCATACCTGAGTGATTGCTCCAAAACTACCGAGGGTAACGTTGGGAATAAAATAAGGAATACTCAGTTTTACTTTCCGTGGAAATGCAGCAACATAATGCCCAACTTCCTGCAGGAAATGAACTCCATCCAGAAATTAATAAAGAAAACAAACGATGACACATTAGAATGACCCTACTGAAACTAAAAAAAAAAAATAATAATAATAATAATAATAATAATAATAATAATAAAGCATCACGGATTTCAGATGCACTTTTTTTTGGAATTGAGTATCAAGCTTTACATTATCTTTGCAAATTCTTAAATACAAATTATATGTTAGGAAAGTTAACTGCATATCCTAATTTAATGGTTATTGAAACATAATAGCAAATATTAATCTAGACATCGCAAATGTGATATTAACCTTAAGAGTGAAGGACTGAGGAAAAATATCCAAGGGTACCCCCAAACTTTTAAAAATTGTGATATTAAAATCCATAATAAATGGAATACAAGAAATAAAATGCTGACTTAACACACCACCATTTTTCATTGAAGGCAAGCTTATGTGAGAGGCAGTCACAATAATATTAGTTAGGATTATCTTATCTCTTGCACCTATTACCTATATTGAGGCATCGGTTCTGTGGAAAATATAACTTCATCAGTCTAAAACAAAGAAAATTTTGGAAAAGAAGTGGTTGATAGTGAAAGAAGATAATATTGCTTCTTCTAGTTGTTATGCTGATAAAGGACATTCAGTTAATTGGGGAGGAAAAAAAGTGATTCTGGAAAAAAGTGATACTTACATGAAATAGCTGAATTCCCAATCCACAGTAAGCCAGAGGCAAAGCAGAGTCCACATATGGAAACAGGAGTTCTACATCTGGTGGTTCAACAGCATTGGGATCTGTGAAGTATTTCACTACCTCCGGAGGGAGTTTACTTACCTGGATTGTGAAAACCACAAGTGATATAGGAGCTTTGATGTTAGATAAAATTATGGTCTTAGAATTCATATATGCCACCATCAACCAGCATATTTTCTCATGCAGATTAAGATACCTGAGATGCTATTCCTAGCTCCACCAAGGAACCAGCAGTGAGAAGGAACAATATAAAACCAATCACATATTGCCAAAGAGTTGTCTGAGCAGGCTCTGAAACCTCTTTGCGCAGCACACCAAAACTGACGCGAGGCCCACCACGAGGGTCTTCTCCTTCAGAATCAGGCTCCTCTACCATGAATAGGTTGTATTTATCTCCCGTTATTTCTTTTAGCTGAGTCTGAAGTTTTGAAAACACATCTTCTCTATTTCCCCGTAGATTGCCAAGAAAAAGAATGCCTTCTTCTAGAACACCAAAAGGTTCTTCTCTAGTTACCCAGAAGGTTGAGTAGCCAAAAAGTTTGTCCTTGATAACTTTTACATCAGCAGGATCAACTTTTTCTGGACCCAGAAATTCCATCATTTTAAAAGAATCAACCTGGAAATTACTGTAAGGAGGTCCAACGGATGAAATTTTCGGCAGCTGAGGAAATCATGAAATACAGTTACTAAAGACATCACTTATCCTCAAATTGTTGGTGATGTCAACTAAAAGTTCTTGATCAGGAATTATACATTATTCAACCTTTAACTCCTTATAACTATGCATTACCTTCAGCTTGCTAAGCTGCATGTTAATATTGTATCACTACAAAAGAGATATATATGTGTCCCATGACAACCAATTAATAAATAATTATTTATTACCGTAAATTTCTATTCTATCAAGCAACTATCAACAGTTCATTTGCATGCTTTGTGCAAAAAAAAAAAAAAAAAAAATCATGAAGCTTCATTGTTTTTTGTGCATAGTATATAAGTCACATTGTAATCCCCAAACGTGCTGGATTGGAAGAAATTCAACTCAAGGTCATGCTTGACAAGTGAGCCTAGTTGCATTCTTCTCTTTATAATTTTATATAATCTTGAACAATATAGGAATTTCTGCAAGAAACAAGCAGTGGTATGATGGTTATATAGTCTTATTGATAGCACAAAATGATGAAACTAATCCTATTAATATTACTGTGCTATTTCAATATCATAACCTTATAACAATCTTAAAAATTATTTTGATGTTATACAATAATAGTGATAATCAATAATTAATTGCTATATCTAAAAGAAGTTAAAGATACAACTCATATTGGTTCAAATACCACAACTATACATATGTTGCTTATCAATAAGCTCGATCATTTGAATCCCTACTTGCATGAACATCATTATGACTTCTCTCCACACTTTTTCGGTCACATCCTCAAAAATTGAATTCATTTATAACCCATTCTTCTTTCATAATCTCACATCCCTTGCTGTTAAACTTAACATGCATTACTCACACTACCAAAGTAAAATCCCAAATCCCACTATTCACAGTATATGTTCCACCATACAAATCTGAAAGAAACGTGTTTTGCTTAGCAGCAAATTACCAGATTTAATGCATAAGTTGCTAAAGAATGTACTCACCGGTGAAGATGTAGAATCCGGAGGATCATCGGCATTATCTTCGGAATTCTTCTCAACCTGCGTCATCGTAGCCAAATTCGAATTTGCTTTACTTTCTGTCTCGTCATTACCACTACTACTATCATCATTACTCTTATTGTTTTCACCATCATAACATGACCTAATAATAGAATTCAACCTCCTGAAATCCCCTTTCGAAACCAATCGCCGTCGCCTCTTCGACAAAATTTCTTTGCACAAAAAACATCTGCTATAGTTATTCAGAAAATTATCCCTGAAATTATACACATTTGGAAGGATTAAACTGAAACTATAGCTGGATAACGCTCCCATTCAATGCGATCAACTTCAGCTTAAACGCCAGAGAGTGTGTGTATATATGTGTGTTTTAATTTATTTTCAGATAAATTGTGAAAATTTAGATATTTAGATGAGGTTTTTGTAAGCATATGGCGAAGCATATCTCATTTACCATTTAAGAATATCTCTTATTTTTTAAATTTCCCCTCTTTGTTTATTTCTTCGAATATTGTTACTTGAATTTTTATAAATAGTTGGTCCTTTTAACTTTTCTTAGACAGTGGAAAATAACCTTAAAATGTTGTGATATGATATTAAAAGTTGTAAATTCATATGAGACAATTTCAATAATATATTAAATAAACGTAAAATTCTTTTTGTACATAAATTTTATATATTTTTTCAAATCAATTTAATCCTTTTACATTAATAGGTTGTTAGAGTAAACTTATCTAAGACATTTTATGAATTCTTACATTGATAAGATGATTTTAGAGACCACAAGATGTTATAAGTTATTCTGAAAAAATAAGTTGTTAAAACATTTAAATAAAATAAGATGATGGAGTTTTAAAGATATTATGTTATAATAAAATTTTGTGGTTATAATCAAATCATGAGTATTGTCAATTCGTATGATATATTTAAATGTACTATATATGTTTTATTTTAACAAATAACTAATGATAATGAATTAGACAATACAATAATTATTGGATGTGTAGTAAGTTTAATTAAGCTTTAGGTTGAATAATTGATATTTGGATCAGAAGCCTCAATTCGCATTCAATTAAGAGATTCTCTTTATTTAAAAAAAAAAAAAAAAAAAAGTTCAAAAACTCATAAAATTTTATTTTAAAATGGAAAAAGACACATGTTTTTTTTTTTAAATATTTACTTATAAAAAAGTTTATAAGCTCTTAAATAACTTACAAAATGTTTCAAAGCATTTCTAAACCCAATCAGAACCCTTTGAGTTTTTTTTTTTAAAATTTTAAATAACATCATTTTACAAATATAAAAAAATAAATATGCATACTAATTTTTTTTGGACGAAAATATACAAACTAATTTTAATTTAATAAATTAATGCATCCCACGGATATACGCAGTTCAAGTCACTTAATCTTCTTTAGCACTAATCTAATCCGTCAGACTAGTAGTCTAATAGCCCAATTATTGGAATGACAATTGAGCTGATTTTGCTTTTAACTAGTTGAATTAGACACGGGCCAACTTTTGCGTGGATTGGGCCTGGATCCATACACTTATTGTTTGTAGGATAATTATGCTCACGACCATATTATTTATCTTCACAACTATTATATAACGTAAGTTCTCTATTTTGATCTTTTAAGATTATTTTTTTTACAACCAACCAAATCTTTTTTTTTTTAAAGTATTAAACATTATCTTTTCACTCATTTAATTCCTCAACATTTTTTTAATATCTAAAAATATTTAACTTAAATAATTAATATTATAAGATATCTCCTTAAAAAAATTTGGAAAATTGTTTCCACATTAAATTTTTTTTTTTTTTACAGCCACCCAAATCTAATTTTTTAAAATTATAAAAAATTATATCTTCTCTCATTTAATTCCTAAACATTTTATTAATATCTCAAAATATTTCACTTAAATAATTAACATTATAAGATATCTCCTTAAAAAAATTAAGAAAATTGTTTCCACATTAAAGTTTTTCTTTTCTTTTTTACAACCACCCAAATCTAATTTTTTTTAATTATTAAAAATTATCTCTTCACTCATTTCATTCTTCAACGTTTTTTTAATATCTCGAAATATTTCACTAAAATAATTAATATTATAAGATACCTCGTTAAAAAAAATCAAAAAAATTGTTTCCACATTGAGGAACATAGGACAATACTTAAACTTTTTTATATTGATACAATACAAATTAATCAAAGTATCAAATGTAGAAAAAGATAGTGTCGTGGTTGTAGAGGGATATAATATTTTGGAAAAAATTTAAATCTAAAAATAATTACTTCAAATAAAAATGTATGGATATTGATAAAAAATATATATATATTTAAACCTAAATATTGTGTAGTTTATGGGGAAATGGAGACTGAAATGAATGGTATTTTGATTTGGAGAAAAAGAAAGTATTATGGGAAAATTGAGATTGAAATGAATGGTGTTTTGGTTTGGAGAAAAAAAAATGTAGTTTATGGAAAAATGGAGACAAATGAATGGTGTTTTTGTTTTGGAGAAAAAGAAGGTAGGCGGTTGAGATGATGAGAAGATGATGGAAATATGGTAGTTGTGAAAAAAAATAAAAAATACTTACTCCGATTCAAAATAAGTGTCGTTTTAGAAATTTGTGATTTATTCTTTTTAAGTGTCGTTTTGAGGGTTATTTCCAAAATTGCCCCTATACTTAATTAATTAATTATTTATTGTATGCACATTCCCATGTTTTGAAAAAATGCATGCACTTTAAGTAATTGAACAATAATTGAACAGTCAAGAACTACTTAAACTCTCATGCATGAACACTTTGCCATGGTATATAACTATAAATATAGCAAATCTAATCTTAAAAATTTCGCAATTTTAGTAATTTTACTTTTGAGAATTTTGGTGTTAAACTTGCTAACTTCTCACTTTCATCATCACCAAATTCATTTAGGATGAATATGGGAGTCTCATATATCGAAACATTGCATACTGCATATGTTAGTATTTAATTATAGTTGAATGATAAATAAATCATGCATTGGTTATTTAATTATAGTTGAATGAGAAATAAATTATGTATTAGTTAATATTTAATTATAGTTGAATGAAAATGAAATGATTAAAAGACAAAAATAATAAATAAATGGTATAATAGGAAAATAAAGTCATTCTTAATTTGTGTGTAAAGCTGGAGGACGACACTTATTTTGAATCAGAGGAAGTATTAAGGATAAAATAGAGAAATTAAATGAATTGTGGTTGTGGAGAGAAATATTGGTGGCTGTGAATAAAATCACTAAGGTTGATTACACGCTCTTATTAAAATTTTAGCACATTTTCAAATACAAACAGTATATTTGTGTTTATAAAATTAAAACTGAAATAATTTATGAAATCAAACCCTTGTCACTTTTCTCCAATTAATTTATAAGACTCGGATATGTTATCATTCAACTTTGTAATTCATTTCTTAGAAACTTTATCAGACATTTTGTTACATTATCCATAAGTTCCTAATTGTTTGATTTTAAATATATCTACGAGATCACACAATCACTCTTAAATTGCATTTGGATGGAATGCTTTGTATATATTTATGCTATATCGAAATGTATTCTTTATATTCAATGTTATAAAAAATAAATAAATAAATAAATAAATAAATATATACATATATATATATATATATATAAAACTCACTCCAATTTATGTTAGGTAAGCCCATTTCATAACTCATATCGAAAAAAATATGGGTGCGGCTATCCGCACCTCCAATAAGTACTAAACACACCCCATTTCAAGTGTTACTGTTCACATCACATGTGAACAGTAACACTTGAAGTGGGGTGTGTTTAATAATAAATAGTATCCCACCCAAAAAATATATAAAACAATCATGAACACTGTTCATCTAGGATTTTTACAATAATGACTATAAACTTCATGTTTCATAATTTTAGAGGATATGATCATTACACATTATTATTAGACATATTAAAAGTTGTGAACGATAGACATTTAACAAACTTGTATGGTATATATATATATATATATATATATATATATATATATATATATATATATATATATTGCAAATTCAATCTAAAGAGAGTGTTGAGCAAAATCATTATGACATTAATGATAGTGCGTGTGTACTCTCAGAACATTAATGTAGTGCATGTACAGCGCCTCACCTTCAAATAAGTAAAGAAAAGACATTTTATGTTTGTATCATCTACTTTCCATTAGAGAAATGGTGTGACACCCAATAATTGCATTTTTGGAAAGAGAAATGGCGTGACACCCAATAATTGCATTTTAATTTTATTGTCTATACACTGATTTAAGAAATCAATTATTTCACATTATGGGCAGGCAGGTGCATGATAATAGGTGGACATTGTATCAAATTGAGGTTGAATGTGACCCAATGACTCAAAAGAATTTTATTTTAGGATCATCAGTTGAGTTCTCAAAATGTATCCCAAATATTTCATCTAAAAGGAGTTTTAGTACTTAAAAGATCTCAGATGGGGGTCTTTTCATCGAATTGATTCACAAGTCATAATCTTCAATTTGGACCTCTAAACTAGCTAGTAAGAATTAGTGGGATCTATCAATGTCAGCTAATTCTTGTGGATTTTAGGTTCAATTCATCTTTAACTTTACATAAATTACATTGTGGTACGCACTAATCCAACCCATTCCAAATCTAGCTACAATAAACTTGAAATAAATACGAAACACAAAAGTTGGTGTATTTGTAAACAAAATAAGAATAAATAGAAAAATAACACATGATAAATTATTTAATTTTCATGAAAACACACTACAAACCACAGAATGTATGCACATTTTACTGCCTATAAAGTATAAAGAAATGAAAATTTTCCCATTATAATTTGAAGAAAGAATGCATAATTTTACAAACAAGAGGGTGAACTTTTACAATACAAGTTGCAAGAAAGTCCAACTCTTATATATTCGCATGGTTAATCATTCTTGTATATTATATATATATATATATATATAATTTTTTTTTTTTTTATGTTCATCTCTATATATATACAACACAGAAATAGTAATTTACTTTAATTTATAGTTTTGCTAAAACTTGATTAATTGGACCACCAAACTCGTACCCCAATATGGAAAATTAATTTGGCAAAAGGTACATATTTTGGTCTTTAATCCTGGAGATCGTAGGTCAAAAGGTTCAAATAATTAATCGAACCCATGTGCTTCTATTGATCATTGGTTAATGATTTGTCCATGACCAAGAATCAAAATAATTTATGTGGAAAAAGTAACAAATTAAATTGCTTTTTTTTTTTCTTTCTCAAAATACAATTAATGTGAAATCATTTTATGGATCAAATTTGGTGAGGGGAGTCAACCTACATTTTGTATTTTTTTTTTTCGAATATATTTCAAGTTACATGAGTTTGTCATACATTATAGAATTAATGGAGTATCTCTATTATTATTTGTTTCACATTTTTATACATACATACATATATATATATATAATATAATATAAGTATATGTGAAATGAATTGTACCAATACAAGATCATGACTTATTTATTTATCACATGTAATTATTTTGAATTATGTTATAAAATACACACACACACACATATATATATATATATATATAAGTGCATGTGAACGAATTGTATCAATACAAGATCATGATTTATTTATTCCTTACATGTTATTATTTTGAATTATGTTATAAAATACACGAGTGCGTACCTGAACATATTAATAAGATATTAAAAACATATCAACTACAACCAGGAATTGTAAGTCTCAGATGTCAATTCTGAAATCCTCATAGTTTATCATAATTTTTTTGCACTATTTTTTATAATTACTTATACACTTTCTGGAATTTGTTAAATTTATTATTCTTGTACAAAACAATAAATTTACTTTTTCTATTTTATGTTTTACTTAAACTTGCTTACTCTGTTATTTTTCTAATTTTTCGGATTTTTTTTTTCAAATTATGGTTAGAGCATTTTTTTTTAAAATTATTTAAAAATTCTTATAGTAATGTATCACATTTTAATGTATGTATATACTTAGTCCAACGTCATGTACACATCTCTCAACTTGAGCAATGCCTCAATTCAATTTGAGTCCCCCACATCATTTGTAATTAAAAATAAAAATAAAAACATCTTAATTTTTTTTTTCTATCGACCTATAGTGTATCGCTATCCATATAATCATGATCTTGAATATAAAAACGTGTTTGATAAAGTTAAAAAAAATCGCTGAATTTCAAAAAAAGATAAATAAAAAGAAAACGAATTTAAATAGTGAGAATGAGCCCCCACTTGTCGAAATTGTCAAAATTGGATTATCATCACGTAAAATTTGATCACTTTTATGGGCCGTAGCTTTCGAACATAACTCGGAATTATTAAAGTCCCTACGTATCATTCAATATTACTTTCCTTCTCTCTTTAATTTGTTTGTGTGTGATTGGATATATATCAGCTTTAATTCGTCTCTACAACATATTCAGTTCGTTGAATTAAAATAAAAAATTAACTTTTATTTTTCATATGTGATAATAAAAAAATTAACTTCCAATGATAGTGATAACTATTTTTCAATGGACTCATGAAATGCCCTATTAAATACACTTTATTATTTATAAACCCATTTTTTAATAGAGTAGTTCAAATAATAATAGAGTATTTTTCATCATATAGTGTAAATATGTTATATAAAAATATTTACTTAATTTTGTAATTTAGCACGAATTTTATCTCAAGTCATATTCCTCGCCTTACCTAGTACTGTTGATTGGGGTGACTGTATTAAAAAAAAAATGTTTTTTTTTTCTTTCTAAATTTGTATGAAAGTCTGAGGACCAGGTTGTCTATTTTAATGGGTTCGAAGGAGCATAAACTATAAACTATAAAAGCTGAGAGTTTCCAGAAAATTAAGCTGTTTCGATGTTTTCAATAATTAAGAACGTTATGTTCAGCCTTTGGATAATTTATCTTTGACAAACATTTATATTAAATCATTTTATGAATATAATTCAGTGAAACATGATTCATTATCTACAATTCAAGCACATTTTTTCAAGCTAACTCTATTTAAATGATTTATTACTTGTGGTCAAGAATTGATCATCTCAAAATCTACACTCTTTATTTTTAGGCCATTCGCCATGCCATTCATAATGTCATTACCCTAAATTTATGGCTATAGTTATTATAATTTAATGCATGCTATGAAGAATTTAGGATAAACAAATATTAAAAAATTTGGTCGAATCTTTTAATTATAACAAAATCTTTTGTAGAGTTGTGGTTTCAAATATTTAATTTAGGATTAATTTCAATTAATTTGGTCTTGTATGTCAGATACTTGTTATTTTTCGATAATCAAATATCCGTTTTTCAATTTTGGTCATTTATGTTTTAAATTAAATTTTTTCAATTTCAATTTCATTTTAGTTGGATTTTTTAAAATCGCAGACGTCCAACTACTCAAAATCCTGACCAAAATTGGATTGAAATTGAAAAAATTTAAATATAAAAGATAAAAATTAAAAAGGGTAAAAAGTGTCTTACCCAAATTGAAATGATCCCTTTAATTTATTATATTTAATTTTATCCTAATAGGTAGTGTGATTAAGGTTATATATACATCTAGAATGTTCAATTCGGTACCTGGAACACCTATTAAAGCTTTACTAATTTACTCAAACTCAATTCAATAAAATGCAAAAGTGGTTAATGGCAACATATATAAGTAATCAAGCACACACTTTAAGTCAGTTTAGGCTTTACTTGGACAAAAACTTCTGTGCACCAGTTGCACCGTGCGATCCGTACCTTTATGTTATAAATGTAGTACCTTTATGATATAAATGTAACACATTTATGCATGTTCATTTTAAAAGGTACAAATATTTGTACATAAAGGTACTACATTTATAACATAAAGGTCTTCCGTGCAACTCTGTGCACTAGTTGCACGGAAGTGTTACTCATATAAAAAAGCTATCTTGGCATCGCAAGAACGAGATTACTTATAAAGAAAGTCAGTTAAAACAATATTTTATTTTTGAGAAAAATATAAACAACAACCTTATGCTACACGAGTTTGAAAAATTAAATATATGTTATATATGTTATTTCAGACAAAAAAAAATGTATTTACTTTTAACAAAATTAAATTTTTTGTCTAACAGTGTTAAATTTGCTGTCCGTAAGAGTTTTTATGTGATTTTTTAATTGGGCTAACTTAGCAATTGATGAGCACAACATTAATTTATATATTTTATACAAATATTAAAATTAATTAAAACACATGCATTTACATATCTTGTTAGGATTTCAATTTTTTTTTTTATTTCATTACGTGATTGCTAGATGTATATTTTCTTTGTCAATAATGTGAGATCCCTACCAAATGGAAATTAAAAATCATGAAAAAAGAAATCCCTAATTAAAGAATTATAAGAAAGATATATAATTATTATGTTTATACACATGATATGCCCATTGAACCAATATAATTAAAAGAACACATTTCACTGTCATAGGTAGTTAAAACATAATATGAAATGCGATAGAAAATGGAACATCATTTGGTAAAACATAGGGAAAAAAAAAAAATCCATGGCATTGAAAACCCTAGTGTTGATCTTTTTTTTTCTTTTTTTTGTGGCTTAGGCAATTAAACCCTACAAACCTCTCTAATATTGCAAATAAACCGGGGCACTCCTCTAGGCAACGTGACCAGCCTAGTTGTATGCCACGTGTCCGAAAGTACTTTTCAATCAAACACATAATTTAATTTGGTTTGAGATTTCAAATTAGGGATATCTTGATCTTTACATGAAGTGGTCCCTTAACCAAATATTTTTGATTAATATGTTGAGAAAATTAAAGATAAGGCTATTCATGAGGATCATAAACATAAGGGTGGGGGGTGGGGTGGTTCTTGAATCACATGCATTGCCAACTCATGACTACTGTTAGGTAGCTTTGATAATAATGTATGGAGAGAGAGAGAGAGATTTAATAAATTTACCAACTTTTTAATCCTGGGGTCAATATCATCATTACACTAGTACGATGCTATTACCAAGTTTACAATAAATCGGTAATTGGAGAATTTAATAAGTAAATATTTAGTTAAGAATCATTTTCCATGTGAAGATCTAATACCAAGTTTTAGTAATTAATATATTGGTTCAAGTATTAATTTACCAAGAACATAGTAAAAACTCAAGCCGCCAAACGCATTAACTAACTATTAGATGAGCAAAGTTAACTTCAGTAAAAATAGCATCTAAATCATTTTTTATTTTACAAATGATTTTGAGATGAAATTGATTCAAGTTTATTGACGTCTTTTTAATTTGAAATCACATCTTTAACTTTTAATTGACAATTGCTGCCGATGAAGCCATATACAACATTGATCGTGTGATTTGCTACTTTTGAGACAGTTTTCTTCTCAAAAGAGATTTACTAGATCTAAATAAAAAGTATTATATTTCAAGAATAAAAAAAGCATCACCATTTCAAGTAAAAGTAAGATGATATTTTTAAAGTAAAAAAGTAATATATACTTAAAAGAAATTTTAAAAGAAATAAGAGCAATATTTAAAATTATTTTGAAATAAATAATACTTTAAAAAAATTATACTTTTTAAGTTAATAATGAATAATACTTCTCAAATCAAAATTAATATTTTTCGATTAAAAATGTAAAATGAAGGATTGAACTTGTTTGGATGGACATGCGTACTGCCGTATTTACTGATCAATTTACTTCAATATAAGATTCCGTCGTACAGTTAAAATCCGTGAAATGATTTCAAACAAATTTTTAAGAGGTCGAGTAATGATGATTTATTCACAAATGCGATATAATATGCACGCAGGACCCAAACTGTAAAAATTACACTAAAGTGCTCTGTAAATGTGGATTATTACTATATGTATGTACAGTCAAATTGAACATTAAAAGACAAAAAAAAGTTTTAATTAGGAAGAGCTTAAGCTTAAGTTAGGCCATGGATAAATAGCTAATAAAAATGTGGTCCAAAAAACGATATATATATTCTGAATATCTCTCTCATGCATGTAGACATGTTCTCAACTAGTGTGTAGATAAAGAGATGTTATATATGTCGAAGATCGACAATTCATTTGTGGTGCTAAAAAGGGTCTCGTATATATAGGCCTTGAGATAATAATATTCTTAACTCATATATCAAACATTTTCAGCAAAATCAAGATTACAAGTAAGTGAGGAATACTTCGTGGCCAAAAGTTCACTTCTCCAATTCTTTTTCTTTATTTTAAATTAGCAAACCCAATTAATTACTTTATAAACAAATGGAAGATAAAATCATTTTCTCATTTGTTTGCTTCACTTCACCTCATATATATAGGTAGGGTCCCATTTTTGTTAGTTGTCTCAAACAGCCTCCAACATGTCAGAATCGATGATACCAACATCATATCATCAAATTATATATAGTGCAATGCAACTATTATTGTCCCTTTTAGATTTCAATTTCACAAGGCAAAAGTACTTGAATGATGAACATGCATGATCCTCAACTTAACTCCAATTTTTTCCTACACCGAAAGGTGAAGGAAACTCACATGTTTCCCTCTCCATTGCTCGAGGGGTAAAATAGGAATTTAACACAGTAGTACCATACACAGTGGCAAGACTTTCGTGACACTATGCTGTCTAAATAATATCCTTGCTGTCTCTCTTTCTAGTTCCTTCGTCTTACAAACATGTCTCATTCTTGCTATACTTTTTGTGATAACCCTAGCTTGTATTTATGCATATCGGCCATTCAATACCTCAGCATGCAACCCTAGTCATGTCCATAGCAGATCAGACGTCCATTGAAGTAACGAAACGTTGTTAATTCACTCCAAGAATTGACTGGTAATAGTTAGGATTATTCAATTATTAATTCAAAAAACAAAAACAGTTGAGAGGTAATTTCAATTTTGGTTGTGTGTTTAAAACACTTTCCAATTTTTTTATAATCAAGTATCTGTTTTCCAATTTTGGTCGGAATTTTCAAAATCGCTTATGTAATCGCCAAAATTTGATTGCCACGTCAAAAAATTTTAGACGGCCATGTCAACGATTTTGAATATTCCAAAAAAAATTGAAATAAAATTGGAAAAATTTAAACATAGAGAACCAAAATTAAAAAAAAAAAAAACGGATACATGGTTGTCAAAAAATGAAAAATATCTTACATACAAATATAAAATTGAAATGTACTCAAATAATAAATTCAACCCTTCGATTTCATAAATTTCCAAAATTAAATCCTTATTATGTCCTAATTGTTGACTTAGGCATTCAAAATCATGAGTTGCGCGACAAATCGATCATTATAACTTTTAGGTATATTATACAGGCATTTTATAATATTTAAATAGGGAATATTATAATTTAAGTATGGCAACGTCATAGATCTTGTCCAAAATTTTTACCTTCAATTTTATATATGTCAACTTTTGTCCTTTCATTATATCTATTTTTTTTTCCTTTTCCAATTTCGATTTTATTTTTCGATTTCTGATCACTACGTGGAAGTTGGAATTGTTGATAAACACTTTTCAATTCTCCTACATCCATGTAGGTAAAAATTGACAATTCGAACAACATCGGACCGAAATTGAAAAAAAGAATGATAGCTAGAGGATCAAAATTGAAATACGTAAAATTAATGGTAAACAAAATGAAAAAAAATGTATGTATTTTTGGAACAACACATGCAAGGTTAAACATAGGATGTATTTTTTCTCACAGTATTAAGGGAAAGTTAGGTTGGACAATATATATTTTTTAATAATCCAGTTACATGTTTTATGTTTAATTAATTTGAGAATAACAATTCCAATTCCTCAAATTTGTTACCATATAAATTATGAATGTACCTGAATTACTTGATTTTGAAATTGAGTACACTATATATTAGTAACAAGAGACAATATTTTGATTTGTTCGCAGCACAAATAGATCATTTATATCGTGTGGCTGAAAAGTAATACTCAACAATTTGACACACTCAATTTCGTTGGCCATAAATTTAATGTTGTGCTAGCTTTCCATTTATTTAATGTTCTTATTTGAAGTCCCCATCTCTACCGTCGCCCTATTAAATACGTAAGTCTATAATTGTAAAATTCAAGATTCATTTTAATATTTCCAGAGAGCTACAAATTAAACTACACTCAGATTAGTCACCAACTAATTGCACAATTGTCATGAGCTCTTTCACTTCATTCAGACATTGATGCAAAAGACAATATGTACTATATTTTGTCCCTTTTAATCTCCATAACCAAAAAAATAAAATACTAAATAAAATGGAGATCATGAGAAAATTAAATTGTACATATTGATGACAAAACACTTCAAAGTGAGAAGTGCATTAAAAATACTGACTAATATCCAGTTACAATTCATGTTAAGGAAACATCAAAGAGAAAGAGGAAATTAAAAAAAAAAAAAAAGGAGAGAGAAGCAAAGAGATCCAACTTTTTGGAGCCCTAGTAGAGGACTAGTTCTGAATTAAGTTTCAGATACTGATAATCCTTCCATTCCTGCACCTAATATAATTGATTAATTATATATCTCCATTAAATTTGCAACTGAATTACTAAATTAATTAAAAAAGCAAATAATTAATATACTTATAAACTAGAATATTGGTGGGAGTTCCATCACTCCTTCAACTTGACCTGCACTTTCATCCAACAACCACTTCTCAAGAAATGACAATGGTGGATTGTTCTCGATTTTCGCGGCATGTTCATGCACAAAATGAGCCTTTTCTTGATCAATCAATCCACTGCTCTCAGAGCCCTTTTGGCTAGAATCACAAGATGAAAGCTTTTCACAAGCCATGCTAGCCAAATTCTGATGATGATCATGATGATCAAAGCTCAAAATGTTATCCAAATCATGATGATGATGATGAGTTGAGTTGATCCCAATACCCTCATGCTCAATTTTCTGTGGCCTATAGCACTGAAATGAAGCAGAATCAGTTGGGATTTTCCCAAAATCTCCATAGAATTTATCCATGTTGATATGAGAGGTGCTAGTGTTGGCTTGAAGAGGGGATGATGATCTCATCCAGCCTTCTAGAAGCCTTGATATGTTCTCCGCACTAGAAGCATAGACTGATGAGTTTTCACCCATCCTCACGCCTGATTGGTCCCTGTTGCTCTCCATGACTGATGATGATGACGATCTTTGATCACCATAGCCTTTTGACATGAACTGATGATAAGCTGATTCAGATGCCATTTGGGGCTCTAAACCTGATTGGAATTTCTTGAGCTTCTTCTTCAAGTGTGTGTTCCAATAATTCTTGATGTCATTGTCTGTTCTTTGTGGCAAATATGTAGCTATAGCTGCCCATCTTTTGAAAAAAAAAAAAAAAAAATCATTTCATTGGTCCCAAATAAATAATGAACTTATTATGATCATTTAAAGATGAAACTGTGATTAACATATATATATGTATATTACTTGTTGCCTAATAAGGCTTGGAGATGGATTATCATCCCTTCTTCATGTGGGGTGAAATTGCCCCTCTTGATCCCTGGTCTCAGATAATTAGTCCACCTTAGCCTGCAACTCTTGCTGCACCTCATCAACCCTTAACAACACAACCCAAAACCACTATTTATCAAGCATGGAATTCACTATAAAGATAGAAAAAAAGAACATATATATAAATACCGGTATTAGTAGGAACAGCTCTCCAATTTCCGGGGCCATGTTCTTGAATATACGAGACCAAAATGATATCTTCTTCAGGAGTCCATGGGCCTTTCTTGATGCCAACTTTATCACAACATGGAGGCCTTCCCATTTGTAAGTTTGATGTGGGGGTGGGGGAAGTTGGGAATTAACAAGCTCTCTATAAGGACATGAAGATGTAAGAATTGAAGTAGTCTTGAAACAGAAAGAGGTGGTGTGTAATTTATATGACAAGATGCCAAGAAAAAAGGGGCTTTCTTGCAATATAAATTCCAAGAAAAAAGTCAATATGGCTACCCTATGAAATCATGAGAAAAAGTTAATCAAGAATTTCATCTTTTTTCTTCTTCTTCTTCTTCTAGTGATCACGTGCTGCCACGGCACCTCTTTTATTTTTCTGTTGACCTAATATGAAAACTTTGCATGTGGTGTTAATTTTGCACCTTGATTATTATGTCCATAATTGATGGACATTAATTATTTTTTTTCGTTTTATTTTTCAGCAAACAATGTATTCTGTGCTTGTATGAGTGTACTCTTTTCTTCTTGATGTTGGAAGGCCAAACAGGTCCCCCCTCTCCATACCCTCACCCACCCTCCTTAGATACATGACATGCAATCTATCCTAGTATCATCTAGTGTTGACTGTATCTGTATATTATGGCAGTTAATGGCGGTTGTTGAATATGGCAAAACACTTTTATTCATCTTAAGCTCATTCTTACAGTACAGTTTTGGGCCGGCCCAAATATAAATGGTAGAAAGTGATGTGTTTTGAAAAAATTATTAAAAAAATTATCATTAACTTTTTAAAAAATGTAGTATATATTACACATCATGAAAATGATGGTAAAATTAACACTGAATTAGAAGTTCTACATATTTGAAAATTAATTTTTTTCGCCTCCTGGATTTTTATACTTTTGTCCCTTTGTTTTTATTTTTATTTTTCACCTCTGCCCACTCATCAATTAATAAACGGATAAAAGTTTAATTAAGAGAGTACAATTACAGGAAATATAAGTAATGAAAGCAAAAAAATAAAAGTATTTTAAATATTCATTTTTCCCTGCCCATACAAATTGTTTTCCGTTTTCTGGTAAGAGAAAAACCTAACTATGTTGAGAAATCTATCTATATATTTGTAGAGATATTGCTTGAATTAATTACATTGCTCTAGCCCCAACTTGTATGTAGAGTAATTAAATACAAAATTTCATATGAAATTATTTTATAAATATAATTTTATAAGACGAAATTAATCCACATTACTAATAAATTAATTTTATTTTCACAGGTCAATTTTTATCGTATAAGTTATGAATTGTAAGCTATTTGTTTTAAGAAATTAGATTCGAGATGGTGTTAGGTGAGTTATCATCGTAATTAGATTAGCTTGAGAGATTAAGACCATTAAATTAAGTGCGACATGTCTCTAGCTAATTATAATCGCATATATTGTATTCCATAAGGTAGTATTAATCTGAAGTAATTTTTGCTCAACATACAGTTTTATCTACTTTTGGTACACATGATACTTATCTTTTGAGTATTAGATTCTATAAAAGTGTAGAAAATAAAATTGTCAATAAAAAAGTAATTAAGATATATATGGATTTTCTATCTGTTTAGTCTTCATTAATTAATAATCTAAGTATTAGTTTAATTTTTAAACTTTAAATTTATATATTTTGCACTTTATGGCATGAAATTATGGACTATATAATTAAATTATTACCATAACTAATATAAAATGTTCAAAAATAAGAAGAAAAAAATTAATATCAAATCAGATTTCGATTTAGTATTCATTACATACCGAAACTAAAAAAATAATAGCAAATCAAGATTTCGATTTAGTATTCATTGCATACCAAATTTTTTAAGAAATATCATTACGTACCAAATCTTTGATACAAATGGATTTCAATTTTTGACACCCTACCATCTAATTCATCTATAGTAAATTTTCACGAATATTCTTATTGTGATTCTTATTGATATTTTGATGTGCATAAATATTAGTGAGACGGTCGGGGTACAATTTCTTTAACTGAAAGAATTTATATAATACAGATTCTTACACCTAATATAGTTTAACTTACCAATTATATATATAAAAAACATATTACAGAATCTATTAATAGTGAAATGAATTTCAAAACAAACAACTTATAATTTTTTACATTTTCTAGAAAAAATAAAAAAAATCATCGACAATTCTAAAGCAGGAGCAGTCCCAAAACACTCTTAAGATCATAAAAAATTGTATTAAAAAGTTAGGTAATATAAAGGTAATCGAAACTTATTTAATTGACAAGAAGAAAACAATATTTATATTAATAGGTTGAAAAATCGATTATGATCTCACTTTCAATATATAACACCTCTCCCTCAAAACTAATATATATATATATATATATATATATATATATATATATATTTATATATATAATTTTGTGATATATTCCATCTGTTTCAAATAATTATCCTTTTGAAGTCTAAATTTTGTTTCAAATTAAATGTCATTTTAAACTTTTATACAATTTTATTCCCAAATTATATCTATTAATATTCCTCAGATAACATTTGAGGATTTAATATGATATTTTTTTTATGTAATTAAATTTGATTTGCTTTTTAAGTTTTAATTCTAAATTCTTTGATTAGTAAAGGGTATATTTATTCAATTTTTATATTTCTTAATCTATAATAAAACTTCAAAACTCCAAAACGACGTTTATTTTGAAACAAAGTGAATATAATATATTTAATTAATCATCTAACATAAATGGACAAGTAAATCAAGTTTTAGATTTTTGAAGCACAATTTAAATGTGCTTAAATGTTCAAAAATGCAGTTCAAAATTCTCATTTGGTTAAGTGTATCCAAAGAGAGAATTAAACACTTCCAATGCAGTTCTCAAAAGATGGCATGGGCCATGGAGCTAACTCAAATAGGTGATCCATATGAGGAATATATGGAGACAACACATTGGAAGAAATTTAGATACCATGAAATTACTAGTTCAATAAAAATATCACCTATTTCATGTTCCATAAAGATAGAAGAATATGAAATAAAAAAAAAAACTCATAAAAGAAAATAATTATATTGAATCTAGAAAAATAACTCTTTACTCATACTCTAGATCTCTACTATTTTGTCTCATGTACAACCTTTTCTTCTCCTTTTACTTTTAAGCCAAATGCACTATTGCCCATTATTTTATTAATGGGTAAATACAAATTAAATAAAAAATAGAAGTGTTGAAAATGAAATGTACAAAAGTCCATATAAATGAAAGTGCAAAAGGAAAAAAAAAAAGAAAGTCAATATATATATTTTTCTTCTTCCTTTTTGGAAGTGAATTAAAATATAGAATAATAATAATAAAAATATCAAAAAAATTTGCTCTACCCAAATCCAAATTCATCACCCTAAATTTAACAACTCTCGATACTGCAATAGAAATTCCCCCAAATTCTTTGCGAGAGAATATTCCTAAATTTGCTCCCACTAAAATTATACCAAAACTAAAAATAAAATCTGCAATCATTTCATGGCTGAGGGCAAGGAAGATTCAGAAGTCAAAACCCCCCACCAACCTCCACCCGTAAGCTTTTCTGTTGATTTTACCGTTAAAAATTCACTCTTCGGTTATGTTTATTCAGGATTTCAATTTGCAGCTTGAACTGTATATTCAATTTGTATTACAATAACTATTTTTCTGATTTTCAAATACTATACAGTTCTTGGAGGTGGTTTGCAAGAATTCCGGCAAAATTAGGCGTTTTTCTGCCGGAACTGAAGCCGGTTTTGCGGTTAGGTTGATAAACAAGAAGTTGCTTAACGATAGCAATGGCGGTGGTGAGAATTGCTTACTGGCATCCCACATTGAGGCTGTTAAAGAAGGAGAAGAAGAACAGCCTGTTAGCTTTGGTCCTAATTCTCTACTTGTGGATTATGGATCCGGTTGGAAGTTGCAAACTGTGATCGAGTCGCATGGTGAATTAGTTTGTGTTATTTTTGTGAAAATTTTAGGATTTCTTGAAAGTCGATTCTTAATTGTTAAAGAAGGAGTTTGAATTATGCTCTTATTGCTTTCTATTAGCGTGTCTAAGTAACAGTTGAATGATTTATGATATGCTAATATCTTGTTATTGTTTTTTGTTGTCATATATAGGTGATAAAAGAGGAGCCCCCGTTGGTTCAACTGGACCGCAAAGAGCTTCTGATAATGTATGAGGTTTTTCTTTTTAAATCTTGTGATTTAGATTAATGGTTTTACTTAGAAATTATAGTTTTGTGGGGATAAAAAAATGCCCCAGTAATAGTGGGGAAAGTATATGGTGTGGTGTGAGGTTTTAGATGTGGGATTTTGAGTTATGCTATTGATGGAATGTGGTTTTGAAGAACTAAGTTGGCTCTAATTACATGAGAAGTAGTCGATTTTTTAGGTTTTTGTATGGAATGGTTATAAAGGCTGCAGTTATATGGTGTTCATGGCTATGGTTATTTATTAGAGATTGTATGCAATGTGCAGCTAAAGTCGTAAATAACCAAATAAAAACAAGGGTGCGGCTATCCACACCCCAAAACTTACTAAACACACCCCATTTCTATACAAATGAAAAATATAAAAACATTAAGAATGGGGTGTGTTTAGTAAGTTTTGGGGTGTGGATAGCCGCACCCTAAAAACAATGATAACTAACTTGCATCCCCAACAAATTACCTGGCTACCCAGTTAAGTAAATGGTTAACATAACTACGATCCTCTGGTCCCCGGTCAACTACCGGTATCCTATTCATGTTGTGTGTGGTCGTAGGTATCATTACAATATGGCCAACAAATTAATGATATACATTTATGCATATTTTAATAATGTTGAATGTGCCCTTGTTTTTGTTTCTTTGGGTAAAATGTCATTCTCGATCATTATTGTTGTCCAGTGTTCCCTGATAATTTCGATTTCATTTGTATGGAATTTTATGAACTGTCATATAGTTCTAGGATACAAGCTAGTCTATCTTTATGAACAAACCTCAATGTAAGTTCCAAATACCTCTTTTAGTGTGAACTATCCACTTTGTTTCTGGTTGTAATTCTTGTATGGAGAGTATGAAGAGCACTTCCTATGAGTTACATGAAACATAATTCGTTTGATTAATTAATATTGTCGGTAGTTTAATGAACATAGATTCTTGGAATGTGATAAATCTCAATCAAGTCGTTTCTTGCTGCCAAAAAGTTGTCAAAAACAGAAACAGATACCTGCAAATGTGTTGTTTTCTAAGGATTTGGATTATTTGTTGGGTGTAAAACAACAACAGCTGTTGTGGTAGTTAGCTTACAAGCTTACTGTGTCATTTAAGCCACCTGACAACTAACTAATTTTTCTGTGTGAAAACAATGTTGTTTCTAACCACAACAGCTGGTGCATGTTTTAGAGGATCTGGATCTGTTTTCTTGATGTGAAACATAGCTGCATGACTATAAACATTTACAAAAGCGAGTCTGATGTTTTAGAGGTGCTTTTGCAGGGGAATAAAGCTTCACATTCTATGAAGTTAATACAGTCGCCCATCAGTTATGTGTACGTTGCAAAAATACTGCTCGCCTTTCTTCTGTTATTTGTCTTCGGTGCAGCTTTCACCTTGGTTTTGGAAAACCTTCCTCGTTTCATCTTGTATATCAACTCATCAGTATGATTAGGATTTATAACTTGGATATAAGTTGTTCTCATGCCAACTGCTGCCAGCATTGTGAATAACTCTTTTCTTCCTATTTATAATTGTGATCTATGTTCAAAATTCAAATGATATCTCAAATAATTGTGAATAACTAACTCTTTTAAATCATTCTTGCAATCTACCTTCAAGGTTGTAACTAATCTGTGTGAAGGTAGATTCTTTATTACATTTTGATGTTTTATCTTTTATTTCATTGCCTTTAATGTATATACCTAAATACATCACTTTCTGTCTCTCACTGATACATCTATATATTAAGGAGAGTTGGAATTGTCATGTGATTTAACACATCGGATATTTAGAGGTTTATGGAGTCACCATATGTCACCAATATATTTGACATTTATATTTTTTCAAAAATATTCAACATTATATATATATAAAAGTTGAAGAGCATTGCTAAGTCATAGCTACGATGTTTTATGACAATGGGTAGATAGGGAATCAGTTAAAATGAATTGTCAATAGAGGTGCATATTTTCATTTGGACAGCTAAAGAAAAGTTACAAAGATGCATATTTAAGGCAGTTAGTTGGCTTTTCCTGTTAAGGAGTACACTGATGACTCATACATAATGGAGAGGTGGTTAAGTAGGCAATATGGTGAAAGCACCTTCAGGAGCCCATCAAACGTAAACCACATGAAT